>OZ038511.1:47262817-47307817 GCA_964036315.1 Acanthosepion esculentum | reverse complement strand
TGATTAATATGTGATATAGATAAAATATGATTGGATTAAGTTCACTTACTGTGGAGGAGACTATATTGAAAAACCTGCAAGGCTATTGGTCCTAACATGGTATCTCAGCTTCACATACCTTTCCATCACCGTAACGTAGCATCCCTGGGCCTTTATTAAATCGTCCTGGGTATGACGATAAACTACATCCGGTAGCAAGGCCTCTGATCGGGAGATTTTGAGAAGCGGGATCCACCTCTTAATTACTGTTGTTCCCAGGCCCACTCTGACTCGGGGTGGTAGCACCTGTTAGGGTCCCAATTATGAGCAAATATTTACCGCTCCCCCAAACTGGGGTCAAAACAATATGAAAATGTAAAAATATATTTTTATAGTAAAAAAACAGCAATAAATTTTTGAAAAAAAATCACCAATACATTTGACTCTCTTTACAAAAAAAATACGCCGATGAAACTTGATGTACAAACTGATTTCTTACAAAGAATACATATTCTATTCATACAAACCTATTCTAAAAATCTTGTCGGCATTAAATAACCCATTTACCGTAATTCCCCATGTATAATACACATTCTTTCTAAAAAATAATAAGCAAAGTCATGGGTGCGTATTATGCACAGCTACATAAAAATCTTTAAAAAATTGCCGTAAAATAATATAAGAATTATCATAAAACTAAATTCGAATAATATTAATCTATGTTTAAAAACATTTTTTTTTAAAATAAGAGTAGGAAACGCTGGCCGTAATGAAATTGGGGATGTACAATTAGGGTTTGATTACCAAACAAGGGGTACGTATTATGCATGAGTAGAAGCATTTTCTCACATTTTCAGCTCAATTTTAGTTTTGCGTATTATGGATGAAGGAGTATTATACATGGAGAATTAAGGTATGTTGTTATACCGTAAAACAAAATAAACCAAACTAAAACTTTATTAATTGGCAGAGCCTTAACATTTCTAAATAAATTCCCTGTGAACAATGACCGGCCACAGCTAAAAGTTTCATGTGTTTTTAAGCAATCATCAGGTAGTCAGGATTACATTGAAAAACCTTCAATGTTATCTGTCCTAACCTGACATCTCGGCTTCACACACTTTCCCACCACTGTAATGTAACTTCCTTGGGCTTTTACTATAAATATATTCTGCTAATTGTCCTGATGAGTTTTATTCTTTCCCTTTTGACTTTATGAATTGAAGTGCAGTACTAGATTGGCAGTTCGGTCGTATCGTTTTACTGTCGAAGTTGCTAAATGTAGCCGTAAATTCTATTCTAATATTTTCTGTGAAATTTTCTTCTAGTTTCGTACTGTCAACTGCGATTTTCAAAAAAATAAATAAATAAATAAAATGCAACGTCAGTCGTCATCTTCTGTCTATTTGAATCCTGTTCATTTTATTTCTCTTACTCCTCTGTAATTTTTTGAATCTTAGTTGCTTTATCGCCTTTCTTGTGGTGAAAAAATTCAAAGAAAAATAGTCGACAGACTTATTGATGCTGAAAAATGTGGCCAAAGCCTCTGCGTAAATAGAAAAGTTGATTGACGTACCAGTGAATTAATCGGCTGAAGAATGAAGGACAAAGACGAAGTAGACAGAAATCTTGGCTTCAACTTGATCTTGAAATAGGCTTTGTCGTCGCCGTTTTTGTCATCTGCTGCTAATCGTTTTCTTCCGAGAGATATTTCCATTACACTGTTATATCAAACACATAAAATTTTTAACATGAAAAGATATTGAGCTAAAATCCATTTACCCAGAGTAATCGTTGAATCATAGATATCATTGAATGTCTAAAAAATATAAAAGGAACAGATTAATTAAACGGCTCATTGGTCTCCATTTTAGTTCGAAATTCGTTATCACCGCTTAAATGAATCTCAATACGTACATTGATAACTTTTGTTTTTTTATTGCATCTAACCGTTAAAACTTTCTAATAATTGCCGTCATTTTTGACGAGAGGGTTAGGGAAACTAATATATATATATAATAACAATGTTTGTCCCTCGAAAATAAAAAAAAAGAAAATCGACCAGTGTATTTCCGAAGCATAGCAATTTTACGACAAGCATTCTTTGTAAGCAAAGCGTTCAATTTTAAGAAATACAGTGTTCACAGAGAAAGAGTGTTAGTAAATAAATAAAATAAAATGTTAAAAAAATCGAATTGAATTTATTAACAGATATCATACATGTGATATTGTAGAGGACCGTGTGTGTTTGCGTATTGTTGTATTAGAAACACGTATGTAACTCCTGGTAGAATATTAAAAGGTCCAACTAGAAGAAAATGGCCGGACTCAAGTTAAATCCAACTGAAGATAAAGAAGACAAACAAAACCGATATATATATATATATATATATATATATATATATATATATATATATATATATATATATATGTATATATATATATATATATATATATATATATATAATTATTTATTTAAATATTATAACATAAATATGTTATAAAATCACTACAAAACTAACCATTTGTTTCAACACTTCTGGTGTCTTATCAAGTGATGATGTTGAATGTCATTCAACATCATCACTTGATAAGACACCGGGAGTGTTGAAACAAAATGGCTATTTTTGTAGTGATTTTATAACATATTTATGTTATAATATTTAAATAAATAATTATATCTGGTCTACTCTGTATTTAGCACTTTTTTAAGAATAATAATTGTTGGTTATTGGAATTTATTCCATATATACCAATCCTATACTTATATATATATATATATATATATATATATATATATATATATATATATATATATATATATATATATATATATATGTATATGCACATTTCATTAAAAACGACTGATAAGGTGCTTTTATTTAGTTTTTATATAATTTCTCGTGCGATCTAATAAAGTTTTTCTTTTCAGAGGATAAATTATATAAAAACTGTCCGAATGTTCTTTTTATCCGAGCGCTTTCGGCTATACATTTAGCCATTTTCAAGGATTATATTGCAACTGTTAGAATTAGAAATAGTTTGTTATATGTATGTCTTATAAAATGTTTCATCTTTTTTGTTTCAAAACACGGTCAAGATATTATGTCCATGTTCAAAGTTAATATTATTAAGTGTTGGTTTGTTTGTTTTTATTAATAACAAATTCAAATTCGGAGAGTTTTTATATAATTTATCATCTGAAAAGAAAAACATTATTAATCGCACGAGAAATTATATAAAAAACTAAATAAAAGCACCTTGTCAGTCGTTTTTAATGAAATGTGCATGAAAGAAGGATTGCTGCCTAAATACACAAATATATATATATATATATATATATATATATATATATATATAAACAAATATATGTATTAAAGAAACAATTTTACAATGGACATAAACAATAACATTTGAATGTGTGTGTGAATATTTGTGTTTGTTCTTTGGTGAATGTTCGTACGTACGTGTATGTGTGTATAATGTTTATGGCATCTCCCACAAATGGGAAGACGCGGATCTTCTAAGAAGCTTACATTGTAGTCGCGAGGCGAGAAGTCTCCCAGTATTTATAGTATAGGGAGAGTAACCCCTAGTGACAATTTGGGAATTAAGGAGGAGCTAATTCCGACAATATATAAGAATGTTATGAAATTCAAGTTAACTAACTCCATGATGAGCGAAAAACATGTAGTAAACATTGAGTCGAGATAATAAATTTCGAACATTTTTATTATTTGTTTTGTGCCAGAAATAAATGCTATTTTATTTATGTTAGGATTTTGCTTTTTATTCGTGTTGGCTTCGAGAATTTGTAAGCGTTTTTGCATTTGTTTTCGTAGATGATTTTGGTATTGTTGACTAGAATTTTTCTTATTTCGGAAGATTTGAATTTGTCATTAGTGGTACAGTGTGTTGTTATAAGGTGATTTTTTATGACACTGGTGCCATTAAGACGGCATGTAAGACCATTTGAGAGAGTTGTAGTTGTGTGTCCAATGTATGCTTTAGGGTTATATATATATATATATATATTAGGTCATCCCATAAGTTCTGTCCGAATTTTAACTTTTTGTTAAAATGAACGAAATTTAAAGAGTATTTTATAATGTCTAATGGAGCTGAACATTATTTTCATGTTTAGATGCATTTAAACTGATCAAATTTTATTTCAGTGAACAGTAAAATTAAATTTTGTTTGATTAAAACCCTGCTAACATGGAAGTTAGAATCATTTGAGTCACATAATGCTTTATGAGTTCAAGAAAGGAAACTCAGCAGCCGAAGCGGCTAGAAACATTCACTCAGTTTATGGAGAGGAATGTGTGAATGAAAGAACTTGCAGAAGATGTTTTGCAAAATTCAGAAGTGGAGATTTCACCCTTGAAGATGAAGAACGAACCGGACGTCCAGTTGAGTTGATGAAAAGCTTCTTGAAGCAGCCCTTGAAGAAAATCCTGCTTATATCAGTTGAGGAATTGGCAGTGGGTCTCAGTTCAAACCATACAACTGTTCATCGTCATCTTCAACAACTTGGAAAAGTTCCTAAACTTGTAAAATGAGTGCCTCATGAATTGTCTGAAAACAACCTCAAATCCCGAGTTGACATCTGCTCTTCTCTCCATTCTCGCCAACTTGTTTCACCTTTTTTGGATAGACTTGTGACTGGCGACGAAAAATGGATCTTTTATCGAAATGTTAAGCGTCGTAGACAGTGGCTTGGTAAAGAGGAAGGATCCCAGCCACAGCCGAGAAGGGAACTTCATGGGAAAAAGGTTCTTCCAATCTGGTGGGATTGCCAAGGAATAATCCACTTTGAATTCTTACCACCTAATGCAACAATTAATGCTCAAATATACTGTCAGCAATTAGAGCGTTTGACCAAGCTTTGAAGAGAAAAAGACCTGCTCTAGTGAATCGAAATCGGGTGATGTTTCATCAGGTAATGCGCGACCACACACAGCAAGAATCACGTCACAAAAGATCGAAGAACTTGGTTGGGAGAAAATTCCTCATCCACCTTATTCTCCCGACCTTGCTCCTTCAGACTACCATTTGTTTCGTAACTTACAGAATCATTTGGAAGAAACAGCTTTTGTAACACAGGAAGAGGTTAACACTGACATTTGTGAGTTCTTCGAATCAAAGCTAAAATAATTTTACAGTAATGGAATTAGTAAGCTTGTTAATAGATGGAAGGAAGTCATAGATATTCAGGGAAAATACATTGTTGATTGAATCTGTAATGTAACATTTGGTCACTTGTTTTCTTTATTCAAAATTCGGACAGAACTTATGGGATAACCTGATATATATGTATATATACTCAATGCTATAGGTATACTTCTTTGAGTTGATATTCCGGCTTTTTATTTAATATTTAGTACCCACTAAAAATAAGGTTTATAGTAATCAGAAAAAATGGCAGATAAAAAATCTATTCGAACACACACACACATATATGTGTGTGTGTGTGTGCGTGTGTGTGTGTATCCATGTATATATACGCAAAAAGTATAAGCACAGGCATCAGTACAAGATGGTGACTGTCTTCTGTTTCTGGTTTAAGCAAAATAGTTAAGGCCTGACAATTGCGTTTAAGCATGAAAATAGACTGTTGTCATGCAATGTATATACTTATGTCCACACTGCTTATTTTACATAAGAACTGTTTCTGATATTAAGAGCATTTCTCTCATAAATAATAGCATAACATAAAACTACATTTTAGCAGCACGCGCACACACACACACACACACACACACACACACACACACACACACACACACACATATATATATATATATATATATATATATATGGATTGTGATCATATATAGGTCAAATATGTATTAGAATCCGACTGGCCGTTACATAATTTAAATTTTAGTAAAAATTCTGATTAAAGCAATGCTGGTGCAGTCTATATATTATACAGGGTTTTTATTTAAAAATATAAATATATTGTATTTAAAATAGACTGCATATATATATATATATATATATATATATATATATATATATATATATATATATATATATAACCTAATGGGCCAGAACCTACCTAATAAGGTTTCACCTAACGTATCTTCGAGGACCCTGTAATACACTGAAGATTCGTTAGGTGACATCTTGGTAGGAAGGTTCTGGCTCACTAGTTTTTTTTAGATTTTGCTCTACTTAGTGTATTTTGCACTCTTAGGCTTTTACTTAATTTACTCTGTCGGTGTTTTTTTCTCTTGATTAGACATTGCGGTGCTGATTGATTATTTTCGACCAACAGCGGATGTCTTTAGTCTTTTCTTTCTTTACTCATTTTTTCCCCTGATATCGGTTTGTGCAAATATATTTTTATTTACGAATTGTATTATCCGGGGGTTTTTTCCACGTCGCCCAAATATAAGTATTAAAATATTACAATATATATTATGAAATGGACAAAGTCCGACAATTATTTTAAAAATATTTTTATGTTTATACATTCTTCTTATAGATATAAATATGTAAGTAAATGCTCTGTTTATAATAAACAATATGAAACAACATTTACTGGCCTGAATGTCCGAGAAATTTTCATGATACGTGTTTGTATTTGGCAGTTTGTATTTGAGTATGCTTGTATTTAAAATAGACATTATATATATATATATATATAAATCCTAGTGTGCCAGAGGATCTTCGAGGACCCAGTAATACCCTGAAGATTCGTTAGGTGACACGCTGGTAGGCAGGATCTGGCTCACTAGGTTTTTTAGGTTTTGCTCTACTTAGTGTATTGAGCACTTTTAACTTTATACTTACTCTGTCGGTGTTTTTTTGTTTTTTGTTTTTTTTGGGGTGGGGGTTACTAGGCATTTTCAACCAATACACGTGTCTTTAGTCTTTTCTTTTTTTACTGAATTTTTTTCCTTTGATATCGGTGTGTTCAAATATATTTTTATTTACAAATTGTATTATCCGTGTTTCTTTTTCACACCGCCCGAGTATAGGTATTACAATTTTACATATATATATATATATATATATATATATATATATATATATAGAGAGAGAGAGAGAGAGAGAGAGAGAGTTGGCAGTTTGTATTTGAGTATGCTTGTCTGCTAGGATGGTAAGGATAATCTCTGTTAAAGACGCATGCTCAAGCAAATTTGTGTTTTTTCAGTATTCATACACCCAGCTTGTTGTTTATACTGAAACTATGCCTAGCAGGACTAAGTTATAGTTTCAGGGAGAGGCTGCTTAATCTGGCGTGATCAACAGTTACAACGAGCGAGTATGTTCAAACTCTCGGTCACGGACACCCATCCGCGACTTCCGAACAATTCCGTCTTCCAATCATAAAACTTGGTTCATCCAAAATTTATGGTTATATATATGGACGATAATGGGTATTTCCCCATTCACATGAATACAGTAGTAAATCCTGTATGTTGGTCTTCAGTTGGAGATCCGACTCCAGTTGTTCCGGTCAAACTCTCTGCCTCCGGTCAGAGAGGATCCCCAGAGGAGGCTATATCGAAGAGCAGACTCTCGTCTCGGGAAACAGCTACCCGACTCCGTTTTATACGGTGTCTACGGGGAATTTGGGGCCGAGCCTACGGGCTCGGA
The DNA here is from genome assembly GCA_964036315.1 of Acanthosepion esculentum. Taxonomy (NCBI): domain Eukaryota; kingdom Metazoa; phylum Mollusca; class Cephalopoda; order Sepiida; family Sepiidae; genus Acanthosepion; species Acanthosepion esculentum. The sequence goes on along the minus strand of OZ038511.1, from coordinate 47,300,227 downwards.
TAACCCACATTAAATTCAACCTTGTGCCGCATCTGACCGCGTAGGGCGGTTGGTAGATATCCTGCAATTAGATTTGCCTCCAGCTGTGCTGGTCAAATTCTCTGCCTCCGGTCAGAGAGGATCCCCAGACGAGGTTATGTCGAAGGGCAGAGTCTCGTCTTGGGAAAAAGCTACTCGACCCCGTTTTATACGTGGTCTACGGGGAATTTTTGGCCAGCCTACAGGCTCAGATACCACACATTAAATACGGCCTTGTGCCACATCTGACCGCGTGGGGCGGCTGGTAGATATCCTAGAGTTGGAGATTCATTGTGGAATTCACTTGAGTCATTTCTAGCAGTTTGACTATTTCTGGTTAATCTTATATGTGTTGTTCTTGTCCAAAGTATTATCGTTCATTACCAACCTTCGTGTGATTATTCTAATCAGTAACCTGCCATAGGTTACAACAATATATATAACTGAATTTTTCCAATATGATTAATGCTTTTACCGATTTGAAAAATCAGGACTAATCTTTTCTCGATGACGTCACATAATCCGATAATTCTTTTTTTTTAGCAGTCGAATAACTCAGCTCTGATAATCTAAAATAGATAAATAAATAAGGCAAAAAAATCCTCCACACTTCCTTTGAGCATTTTTTTTAATCCCTTAAGAATATGGAAAGATCGATCATATTCTCATCGTTTTGAACAGCATTTTATTCATTTAGCTACGAGCTGAAGTACTTGTCTACGCTGGGTAAGTGAGTTCGAGACTGGTTATAATTACATTAAATCGATTTCGTAGTTACTCCAATAGCTTCATATCTCGCACCTTCCGTCTGTGGAATTCCCTTCCTATTACTTGTTTCCCTGGAGCTATAATCTCCAATTATTCAAATGTAATGACAATCGTCATCTCCAGATGCCTTGATCTATTCCCTGTCCTTCTCTTCATCTTTTCTTCTATCACGCCTCTTTACTCTCGCTCCCACTCTCTGTAACCCCTTGCGTGCTAGTAGCATCCCGCCTTGCTTGGAGTGAAATGGTTAAAAAAAAGTTCTGATGGTGAGATTTGTAGACCTTCTTTTCATCTGAGTCAGGTTATTCTTGAAAAAAATAAGTAAAGGAAATGTGAAAAATTAATAAATACTAGTTGATGTACTTGTCTCCGATGGGGAAGAGTTCAAAACTGGTTATCATGGCAATACACCAATTCCATCTGAGTTAAGTTATAAAAATAGAAAAATGCAAGAGATGTGAACAATAAATAAATACGAGCCCAAATAAGGCAGAAGTACACCATTTTTAGTCTGAATTCTTATAAATGTAGGAGTCAGATATTTACTGGAGTGGTAAATCGAAATCTTCATTTTTCCAGCATCTTTGGCGATGCATCGTATATTTATGGTAAAGATTTTTTGTTTGTGATTCTGTACCTCTATACAGTCCGGCCTCTTTAATCAGTGGTCCGGCAACTCCCGTGGTCCGGTACTTTATAGAACCAGCCACCATCAGTTCGCTGGGCGGCTATGAAAGTGGCGCCACACGTTGTTTACACTTTTCCGAAGCAGCCGACAACAGCAGAGTGTTTTGACGATACGGTCTTGTACATTTCTGTTATATAGGAATAAAGTGTCACTGTCGACATTTGAGTTTGAACATAGATCGCCAGTGAGCAAACACAGGTGACCCCATTATTGAATTAAGTAGACCACGTGACCATAGAGGAAATGCATAAATAGGAAGTCGCGTGACGTCTAACTGATCACTTTTTCTAGTCTATCTTATATTACGATACAGATCCCATTTCTATTCCATTTCTTATTACTATTCGGATCACTGTTTCTACTCTATCCTCTAATACTCTACGGACCGCTATTCTCTACTCTATTCACTATACTTTTTCTCTATTCAGATCATTATACGGATTACTATTCTAGCGAGTATTACCGAGCAAGTACTATCAGTGCGAGTGTTATTCGAAGGCGTCTGTCACCAGTATTGTTCAACGGCGTATTATAGTTGTATCTGCGATTACAAAGTCGCTACTACAACGTGAATTACGAAAGTGACAACGAGTATTCGTTGGCAACACAAAAGTAGCAACGAGTGTTCGTTGACATTGCTATACTATACTTTTTCTCTATTCAGATCATTATACGGATTACTATTCTAGCGAGTATTACCGAGCAAGTACTATCAGTGCGAGTGTTATTCGAAGGCGTCTGTCACCAGTATTGTTCAACGGCGTATTATAGTTGTATCTGCGATTACAAAGTCGCTACTACAACGTGAATTACGAAAGTGACAACGAGTATTCGTTGGCAACACAAAAGTAGCAACGAGTGTTCGTTGACATCACAAAAAAATCTACATTAATAGTAATAGGAACTTTATTTTTTTAGATCTGAAATTACACTTCATCAAAACTATTCTTGAAAATTTTAAAGTCTTGTGTGTTTATCAATCAGCATTGCTATGAAATATGAAATAATCTATGAAGATCTCTTTATTGTTATGTAAATTAAAACTTATGTTTGTTAGCCCTGTAGACATCTGTGGAGTATTATTCCACTGCTATGGCCTAATGATCATGCCATAGGTTGCTACTATGGTTTCTGTAGCAAGTAGGACTTTACAGGGTGGAGTAGTTAAAAGTTGAATGAAATTACTTAGATAAGGCAAGCATTCTCGTATTTATCTTTTCAGCTTTGTTTAAATAAGGGTGAGTTTGAGTATGCTGATAGTTAACATGTACTTATTTTAAGTGACTTTGAATCTTCACAACTCTATCCTCTATTACTATACGATCTTTATTTCTAGTCTATCCTCTATTACTATACGGACCGCTATTCTCTACTCTATTCACTATATTATTTCTCTATTCGGATTACTATATGCATTACTATTCGAGGGAGTATTATCGTGCAAGTACTATTAGTGCGAGTGATATTCGAAGGCGTCTGGCACCAGCATTGTTCAACGGCGTACTATAAGTTCTATCTGCGATTACAAAGTCTCTACTACAACGAGCATTAAGAAAGTGGCAACGAGTGTTCGTTGACATCACAAACATTTCCTATATACAGATGCATATTTAACTATCAAAGTTAATAAGTATATGTTATGTTTTGGTTTTGTTTTTGTTTTTAGATTTTGGATTGCATGAATCAATAAAAACCTTATTTCGAAGCACTAATTGTCTTATTTCCTGTTTTAAGCTTTGTTCTACCTTTGATAACACAGTACTATATATAAGGAACGAGCTGGCAATCTATATTTATGTTGGGTTTTTAGAGATGATTTCTGTCATCCAGCATATTCTGAGGTCTGGCAGTGGCCTTGTTCCAAGGTTGTCTGGTTAGAGGTCGGATTGTACTAAATTTGTTATAAATAATCCATAGACCGATGGATTTGAAGTATTTAGTGTTCATTAATTCTACATTCTGAATTTTTTTAATGATTAATTCAGAGTAAGTGCTATTATTACTCTCATTCCAATACCGGATCATAGTGTCTGTTTAGGAAAGGTTTTTCTATTCTCTTATTTCTTGAAAGACTCGATAACGAATGGTGCAAGATATACCAACTCTGAATATCTATGTCATCAGCATACCCCCTCCGCATCATCGTAACAGTGGGAGACAGGAGCGTTGTTTTTTGTTCCTTGATTTGATATGGTGCAGAAGGTTTAAATGGTTAAGGCCCATTTCTTCATATTTGCGCCTGTATATGTGAAGAACATAGTGTACGAGGACATTATATAGATTTCTCCCTTGTCGTACTCTTGATGAGGTTTGAAATGGTTCGGTGTTTGCGTCTTTCCCTGGCATATACGACTTTGTGGAGCGATATCAGATCAAGGCGTTCAACGGAATCAGACACTGGAAAAAAGTTTCGGATCGACGAGAAAATTTCATCTACTGCTGAGATCGGCATAACAGGTATACAATTTTTTACCAGGTGCTGTAAGCTTGGATGTGCAGATTGTGTAGTGGATAATAGCTCGGAATTGGTAATCGGAGAGCCGAGTTCGAATTTCTACTGGATTCGTTATATTCACTTACGCTCAAATACTCTTGGGAAAGGTATGAATCCGCCTATTTTTCTCAGCTATGGATTAATTAGTAAGACATGTATCGCTAAACTATTATTATTTAAAAAAAAAAAAATAAGAAAGAATCTTACAACCTAAAAATACTTTCTGGCTTTAAATAGCCTGCAAAGGGTTGCTAAGCTGTAGAAGATAAATCAATTAAAAACGTTCTATTCGATAAGTAAATCATGGAGTTGTTTGATGACATATACGGCATCATTGTACCATTTTTTCAGAGTGAAAGCCAAATTAGGTCGTTAGAAGCTGAGCTTCATAGAAGGCTGAGAGTATAGTTCAGGGGTGGGCAAAAATTTTCATAGAATCATTATTGGCTGTGTGTAAAGTGGGCCGTATCACAATAACAACTCGAGTTTCACAGCGACAATATAAATAACAATCTTATATGTGATCTGTACGTTTCTTTGATTTCTTTTTTTTTTAGCGTTTCACCCCAAGCAAGGCAGGAAGCCACTAGCACGCAAGTGGTTACAGAGAGTTGGATCGAGAGCAAAGAGTAGTGAAAGGATGAAGAGAAGGATAGGGGATAGATCAAGGCATCTGGAGACGACGTCGATTGACATTACATTTGAATAGTTGGAGATTATAGCTATCAGGAAAACAAGAAATTGGGAGGGAGTTCTACAGGCGAGAAGTGCGATCTATTGGAGTAGAAGAGACGGCTATATTTAACAGTTTCGACAGTGAAGGGGTGAGAGCGAGATGCCAGCCTAGTTGAACGCTTAAATTAATGAAGTCTGGGAACCAGCGAAAGCAGCTCATAGGAACAGTTACCGTGAAAGCATTTGTCAGATTAGGGCCAATTATATTGCATATCCGTCTCTGGATTTTATGAAGGACCTTGAGAAAAACAGAAAGGGCTCCAGACCATATATGGCAGCAATACTCCATGCAAGGGCGAATGGTTGATTTGTATATTTAAAGGATCGACTCCGGCGAGAAAAATTTCCTGGCGCGGCACAGGGAGCCAACTTTCCTTGCGGTGGACGAAGCTATTGATTCAATGTATTTGTTCTATCTCAGGTCAGCAGACAATGTAAGACCGAGCAGTCGCAAAGAGGTGCTCTCGTGGAGTTGAGCGTCAGACATTCTAATGGGAGGCAGGGATGGTTCTCTCTGGCGAGTAATATAGAGCAGTTTTATTATTAGACATATTTTGAAAACAGACCGCACAAAGGTAACATGGTTAAATAACAAGGCCGACTGTGTTCACTTTCGCATTATTGCTTTGGGAAATGCATAGATCCATCAATTCTCGTTCTCGTTGTTGTCCAAGTCAAAGGATAGACTAGCCTCTCTTGTCTCGGCCAGTCTAAGAAGTAGTATTTTGAAATCCAAACTGTGAAGAAGGCAACGGAAACTGCACCATTTTATTTTTCAAAAAATCTCTGGAGAATCATCTTTGCTCTCGGCTTGAAAGAACACGAGTAAAAAAAAAAAAAAAAATGAGTGTTTACTATAAAATATATTTGACTAATCCTGTCCGGCATATAAGACGTTAGCAAATTCAGAATTACTTCCCTTTGTGTTTACTTCAGACATGTTTCTTTTTTATAAACGCCTGTTCGTATCTTCGACTTAATGCACGCTTTTCCCCCTTTAAGAGTGTGTCTGCACGTGTGCGCGTGTCTAACAGCGCGTGTTTTTCTCAGAGCGAAATTCATCAGTGTTTCGGCGGTAACCTTGTTTGTCTTGGTAATCAATTAAGGATTACGTCTAAAGATAACAATTTAAGCCGATTTTTATTCCGGGAACAACCTGGGGAGAGGCTGCTGGTTAAAACAGTCAACAAGAAGTTTACGGTTTGACTTTTGGAAAGCTAAAACCGCAGAGGAGAGAAACGAGCCTCGAAGAATTGAAATTTTTTTTTTTTTTTTTTTGGTTAGCGTTTACGTGCTAGTTTCATGATTCTATAGTTAGCTCTTCAATCAAATCAAAACAGATTATTTCATGACACAGTAGATCGATATGGCGCCATGCAGCGCCCTTCATAACAGTTCTCCGGTGCCCATCTCCTGATCAAATAGTAGGCAACAGGTTAAACGGGGATGAAGTAGTACCAGTCCTGACCTCATCTGCTGGATGACGTGATTTACACTTTCTTTTTTTTTTTTTACCAAAACGCATCAACAGATATTCGGTAACGCAAAAGAAGCGAAGTACGAAAATGAGAGTCTAAATCAAACAAATACATAAATTTAAATAATCTCGGAAGGGTTTTAAGATATAACGGAAAACGTGACACCGAAATCCGAACGCGTATTGGAATAGCAAAATACTAAATAAATAAAGTAATAAGAATCAGGAAAACTTTGTTACAAACAAAGTGAGTGCTGAACTGTTGTGTAATATCAATCTTCTTATATGACATTGAATCTGTCTAAATGTCTAAGATAAGATATTTTAACTATTTACACTATTTACATGGTTGGGGAGTGTTGTCCCCAACTTTATTGTCATATTCGACGTATATCACTTGAAGAAGACCGGAGCGTACAACGGCCGAAACGTAGTGAATATGACAATAAAGATGAGGACAACCGTAAAATGTAAATAGTGTAAATAACGGGTTAGGCAGAGGAGGGGCGTATTCAACATTTGATAATTTTGCGGCAATACGCGCTTAAAGATTTTAGGCAGTTTTAATCAATATTTCTTTACATGGTTAGCCATAAGGAATTGTAAATGTAAATTACACTTAAGTAAAATAATGACAATATTAATATTTATTAAGAATTTATTACAGGAAATATCAACTTTTACGGAAACATTGTTGGCAATTATGTATTTAGTTACATAATAAATAAATAAATATAATATAAAATTTGATGCTATATTCAATTTGTTATTAAGTATTTTTCATTTTCTTCTTTATTATTAGCAGCATTTAAAAATACTTTGACTGCAATGCTAAGTTTCCTAAGTTGAAAAAACTGAAACTATTTCGTTTACGTTTTGTTACCTCTCTTTTCCACTATTGTTTTCAGATCGTTTTCTCCCAGTCATTTTGATGGGCAATAGCGAATTTCTGAAATTTAGAATAATCTTATTCTATTTAAAAAATAAAGCCTGTAAAAAGGAATATTTCAAATTAATATATAACCAAAAATAAAATGCTTTTGACAAAAAGACTTAAAGAATTCACTATAATTATGTAACAGTAATGTCATGATATTCCACAAATAAATCTATGGTTTATGTTCCTTCATCTCATTGCATGGTTATGAACTATAAACCTAAATTGAGCTTGAAATATTGTGTAATCGGTTTTAAGTTTTCGCAAAATACTTGGGTATGATATTATGAATAATTTGCAGTGAAAAATGCAATTTTTGATTTTTTGTTGAATACGCCCCACCACTGCCGAACGAGTCAAATAATGACGGTGAATGTTGGACAATTTCCTCACAGAAGACTTTAATCAAAAGAGATGTGATTCTACAGAAGGATGCTGAGAATATCATTGATGGAGCGTGTAAGCAACAAGGAAGTCCTATAGTTCAGAAACAGAAATAAACAGTTTAAATTTCTTGAGCGTATAACGAGGAAAGAAGGCTATGAGAATCTGACACTCACAAGAGAAAACAAAGACAAAAATAAACAGGGGCTGGCAGCAAGACACACACCTAAGTAACTTTTGTGAATAGATGACGGTGATAAGGATGGCAAAGACAAGCGATAGGATGAGGCAGGAAGTTGTGTAGAGCGATGATTGTTCATGACGAGACACGACACATAGTAAAAAAAGAAGGGTTATCAAAGTGGAATATAGAACCGGTGTACCGAGTTCAAGTTCCCAGTCTATTGTATTCACTCAAAACTAATACTCTCAGGAAGGTATGAATCTATCTTTTCTCCCCTCAAATCTATGGGCTAAATAGCAGGGTAGACTAGGTTCTATGGCCTTGTCTGACAGCTAGTCAAGAAGAAGATAAACTTTGAAATGAAAACTATGCAGAATGTAAAGGGAATTCCGTCCACTATCTTCCAAAGAAGTTATGGCAACTCATAGATAACCTGACGGAGACCATTCATCTTCAGGCTAATTTTGAATTCAACCTGCAAAGGGCTTATCAACACTTTGCATGTTATCTAAAGCCAGAAAATATTTTCAGATTGTAAGAAATAAATTTTTGAAGATAATAATCGTTTAGTGGCACAAGTTTTCCTAATTAACCCATAGCTAGGGGGAGAAGAGGTGGATTCATACCTAATCAGAATTTGATAAAAAAAAAAAACAAGAAATTATAATATGGATATAAAGTGGGGTGTCAATTCTATATTACAATTAATATATAAACGGATCCCTCACTTTGTGGTACGGTAGTTTCTATACTTTCATATTCTAGAGAATGTAAATAAATCTAAAATACATGTTTGTGTAGCTAATCAGTATTTGATTGATTGATTAACTGATTCGTTTTCTACGGTTTATCAACGCTTTGCAGGTTATTTAGAATCAGAAAATATTTTCAGATTGTAAGAATTATTTTTCAAGATAACAATGGTTTAGTGATACAAGTCTTACTAATTAATCCGTAGTTCAATGGTCAATACAAAAAGCTTCAGAAAGGTAAATCTCCGCAACTGACACCAAAGTCTGAGATCCATGAAAGAGATTTAATGCTATGCGTGTGGGGGAATCGTCGGGAGTATTATTCCTTTCTTCTTCTATGTGCCGTGTCCTTTCAGGACGTAAGCGATCATGGCCCTCCACATCTTCCTGTCCCTTGTAGCTCTTAATAAGTTTTCTCTTTTTGCTATTTCTCCCAAACTCCGTTCTACCATCCATTTGCTCAAACCCATCAAGTATGTTACGCGCTACTTTCCGCTGTCCTTCTTGTCTTCAGTCTGTCCTGTGAGTATCAGGTTTTCGTGCCCCAGAAATTTCAACAGTCTCTTCCAGATGTTAAGTATAAGTTTCTTTTTTGTTTCTATTTTCTTTAAAACCACGTCGTTACTCACATGTTCGGTCCATGGTATCCTCAGCATCATTCTGTAGAACCTTATTTCCATACGCCATGCCCCTTTCTGTATATTGGCATTCATGGTTCTCCACATTTTCCTCCTGTTATCTCTCCTAAATGAATTTTCAGTTAATTTCTATTTCTATGTCCCATGTCTCTTCAGGATGTTGGCGATCATGGCTCTTCACATTTTCCTGTCCTTTGTACCCCTTAATAATTTTTTTCTTTTTTTTATCACTCCTAAAATTTGTTCCGCCATCCATTTACACAAGCTTACAAGGGAGGTTATGTGTTATTTTTTCTGTCTCTCTTGTCTTCAGTCTGTCTTGTGAGTATCCAATTTTCCAAGCACTCTTTCCTAATTATGACCCCCTAGAAATTTCAGCTGTCTCTTCCTAAGTATTAGTGTTCTTTTTGTTTACCTTTTCCTCTAAAACTTCGTCGTCGCTCACATGTCCGGTCCATGGTATTCTCAGCATCCTTCTGTAGAAACACATTTCTGTTGCTTCAAGTCTCTTCTTAATCTTTGAGGAGATTGTTCAGTGTTCACTGCCATACAGGAGGACATACATCACGTAACAGTCCAATATCCTTTTCTTTGCCTTTAGTGTTCTTAGTGTTCTTAAAATGCAGTGAAACGCTATATACATATTTATAAGAACAGCAGTTGAAACGTTTCTAGAAGAGTTTGGTCGAAAAGCGCTCTGGGCTCCTCAATAGGAAAAATGTTCTCTTTGACAACACCAGGCCGTGTACAACACAGAATAAGACAGAAAAAAAAAATTAGAACTAGGTCCGTCTGTTCTACCAACCGCCATATTCATTTGACCTTGCACTAACCGATTATTATCAAAGGATAAGGTTGGCATACGGTTAGCTCGCTGCAAAACACTTTGCTAGGGAAAATTTTCTCTAATGAGAACCGGCTTCAAGAGTTCGTCGAAACGTCGAAAACTTGAGCTTCTTTATGAGTGGCAACAATATGCGAAATAATGGCGAATGTATATTTGAATAAAATGCAACTGTAGTTCATTTTTTGACGAATAAAGTAGCTAAACAGAAACGGAAATTACTTATAACTCAGCCTAGATATCCTTTCTATATGGCTGGAATGATAAAGTCGATGCTGTATCAGCAAAAACGTACGAAGTATCAGCAAATATACGGTTTTCAAAATGTAGCAGTAGTATAAAAGAAGCCATTTTTGAAGGTGACACGTACTTTTAAAAGGTACAATATTTTCGTAATTACCTTTCAGACACCAAAAATAAAACATCGGAACGTAGCTGGAGTGTGTCTTGACATCCTCATTCCAGTAAAAGCGTATATTTCCTACCGGCTGATTTAGGCGTGCTAAGGTTAGTAAATATCATCTACTTGGAAGACTGACGCTGCACAATCTTTCTAACCTTATTTTCGTACACTGGGCACCGAAATGTACAAAGTAAATAGATTTACTAAGTAAATAGTTTAGTAAATATCCAAGTAGGTAGACGATATTTACTAAACTTAACTTAGTACAGACTGGCGCTGCACAATCTTTCTAACCTCATTTTCGTACACTGGGCACTGAAATGTACAAAGTAAATAGATTTACTAAGTAAATAGTTTAGTAAATATCCAAGTAGGTAGATGATATTTACTAAACTTAACTTAGTACAGACTGGCGCTGCATAATCTTTCTAACCTTATTTTTGTACATTGGACATTAGGTGTACTAAGTTAAATGTTATCTACTTGAAAGACTGGAGCAACAGTATTTTTGTAGACATGATAACATTTAGCTTAATAAATGTAATCTCCTGAGAAGGCTGACGTAACACAATCTTCGCAATTTTACATATTCTTCCTTTTATGTTTGTCGGGTTAAGCTTAGTAAATATAATCTAATGTGAAGATTGGCGCAACACAATCTTCCTACCACCATATTTCTCCGTTTAGGTTAGTTGTGTTTAGCTGAGTTAAATAAAATCTAATTTGAAGATTGGCGCAATACATTCTTCCTACTACGTTATTTCTCCATTTGGGTTAGTAGTGTTAAGCTGAGTTAAATAAAATCTAAATTTTAAAATTAAATATAATTTCTAGATTGCCGCAACATAGTATTCCGATACGCATTTTTTTCCATTTAGTTCACGAGTAAGCTTCTTGTCATTTGAAAACTGTTTTCACATTTCGTTAATATTACAGATGAACAATTATTATTATTATTATTATTATTATTATTATTATTATTATTATTATTTATTTCTTGACTACTATGAAGATTAGGCCAGTCTTGGGTGTTATAGTCGTAACGTTTCGGCCGTTGTTCAGTCTGGCCTTCATCAGCTAGCTGATTCAGTGGAAGAAACAAATGATGTCACAAAGACGAATTAACTAGAAAGAATTAAATGAGTGGGCTAATGACCAGCGATCTCTTAACAAACTGAACCTCCCCGTTTCGTTGAGAATAGTAGAAATATATCTACAGCAAAGACCAAAAATACTTTTGTGTAACTACTCGCATGTAAAAAGAAAATACTTGCGTTGACTTTTGCGTTTATCAGGGATGTATTATAAATACCGTGCCAAGAGAGCACCTCCCCATTGCCTTACGAGCAAAAGACAGAGGTACACAATAATATTTGGATTCAAGAATAAGGAAATGAAGTAGGTCTGCGTCGAAGTTCTTGTGTCGGAGTTTGCTTTTTTAGATATACAAAATATGAACTAAAAATATTAACGAGCCTGGTTTTATTTAAAATTATGTTATTGTACTGTCTTCTTTTGAATAATTTCACCCCAAGCAAGGCAGCAAAGACACTAAGACACAGGAGAGTTACCGAGTGTGAAAGAATAATAAAAAAAAGAAACATTATCAACGAGCAAGAATAATAAAAAAAGAAACATTATTAACGAGCAAGAACAATAAAAGAAAGAAACATTATCAACGAGCAAGAATAATAAAAAAAGAAACATTATCAACGAGCAAGAATAATAAAAAAAGAAACATTATCAACGAGCAAGAACAATAAAAAAAAGAAACATTATCAACGAGCAAGAATAATAAAAAAAGAAACATTATCAACGAGCAAGAACAATAAAAGAAAGAAACATTATCAACGAGCAAGAATAATAAAAAAAGAAACATTATTAACGAGCAAGAACAATAAAAGAAAGAAACATTATCAACGAGCAAGAATAATAAAAAAAGAAACATTATCAACGAGCAAGAATAATAAAAAAAGAAACATTATCAACGAGCAAGAACAATAAAAAAAAGAAACATTATCAACGAGCAAGAATAATAAAAAAAGAAACATTATCAACGAGCAAGAACAATAAAAGAAAGAAACATTATCAACGAGCAAGAATAATAAAAAAAGAAACATTATTAACGAGCAAGAACAATAAAAGAAAGAAACATTATCAACGAGCAAGAATAATAAAAAAAAGAAACATTATCAACGAGCAAGAATAATAAAAAAAGAAACATTATCAACGAGCAAGAACAATAAAAAAAAGAAACATTATCAACGAGCAAGAATAATAAAAAAAGAAACATTATCAACGAGCAAGAACAATAAAAGAAAGAAACATTATCAACGAGCAAGAACAATAAAAGAAAGAAACATTATCAACGAGCAAGAATAATAAAAAAAGAAACATTATTAACGAGCAAGAACAATAAAAGAAAGAAACATTATCAACGAGCAAGAATAATAAAAAAAGAAACATTATCAACGAGCAAGAATAATAAAAAAACAAACATTATCAACGAGCAAGAACAATAAAAAAAAGAAACATTATCAACGAGCAAGAATAATAAAAAAAGAAACATTATTAACGAGCAAGAACAATAAAAGAAAGAAACATTATCAACGAGCAAGAATAATAAAAAAAGAAACATTATCAACGAGCAAGAATAATAAAAAAAGAAACATTATTAACGAGCAAGAACAATAAAAAAAGAAACATTATCAACGAGCAAGAATAATAAAAAAAAGAAACATTATCAACGAGCAAGAACAATAAAAAAAGAGGAATCAAGAAGACAGATGATAATGATTGACATCGCATTTAAATGTTTGAAGAAAAAAACAGTTGATAGGAAAACAAGAAGCCGGAAAAGAGTTCCACTAGCGAGAAGTGCTACAGAAGAAACTGTTATCAGAGAAATTACAGTTACATCTCCCCAAATCAATTATTAATTGATGATACCTTTTTACCAATCTAGTACTGCGTTTAAAATCATAAAGTCTAGGTACCTTAGCGAAGAGTTAATCCGAACAATTACCATGAAAATATTCATAGAAAAGGCACAGGGAAACTAGATGACAGCTGTGGGAAAGTGACTGAAGCCGATATGCCAGATTAGGACCAATATCATTGCAAATTCTTCTTTGCATTTTATCAGGAATCTCTAAATATATAGTAGGAACACCAGCCAATATGTGGCAGCAATATTCAAAGCAAGGACGTATGGTAGATTTTGGAGAGAAAAGTTGTTTAGCACGACAAAAAACATACATACTGATATTACAGTAGGGATCAACTAGCCAAGGCTGGCTTTTCTGGTCTTAAATTAGCAATTTTGTTACCTTATACAGCGTTTACTAATTGAAGATCACAACAATTTGTCTACAATATAGAGTAGAGTCATTAACACGGCTACTTGAAAGAGGAACCCTTCTCAAGCCTGTGGAAAGTGTCAATGCCTGGTCTTCAAGAACGAAGACAAGTGATCTCCACCCGCTCCAGTATAGACCCATCAGTTTTCTCAGTATCCTCAGTAAGCTTTATGAAGCTATACTCAACAGAGGAGCAAGGGAAGCGAACGCGCCACAGCGGCAGTGTTCTTATCTACGTGCGACCCACATCTTACCGTCTCTGGGGGGACATAGTAAAAGACGATGACAGCCTATCATGAGCGTCCCCCAGCGACGTTTTCTTATTAGGAAACTAATGGGGTAATCCATAATATATATATATATATATATATATATATATATATATATGATAAAATATACTTTTAAGGTATGCTATATTTATGGGTTAAAGTGATCAATACCAGGGATGAAGGAATGGAAAGATAAAAATGGACATTGAGGTCAACATGCAGCGACAACAGTCTGTTTCATGCTTATGCGCAATCGTCAAGCCTGACGATTGTGCATAAGCATGAAATAGAATGTCGCCGTTGTGTGTTAACTTCAGTGTATTCTTATATATATATATATATATATATATATATATATATATATATATATATATATATATTGTGTATATTTCGACAGCAATATTTCATTAATGCATGTTTCATTAAATAATATAGACAAGTTTTGTCTATTTATTTTAAGTAAGTTCCTTTCGTATTGTCTGATAAGCTTAAACACATTATCGTTTTTCGCTTCCTTGGCTCGTAAATAAGAGTTTGTCGTTACTTTGCGCTTATTCAAACAGCAACGGCGGGCCATTATTGTGGTTTCGTATATGTGTTGTTTGATTTATTAAAATTGTCATCTTTGATAATGGTTTATGTGAGCCGAAAGTTTAGATTGGATTCAAACATGTGTCAATATGGTGTTTTCCTTTCGTCTTTCAACGATAATGTGATTAAGCTTATCAGACAATACGAAAGGAACTTACTTAAAATAAATAGACAAAACTTGTCTATATCATTTAATGAAACATATATATATATATATATATATATATATATATATATATATATATATATATATATATATATATATATATATGTATATATATATATATGTCTGTGTGTGTGTATGTTTATGTACAAATATATGTGTGTGCATGTATACATCTCTTTGTACATATTATGGGCACAATCAACATTGCATATTGTCTGTCAGTTTCAGTACTCGAGCGATCACTAGCCACCGGGAGGGGGATATGGAAATTTGGGGGAAGAAGAAACCGGTTCTTTTCAGTTTTTTTAATTTATTTTGGGTTAAAGATTTAGGTTATTTGTAGTTTTGATCTTGAGTTTTTTTTTAAATTTTTATTATATTTTAAATAATTAATTAAATTTAGTTTATTTTTTGTAATGTTTATGATTGTAAATTTTCGGATTTGTAATAAACTTTTGGCGGGATCTGATCGTAGGTAGCATGATAGAATTTTGCTTTCATCTCTATATTTGGAAATAAGTTCTTATCTTTTGTTTACATGTTTATATTGTTCTGGAAATATGGTTATTGACACTTTCCTCTCTAGACAAAGTGAGGAACGTCGCAATAATTATGTTTCCTGAACAATAGCATTTTTTCTTATTTTTATGTTACTTTTTGTATTTGGTCTTGTGTTTTCGATATTCTATATATGTTTAGAGAGTTTTGTATTATTTTTATATATTTTGCTGTGAAATAATCGTTGAGAGTAGCTTCTTTGTTTTCAGTGATCTCTTGTTCCTATATTGTTTTCTGGTTTCATTTGGATCTTAGAGAAGCTTGGTATATTACGTTAGTTTGTAGTCAGAAATCGTTTTACCCACTAAACGATTACTGCCTACAAACTAACGTAATATACTAAGTTTCTCTAAGATCCAAAAGCAAGCAAGAAACAATATATAACTAAAAGTACAACTATCATATGCGTTTTCTTCGGTCATTTATCTTTGTAAATGGGACCTAACTCACTACAGATTTGGTAAAGGTTTCCAATGTTTTATTCAGGAGTTATACTACTCGTCCTATTACCCCTTTTATTATTATTATTATTATTATTATTATTATTATTGTTGTTATTATTATTATTATTATTATTATTATTATTATTATTATTTCCTTTGATTTCTGTTGTATACTCATTTCATTCTATAATTCCCACCATAATTCTCACTTCGGACTCCTGCCCATGAAGAGAGATCCACAGTACATAAGACCCTCGGGAACACGTGGCATTGAACAGGATAATTACTGTAGCTTCAATCAATCAAAATTAGAAGCCATGTGAGCAACGCCGGGTGTAGCATCAGAACATTTATTATCATTATTATTAGTAGTAGTACTATTTCCTTTGATTTCTGTTGTATAATCATTTCCTTCCGGGTCCCAACCAGAGTCCTAAGGTCAGAAATAGCATTATGATAGTTTCTACTGAATATTTTTCTAAAGAAAAACAAAAAAAAAAAAAAAAAGAAAAGAGAGAAAAAAATTAAAGCAACCTAAGAACACACATTTTACATTGATAAAGCCCTATGTAAAGTGTGGGCTGTATTTGTGAGAACATATATTTTGTATTTCTTTAAGGCATGAGCTGCTGGGATCCCTTCAATGAGTCTATCAGAACCTTTTTCTTCGTAAAACCGATGGCTCCAACCACAAGTAGAATTATTGAAGTCTTCATGTGCGACACTTTTGAGATTTCCACTTCAAGATCTTTGTATTGTTGTTGTTATTATTTGCGTATATTATGTTTCCTGCTTTGTATCCTGTAGCGCCGGGTCCAAACTAAGATCCTTAGGCCCTATAGGAGAATTGTCATTTAATTCATGGCACTTTTCTTAGTATATAGGATGTTCCTAGTAGGACGATCTTCTGGACAACTTGTATGTTGATGTTACCTGGGACACTGTTAGTAAAATTGTTCATTCCTTTTTTTACGTGGCCCAGAGCACCGATTACTATTGGTACAGTCTCAGTCTTCATTCCCCTCATCCTATAAAATCTCGATCTCCAGGTGCTTCTGTTTGGACAATTTCTCGATAATTTTCATGGAGGTGTTGCTCTCTGATGGTACTGCTATGTCAATAAGCATTAATTTCTTGTTTTTTTTTTAATGATAATATCATGTCTGTTGTCTTGTATTTCCCTGTCTGTTTGAATTGGCATGTCCCAGGTGATAGTTACATCGTTATTTTGGGTAACGGTGTCTGGTTGGTGCTCATACCATCTCTCAGTGGTTTCGATTTTGTGCCTCTTGCATATCTTCCAGTGCACATATTTCGCTACCTTGTTATGTTTCTAGGTATATTCATTATTTGATAGTTTGTTTCTTCTTCTTCTTCTTCTTCTTCTTCTTCTTCTTCTTCTTCTTCTTCTTCTTCTTCTTCTTCTTCTTATTATTATTATTATTATTATTATTATTATTATTATTATTATTCTAACGGGTCCTTTTTATTTGGGCAAATGTAATGTTGGCGAAATTGAGTTAAAACACTTTTAAACGGTCATCTTGAAGTAGTAGGGATATTAGTCGTATTAATTCATTGAATAGGGACTTAGCTGGAAAATGATATGAGTAAGAATTATTAGCATCAAATTTTTAGACCTCACAGGTTAACTTTTGATTATCTTACACTCAAGCTATGCCACAGCTGTACTGCTAGAACGTTTAACGATCGTTAACAAGTTTAATATGTTGCTACCTTCAGTCATTGAACTCATTGATTGGGATCGATCCCATCTTTCATTAATTTGTGTTGGTTTGACTACTAAACTCAAAACCTTGCTGATTGACTTTGATTATTTAGTTACTCTTTTCCGTGTGTGTGTGTGTGGGGGGGGTATGTGCGTTGTGATGTAATGACCATCAGCGCAGAACGAGAAATCGGAAGAGCCGAGTTCAAATTCCAGTCGGGTTCGTTACGTTCACTTATAAGCAAATATCCTTGGTATCTCTTCTCGCCCCAGCTATGGGTTGAATAGAGGGATAGAGTTGGTCCTATAGCCTTTTATGGCAACCGGTCTATCGCGGCCAGAAACGACAGCCTACTGATGAAAAATCTTCTCCCTCGTTAGTTATGCAATCGAAAGGTGCATGATTGCCCAAGCGTATATCACGTATGGCACTTAAATAAATCTTGTTTTTTTTTTAATAAAAGAGTAATTCGTTTTAGCATTTTTAAAAGGCCGTACCGAAAAGTGCTCAGCCCAACACACTTCCCAAAATTTGACCAAATGCAGAAGTCATTTGATCAAACTTTTTTTTTAATGTTAGTCAGGCTAAGAACTTTTTCAGTTTCACGTATTTATTGATTTGGGCATTGTTGTATTTTTTTGTTTTCGTTCCGCCATCTTTGTTTTTAATTTTATATAATTCAATATAGGAAGAAGATCGATCGGAATTATCTGGAGTGATTTTATTATTGATACTTTGACTGCGCTGATCCGAGAGATGCTGAGGTGATTTACCGATGAAACGCCAACTCTTTGATTAAATGAGTTGTAAACAAATCTGGAGAAGTTCAAAGTCTTTAACCTTCATCACATCTGCTGCAAACCCTGGTTCATTTAATTCTCCGCCTTCTACAATTCTTTGTTCGTCTTTTCTTTCGTTTTCTTCTTCCTGTTTGTCTTTTCGATTCTTTTAATTAACGTTTTCAACAACAGCAACAGATAAATTAGACAGCGCAGAGAAAATAATAATGTAACCAAGATGTTGACGTTCCACACAATTACAAACAAAAGATTAGGATGCCCCCCTCTCATCACTAGAAAGGTTACATTCGCACTAATATCTTCATCTTTGTTATTATTGTCACAACATCTCAGTCGTTGTTCCTTCCGACTTTCTTAGTTTTTTATGATAATATCATGTTTGTTGTCTTGTAGTTCCCTGTCTATTTGAATTGGCATGTCCCAGGTGATAGTTACATCGTTATTTTGGGTAACGGTGTCTGGTTGGTGCTCATACCATCTCTCAGTGGTTTCGATTTTGTGTCTTGCATTTTTAGTACTTTTCATTGATTGTTCACCTTATTTATCCGTCCTGGGTATGACGATAAACTGCATCCGCGTCCTGGGTAAGACGATAAACGACGTCCAACAGCAAGGCCTCTGATCAGAAGGTTTTGAGGATCGTGGAACCACCTCTTAATTGCTGGTCTTCCCAGGTCCACTCTAACCCGTGGTGGTAGCGCCTATTAGGTTCCCAGCTATGGGCAAATAGTTAACCCCCAAACTGAGGTAAAAAGCATTATGAAAGTGTAAAAAATAGGTTTTAATACCAGAAATACTTTGTAAAAAATTGAGTAATTGAAAAATGGTTCAAATATATATGTATACATACACACCTTTTCTTTTTTACCAAACTATCGCTATGGATATATATTTCAACATTTTGTTGGCATTAAATGACCCACTGAGGTTGATATGCCATAAAACAAAACAACCAAACCTTATTTACACTGTGTCTGATTGAACTACCCCGCCCAGGATATGAAATCTCAATTACAATGCCAACAGATTCATGAACCAACACTAGGTTATTCTTCCTAATTTAGATCAGTCTAAGTAGCTGGACAGAATTGATCGTTCTTAAAAGCTGCTTTTGGAGGCCTTCAAGTGGATAGTTTAGAAATTGAATAAAGTTACATTTTTTATTATATTTTTAAACAATATGAACTATTACAAGCTTTTGACATATGGAATAAATGTTCCTACATGTAACACTATGTTGGAAGAAAAGAAGGACCAGGTAAATTTATGTAATCTGCTAATAATGGCTTTGAATGAATCCTGTAGGTCTTAGTGAGGATCATCATTCTTCGAAACTCGAAAACTTACGCTACGGAATCACAAAACAAAACAAAACTGTAGCAAATAACAGAAGCCACCCTTGTGCACTTTCAACGGTAGCAAAAACTTAAAGGGACGTCTTATGTAACTCAAAGAGAAAATAATTACATAATCAAGGTGCTGACTTTCCATACTACCTTAAACGTAAGGTTACAAAGGCTACGCCTATAAATAGTAGCAAGAGCGAATCTACTGGAAAACGGAAAAATATTTCCCTGAAAAAAAATTTAGGAGAAAGATTTTTTAAATTTCTACCTACAGTAGCACTGGCTGGTCAGTCAATGAATTCCGAATGTTTCCACATACGAAACTGGTTAATATTACAATTACCATTGAAATTAATGGCTACTAATGAAATTAACTTTACAATTAATGGCTAATATTATAATTAACATTACAATTAATGGCTAGTATTACAATTACCATTAAAATTAATGACTAATATTACAATTACCATTACAATTAATGGCTAATACCACAATTACTATCGCCATTACCCGTTTATTCTCTTTCCTTCATTTCTGTTCTTGTCTTTTTCAATGGTAGCGTATTTGGGACGATCATAGTCCTATTTTACCAGTAACAGATGTCAGAAATAATCCAAGATTTTGAATTCTAATTTTCAAAGAAGCATGGTTTTCAGCATTTGGAAAACTGGCGCAACACAGTCTTTGTACCTTGAATATTTTTCTTTTATGCTTATCACGTTAGGTTTAATAAAAATAATCTCCTTGGGAAATCGGCGCACACAATCTTCATACGTTAATTTTGGCTTTCTTTTTTCTCTTGCCTTCTATTTTTTCTCCTGCTCATTCTGTTTTGTGCTCTCCTTTCTCTTTCGCCTACTCATCGTTTTTTTTTGCCTTCTTTCTTTTTCGCCTCCTCCCTATTCAGTTTTGTCTTCTTTTCTCTTTCACCTACTTACCTTTCTGTTTTGTCTTCTTCCTTTTTCTCCCCATCCTCATTCAGTTTTGGGCTCTCTCTTATTTTTCTCCTTCTCATCTTTCTATTATCTCCTCTCCTTTATTCGAATCTTTTTAAACCCACTCTTTGCAGTTATCTTTTGTTATTCTTTCTTTCTTTTATTCCTTCTTCTTCTTCTTCTCTTTCATAGGCCTTTTCTCTTTCTCTGAACGTATATTTGTCATGGACGACGATGAAAATCAAAACCTGTAGACGAGATAAGAGACTTTCATGTAGAAGGACTCAAATGGGAGGCAGGGCTGCGTCAGCGGTACAGAGCTGAGATTTCCTGTCAGATCGGGGAGGAGAAGATACTTTGCCCGTCAAATTACGTTTTAACGAGAGATGCGCAGAATGCAAAGATGGCAACCGAAAATGAATTTTATTTTTTAAATGTTTCCGGAATAAAATACGTTTTAATCAAAGCAAAAACGAATAACTTAGCTAACAAAATAAACCAGAATCTACAAGAACTGCGTCTATTAGAACAGTCAATATTATTATGCCTGTCCGGGTGGCGTGTCGGTCATCGCTGCGGAAAGTGTAATTGACAAGCCAACTTCAAATTCCTGCCTAGTCTGTTGCATACACTTTCGCACAAATATATTTATGGGTTAACTAACAGAGTAGACTCGGCTCTGAAAAGTTGGGTTGGAGCAAGTCTTGGAGAAAACATCCTGATTACATGATCGTGCAGAATAACAATAAAAGTCATGATTTCATTGACGCCCTTGAAATCAAAATTCCGTCTTGGGCATGACGATAAACTGTATCCGCGTACCACCCTGACCCGGGGTGGTAGCACCTGTTTATGGGCAAATAGTTACCCCCCACCCCAGATGGGTAAAAAAAAAACTATGAAAGTGTAAAAATAGGTTTTAATACCAGAAATACATTTTTGTAAAAAATTCTTACTAACAATACATCTTTGAATAAAAAAATAATACCAGCAATAAAAAACATCTTGTCGGCATTAAATAACCCATTGAGGTTGATATACCCTAAAACAAAAACAAACCAAAGCAAAAAAAACTCAACTAAAATCAAAATTGCAGTAGACCTGACAATACAAGGTTGCTCTGTTATTTAGGGACATCTGCAGGAATTTAGTAACAGACGTATAATTCAGGAAAGAAGGGCTTTATTTAAAGAATAGACAGGACTAATCTTGAAACTCTTCTTGAAGCATCTAGTTATTAATCCGCCGTTATCATCGATGACTGTTTCAGTCCAAAGTCTCAAACATTGATAAACTTTATATATTTTGGACATGGTGCTAGTTATGGCGGATTTCAGAGATTTTATAGTCTTATTGGGAGGGGCTGGATTCATTTCCCTCTCGGTTACACCCCATACGTTGTCGCCAAACGTATTCGGGTCTGTATAGCTAGGAGAGTGACGGGAGCGTGGAGATTGTAATATCTATTCTTGACTCGTCTTGGCCTTATAAGACAGCGTAGATTTCTTTTGGTAGATGTACGGTCTTCCTTTGCTCACGCTCTCTAACTAAGGCCTCACAACCCTCTCCAATAACTCCTTATAGTCAGCAGTATTGACCTTGAGGAAAGAATTGACATTGCTCACGACACCCAAAACCATCACAGTTACCGGAAACTTTGGGTGCACGACCGTTGGAACGTTCTTAGGATCTTAGCGTAATTTAGACAACTTTTCCACCGCGGCCTCTATTTTGGACATGGTGCTAGTTATGGGGAATTTCAGAGATTTTATAGTTTTATGGGGGGCGTTGATCGACTACGCTCCGTATATCGTCGTAGTTCAACGGATTCAGGTCTGGATAGCTGGAGGTCATATGTTTGGGGCAACGTCATCATAGAGATTGTAAATCATCCATTTTGGGTTGTCTTGGCCTTATGAGACGGTGCAGAGTCTTGTCGGTCGGTGTACGTTCTTCTTTTACTCGCGCTCTCCATGCAAGACCTCACAACCCTCCGCAACACCACCTTATAGTCAGCAGCATTCACACCTTAAGCCATGAGGAGAGAACCGAGGAGACGTGACATCGCCCTCGTTGTCACGACTGCCAGAACTATCACAGTTGCTGGAGAATTTGTGTGCATGACCATAAGAACGTCCAACACCACCCTATAGTCAGCAGAATTCACTCTTAAGCCCTACGGAGAGAAGTGACGAGGTGTGACATCTCCCTCATTGCTCACGACTCCCAGAACCACCACAGTTTCCGGAAACTTTGTACGCATGTTCATTGGAACATTCTTAGAGTCTCTGGATAACCATCTGCCATTCCTTCGTTTGAATTTTTGAGCCTTACAAAATATCCGAATTGAGGATTTTTTAAAAACAGAATCGGATTGATTTGCAGTCTACTCAATCGGTCGGTGTACGTTCTTCTTTTACTCGCGCTCTCCATGCAAGACCTCACAACCCTCCGCAACACCACCTTATAGTCAGCAGCATTCACACCTTAAGCCATGAGGAGAGAACCGAGGAGACGTGACATCGCCCTCGTTGTCACGACTGCCAGAACTATCACAGTTGCTGGAGAATTTGTGTGCATGACCATAAGAACGTCCAACACCACCCTATAGTCAGCAGAATTCACTCTTAAGCCCTACGGAGAGAAGTGACGAGGTGTGACATCTCCCTCATTGCTCACGACTCCCAGAACCACCACAGTTTCCGGAAACTTTGTACGCATGTTCATTGGAACATTCTTAGAGTCTCTGGATAACCATCTGCCATTCCTTCGTTTGAATTTTTGAGCCTTACAAAATATCCGAATTGAGGATTTTTTAAAAACAGAATCGGATTGATTTGCAGTCTACTCAATCGGTCGGTGTACGTTCTTCTTTTACTCGCGCTCTCCATGCTAGACCTCACAACCCTCCGCAACACCACCTTATAGTCAGCAGCATTCACACCTTAAGCCATGAGGAGAGAACCGAGGAGACGTGACATCGCCCTCGTTGTCACGACTGCCAGAACTATCACAGTTGCTGGAGAATTTGTGTGCATGACCATAAGAACGTCCTTAGGATTTCTGCACAACTATCGGTCATTCGTTCAGCTGACCTTTTGGTCCTAATCAAAGGTTTTCACAGCAGAGAAAAAACAAAGCTTTCAATTCTGTTGATGTTTCAACGTACTTACTGTATAAAGAACTCGTATTTTTAAATCATATTTGCTTGAAAATATGTTTAATTCAAATTAACTTTAAAATATTTTTAAATATTTAAAATATTGTTAGTTTAAAGAAAGCTGAAATATATATAATTACTCTACAAACAACTGGACGATACAACAAAACGGGATCTCTTTTTCTCTGTCTTTAACTTTAAAATATTTTAATTAAAAAATGTCTGAAGAAAGTTAAAATAAAAATACTTACTGTATAAACAACTCATATTTTTTAATCTTATTCACTTAAATCAGATTAACTTAAATCATTATGCGCCGGACGGGGGTACCAAACAAGCACACACGCAATCACAGAGAGGTGGAAAGAGATAGATGGAAAGAGAGGGGTGGAAAGAAAGAGAGAGGTGGAAAGAAACTGAAATCATTATGCGCTAGAAGGGCGACGCACCACGCAAGCACAAATCACAGACTTTTAGTATTAGATAGATAGATAGATAGATAGATAGATAGATAGATAGACAGATAGATAGATAGATAGACAGACAGAGAGACAGATAGATAGACAGACAGATAGACAGAAAGACAGATAGATAGACAGACAGACAGACAGACAAATAGACAGACAGATAGATAGATAGATAGATAGATAGATAGATAGATAGATAGATAGATAGATAGATAGATATGAAATAGTAATTGTGAATTTAGTCGTTTCCCTAAGGGGAAACATTTAGCATTCATTGATAGATAGATAGATAGATAGATAGATAGATAGATAGATAGATAGATAGATAGATAGATAGACAGACATACAGATATATATATATATATATATATATATATATATATATATATAGATAGATAGATAGATAGATAGATATGAAATAGTAATTGTGAATTTAGTCGTTTCCCTAAGGGGAAACATTTAGCATTCATTGACTGAAGATTTAGCGTCAGAGCAGATTGAAATTAAATAAAAAATTTATTAAAATAGTGTTTCAGGGAATTAGACTTCGCTTATCCACTACTTTCGAGTACTGATGGTGGTAATCTTCTTAACCTTTTTCTTAAGGTATAGTGGAAATTTATAATTTATGTTCTTGTTACTGCTGGAAGTGTTCAGGCGATGTGGTTTTTGTTATAAAGTTCTTTGTCTGCGCTGTCGATCGTCTTATTTAAGATTCATAGGATTCGTTTGCTGGAAGGCATTTTAATCAATAATCTGAAATTACAAAAAAAAAAAAACCCCAAAAAGAAACAAAAAAGAAAGGGGTCGTATATAGATGATTTTGTGGACTGGCGCTACAGAATCATAAACAAAGAACTGTACCAAATAACAGAAACTACATAACTTAAAGACTTTCAACAGCAGCAACAGTTAAAATGGATAGCACATGTAACCAGAAGAAAAAATAACGACACAATCAAGATGTTGACTTTCCACACTACCTTAAACGTAAAGTTAGAAAGGAAACATCCATCAATACTAGAAAGAGCGATAACATCTACTGGACTTGAGAAACCTATTTTCATGAAAAATTCTTTTCACAGAAAGATTTTATTAATTTCAACGACAGTAATACAAGATGCGCGGACAATGAACACTGAAAGTTTTCTTATCAAAAAACGGTTAATATTACTATTACTTTCTGTTGTGGTAGGATCCACCTAATTTGCATAGCGGAGTACCGACGATATAAATATGGTTGGTACCGGAAGACAAGGAGGTAAATCAAGAGATCCAACTAGAGACTCTGCCCGACTGCGACTTAGTCAACACATTCTCCAGGAACGGTCTTCCCAGGAATATACAAAAGACTATATGTAAATATTGTGTACACTTTCTTGTTTCAATACATTTTATTCTAACTAGATTTTGTGTTTGCATTATTATTCCATGCATTAGTCAAGTTTCAACACTTTCAAAACTTTTCTAAGCAAGTTGGAAGCCATGAATATGAGGGTCTAGTTCTGACGTATGCAAGTTCGGTGCAAGAGTTTAGTGCCCCCCAAGCAGAAAGTAGCGATAAAGCAGAAAGTGGCTTGCCACATCCCGCCAGTGACAGAGTATTTGAACGGTGGAGAATAATTCGTCATCCACAAGAGCTCGGGGATGATTTGGGACGCTATCCGGGCTGGAGAGTGAGGTCTGAGCAGCTCAGGACCAAATATAACAACAGTATTCCATTTTGAGTCTGATCTGGCTCTTGTAAAGGCAGAGGATAGCACTCGGAGTCAGGTACTTACTGGAGCGGTACAGAGAGCCGACCATTTTACCGGCATCTTTAGCGATCGTATGTACGAGGTCCATTTGAGGTCAGGTGTGAGTTTAAGGCCCAATAGTCTCTCAAGGCACATCCGTTCATCGTAGCTGGCGGTGGCTCGGGGTCTGATCGGCGATGATGGAACATAACTAATTTGGTTTTAGAGTAATAATGTCTTAGTTTTATTGCATTTGTTATTTTACGATTCAGAGGAGATTTTCGGTAACTGGTGTTTCTGTGATACAAAAAAAAATGTTGATTTAAATTCTCCAAGGAGTTCTGCTTTAAACTAATATAAATATTAAGGGGTGAAATTTTAATTTCTCCAAATTTCATAACATTAAATAAGATAACGGTTAGCCCTAGACTTGAACAGGTTAAGATTATAGTGATCGAAGAAATATTCTCTTGGGAGTCGGTTTCTCAAAGCTGTGGGTCCCTGGTTCGAGTTGAATTTACTTCTCACCGATGCAATACGGAGGGAATATGTGTGGTTTACTACAGTGTAAGTAGCATGGCGTGTCCTTGCCGTGAAAGTTTGAATTAGCGGGACGTGTGTGTGTGTGGTGTGTGTGTGTGGGGGGGGAGGTGACTATTAAAATTTTTTTTACCAAGATTTTCTAAAAACATGAATTTCTAAAATATTTTAATTCATTTTCATTTGTCAATAAGTCGTGAAGGTTTAATTAAAATCCGACAATTATTTGATTTTTTGCAAGAATTTCCAAATCAGTATGTTTTCCACTGTAAAACAGACGCCAAAATGTCCTATACTAATTTTTGGTTCCCCTCTGATGTAAAAAAATAACAGATATTTAACCAAATTTTCTAACTTTCTAAAAGGATTAAAAATATAATTAAATAATCAAAAAATAATTTGGTTTTTCCTCTTAATAATACCATAAAGATTTTGACGATAAAACCTCATTTTTATCAAGTTTGGGTCATTTTTTTTATCATGGTATGCTCTTTTCTTTTTAGCGAATTAATGTAAGTATCGAGATTAATTGGCTTTACATTATTGCTCTGGTAATATTACCTCCGTTTTCGTGCATTTCGGTTTTAGGCCGATTTTTTGGGATGGATTATGACCGATAACTGAGGTTCCACTGTACTAATAATTTCGGATGTTGTGTCTCTTTAACACTAAGACTGGTTCTTGTTAGCTTAGCTTTTATACTCACTACATGAAATTGGCGTGTTTCGTCACTTGTTCTCTATCCTATTAGGGTTGATGGGCAAATCTCGCGGATGATCTCGTACAATCTCGTTTTCTACTTATAGTACACAAAGTTCACAGTACTGAGAAGGCTATACGCAATTATGCACCTCTATTTCTATATGTTTACATACTTAGGTTGCATGATGATAAAATGGTAGAAAGACGGTGTCGGCAGTATGAATAACACAAAGAGGCACGTACGCATGCGTACAGGCACCGAAGAAAGAAAGAAAGAAAAGAAAGAAAAAGAAATAACGTAGATAAAATTCGCGTGTTTCTCATTTGTTTTATCTTTTCTAAATGTCCAAGGCGATCATTTTGCACACGGGCAAACCATCATTTTGTAATTATAGGATTTATTAGCAGAATCTTGCAAGCGCCATTCCTTTATACTAAATCTGCTAAAGTGAAGCCACTTCTCATATAAATAAAATAAAATGAAAGGGG
Source organism: Acanthosepion esculentum (assembly GCA_964036315.1). Lineage (NCBI taxonomy): Eukaryota > Metazoa > Mollusca > Cephalopoda > Sepiida > Sepiidae > Acanthosepion > Acanthosepion esculentum. Next base: position 47,272,614 of record OZ038511.1, on the reverse strand, counting down.
AAAAGAAGAAGAAAAATGCATACATAGGAAAAGGAGAAACAAAAATAAACCGTGTTCATTATTTTTCTTTTCTTTTTTTTTTTTGGTGGCGTTGATTAATTAGTCTGTCTTTTCTATTTGTATTGTTTTCTTTTCTCTCTTCTTTATTTCTTCTCCTTTTTATCTTTCTTTCTTTTTCTGCTTCATCATTCCTTCTTTTCATATTCTTTCTTTTTATATTGTTTTTATAGACTCTTTTTATCTACTTTCTTTTTTATCTTTTTTCTTTTTCTTTCTGATTAAAAAGAAAAAAAATCTTTCTTTTTATTTTATCTTTCTTTTTATATTGATTTTATTCTTCGTTCTTTTATCTACTTTTCCTTTTTCTTTCTGTTTATCTTTCTTTCTTTCTTTCTTTCATATCTTTTATTTTCTTTTTATATTGTTTTTATAGTCTTTCTTTTTGTCAACTTTCTTTTTTATTTTTTATATTCTTTCTTTCTCTTTATTTTTGTCTTTCTTTTAATATTGTTTTATTCTTTTTTGTTTTTACTTACTTTATCTTTTTCTTTCTTTCTTTGTTACATGTCTTTTATCTTCTTTTTCTTTTTTTTATCTTTCCTTCTTATTAACTTTCTTTTTATATTGTTTTTATATTATTTCTTTTTTTATCTTTTTATATTATTTCTTTCTTTTTATTCCCTCTTCTTTCTTCTTCTTTTTATGTTGTTAGAGTAGATAAACGAATAAACATTCTTTATCCTTTTATCTACTTTCTTTTTATCTATCTTTCTTACACGATTTTATCTTCTTTTTCCTTTTTTTATCTTTCCTTCTTTTTAACTTCTTTCTTTTTATATTGTTTTATAATACTTTGCTTAGCATTTGGAAGGCATCTTTTGCTATTCCAATGTGCCTTCGTCTTTCGATGTATTTTCCGTCATCAGATATTTAAATTGTTCCACTTGCTTGATGTTATATAGGAATAAAGTGTCGCTGCCGACACCTTAGTTTGAACATAGATTGCCAGTGAGTAAACACTGGCGATCCCATTATTGAATTAAGTAGACCACGTGAACATAGAGGAAACGCATATATGGGAGGTAGCATGTGTCTAATTGATCGCCATTTCTACTCTATCCTCTATTACTATATGGGCCGCTATTCTCTACTCTATTCACTATACTATTTCTCTATTCGGATCACTATACGGATTACTATTCGAGCGAGTATTATCGAGCAAGTTCTATTAGTGCGAGTGATATTCGAACGCGTCTGACACCAGTATTGTTCAATGGCGTTACTATAGTTGTATCTGCGATTACAACGTCTCTACTACAACGAGTATTCCTTGGCATTACAAAAGTGACAACGAGTGTTGACATCACAAAACTTGATTTCGACATCTCCAATTCATAGGTCACATCTTAGGCGGTCCCTCCTGCTGACAATCATAAACACTCTCTTCTTATAATTTGTGGTTAGTCCTTTCTTCCCGCTTTCCTTTACTGCATTGTCTAGGAGTTCCTTCCTTCATTGTCCGTACCAATAATACATTCTGCTAGGACATCGAAAACTTTAAAATGCCAAACTCGTCTACCCCCCTAAAAAAAAAACACCCCCAAAAATATATGAATTAAAATAAGTACCATTGGAATCGATACTTTTGCAAACGATCCATCTGGGAAATTCTTCTTTTACGCTATTTGAATCCTACAGTAAAACCACGTAACTTGCTACAAAACCAAAGCATTAACCTGAAAACTCAAATCATAACCTTAAACAGCCCCGCCAAATCGAGACTTTCATCTGGATGTCATGCAGGACGCCGAACGTTTTTAAAAAATATCTAAACTGTCAGCTGTATACAACCGCTTTCTAAAATCAATGGTGAAAATAGCTTCGAACATTGGCGCTACAGAATTACAAACAAAGACCTGTAGCAGATGACAGAAACCATATCACTTGAAGACTACCAACAGCAGCAACAGCCAAAATGGATAGCACATGTAACTCGAATAGAAAATTCTGACATAATCAAGATGTTAACTGTCATATAGGAATAAAGTGTCGCTGCCGACACCTGGGTTTTAACACGGATCGAGAGCAAGCACAGTCGACCCCATCTTGAAATAATGAGATCACGTGACGAGTAAAAGACAAATATATATATATGGGAATTAGCGGCATCTGACAGAGTATTGTTCGAAGGCGTTACTATTACTGTATCTGTGATTTACAAAGTTTCTCTTACAAACGGGCATTACGAAATTAACATTCTACACTTCTACTTCAAATGAAAGGTTGGGAAGGAAATCCCTATCAGTATCGGAAAGAACGATAACATCTTCTGGACTTAAGCAACCTATTTTCCTGAAAAAGTGTTTTAAGAAAAAAGCTATAATAAATTTCATCCGACAGCAGCGCTGTTTGTTCGGTTATTGAATGCTGAATCTTTCCTTACAAGGAAACGGCTAATGTTGCCATTAGCATTTCATCTATGATTTTGCTAGAGATAGCCTTTGCAATTGATATATAAGTCTACTTATGATTTATTTTGACCAATAAGTCTAAATGTATTAACATATTCATAGCTAACTTGAATATCTGAGCATTTAAAAAAAATCGTCATATCTTAACTTTCATATGGATGCCATGCATGGCGTCGAACCTGTTCAAAACTGTCTAAAATATCACCTATACACAACCGTTTTTCAATTACTAAAGTTGGCTTCAAGCGAAAGCCCTAAAGAAGACATCCCTCCATGGCTCAAAGAAGACAACCCTTCATCATATTGGGCGCAACAGAACCCAAAAAATTACTAAATAAAAAATCACATTACATGGAGACATCCAACAGTGGCAACAACTTCAATGTATAGCACAAATAACTAGAAAGGAAAAATGTTGATATGATGAAGATGTTGACTTTCCGCACTGTCTTAAACAAAAAGCTAGGAAGGAAACTTTCATCAATACTAGAAAGAGCGATAACATTTAGTGGACTTGAGAAACCAATTTTCCTGGAGAAAAATAACTGTTTTAAGAGAAAGGTTTCATAAATTTCATCCGACAGCAGCGCTGGTTGCCCGGTCACTGAATGCTGAATCTTTCCTTACAAGGAAACGCCTAATGTTATCATTAGCATTTTATCTATGATTTTGCTAGGGATAGCCTTTGAAATTGATATTTAAGTTTACTTATGATTTATTTTGACCAATAAATCTAAATTTATTATCACATTCATAGCTACCTTGGATATCTGAGCCTTTATTAAAAAAAACCCAAAAAACTATCATTTCGAAAATCTCATATGGATGCCATGCATTGCATGGAACTCATTCGAAACTGTTTTAAAAGATCAGCTATACACAACCGTTTTCAGTGAGTAAAACTGGCTTCAAGCGAAAGCCATGAAGAAGACAACCCTCCATGGCTTAAAGAAGACAATCCTTCATCATATTGGGCGCAAGAGAATTAAAAAAAAATTAGAAAAAATCACATCACATGGAGACTTCCAACAGCGGCAACAATTACAATGTATAGCACTAATAACTATAAGGAGAAAATGTTGATATGATGAAAATGTTGACCTTCCGCATTGTCTTAAACAAAAAGCCAGGAAGGAAACTTTCATCAGTACTAGAAAGAGCAATAGCATAAAAAGTAGACTTGAGAATTTTATTTTTCTGAAAGTCACCCCTTTGTAACGCTAAGGGTTCGGTCAATGAATGCCTGTATGGAAACAGTCATTCTCACCGTAACTGTCACCATCTGTGTTTTTTAATTACAGATACTATCTATATTTATTAGTTATATTTGTTATTTGTTATAGATACTATGTTATAGATACTATTCGAAAATGTTATATAAATCCACTTATCCTTTATCTTGACAAATACTCATGAAACTAAATTTATTAATACATTCACTGCTACCTTGAATATTCTACAACATCTAAATTGCAATCTATGTTTTACTAAGTGTTATTATTTTTCGGTTTCTATTGATAAGTGATTCTATCAATAGAAAGCGACAATAATAACATTGATAACTGCAATCAGCGATCTAAAGAAACCGAGAATAATAACATTGATATGCAAGATGCAGATTTTCCAGTACAGATATTGGCCCACTCTGTCATGCTGAGTTTTATACTCACTGGTTGCACATACCGTGCAACCTGATACAGATAGTTGATTGTTTTGGGATATTTATCACAGAATTTGCTTTTCGGGTTAACATAATTTTTCAGTATGTGTGCTTGGTAATTTCTAGTTAGCAAGCATTGGTCATGGGCTGCAAAAATAAAACCTTCGATTTCAGTCTTTAATCCTGCACTACGTAAACACTTCTGGGTACGGGGTTTGTCTACATCAGTTTGTTTGGTGCGGACAGAGTATTGACCAGGAAGAGTTTTATCTTGGCACCGTTTCTGCATTTGGTCCATTGCATTTGTTTTTGCCTTCTTTTTTAAGTTCTGTGCCGCTGCAGTAGGTGTATTATACAGGATGGCCTGAAAGTTTTGTCACCCCCTACATAATATCATTTTTGTAGTATTCAGATGTAATTAAGATCTCTCTCCCACCCCTGTTGAGAATGGAACAGTCGACTGTAGATATAAGCAGTTGATTTTCCCCCCACATGTATCGATAAAGTGGAATAAGCTTGAGGCTGCTCGGCCCGGGGGCCGGGATCAAAGTGTAGTATCTGTTCGCAGATTACTCACTGAATGATCGCCTATGGGGCCGGGATTCCTTCTCCGATACAGGCCGGCGGCAGGGATTCGTCCCTGCGCTGGTAGTATCGTGGCTACGTCTGACTAGCTATGACCAGCTCTGACCAGCTTGGACAAGCTATGACCAGCCAAGACCAGCTATGACTAGCTAAAGCCAAAGCACTGCGACCCGGGTGAAAACTCGGGTCCATTCCCCCTCCCTTCCCACGTTAAACTCCGACCTTGTGTCACAACCTGGCCCTGTGGGAGGTCAAGTAAATCCCGTGTAGTATCTGTTCGCAGATCGATCGCTTGGTCGGCCTTCTGGCTGAGAGCTTCACTTACCTGGTGTAGGAATTCGTCTCTGCGCTGGTGGTATCATGGCTACGTCTAGCTATGACCAGCTCCACCCAGCTTGGACAAGCTATGACCAGCTCAGACCAGCCAAGACCAGCTATGACCAGCTTGGACAAGCTAAGACCAGCGGCCCGGGTGAAAACACTCGGGTCCCCACGTTAAAAACCGACCTTGTGTCACAACCTGACTCAGTTGGGGGGTGGGGGGTCAAGTAGATACCAAGTGGAATAACGCCTATCTTCGGGTTTTCTGTTTTCACTACGATTTTCTACTTCAGGGCACCTCGACGTGTTGTAATGGTTAGCAAGCTTATCTCGCTAGAACCGTTACAAATGAGTAGTGAGTTCAATCCTCACTAGGTGCCCCATACTTTCGGCCTTGTGCCACATATAAGCTGTGCTTAGAAAATCGTTGGAACGGTGCTATAGCCTGTTCAACTGTCGGACTCTCAGTCTTTGGTAGAGAGGAACCCGGACGAGGCTTTGCCGAAGGGCAAAGTTTTGTCCGGGGAGGTAGACAGGCCCTGAAACCCGTTTATACGGGTTCTAAGGGAATATTTTTGGTCGAACCTACGGCCTCGGAGAACCCACGGTAAACTCGGCCTTGTGCCACATACATCCCTTGTGGGATGGGGGCTGTTAAATATAACGATTTTCTATTTCAGATGGCTGACACGATCTCCTTCTGTTTGAAAGAGAGGGTTAGGGTGACAAGACATTCGGCCCACATTGTAGTTTACTTGCTCTTCTTTATCTAATTGAAATTCTCTTTTGAATTTGTTGGCTTCCTTTATTACTGAATCTTAGTTTACGTCGAAAGTTATTATATTCCCCAAGCTTATCGAATTTGAGATAAATCCTCGTCTTATTTGAAGAATTATAAGGAAAAGGTACAGAATAAATATTAACGGCTTTTTTAAAATGTCACTCATTTTGATTCTTCACTTAGTTTTCAGCTTAAGGGAAAAGTACTGATGATTTATTATTTAAACATACATTAATTATTTAAGCATATGGTTCTTAACCTTTTTTGCCCAATGCAATCTTTTCACCGTAAATCAAAATCTCACCCCACCTTTCCAAAACTGTCCGATTCAAAAGGTACATACAAAATATGTATATTTATTGAAAATCTCATTTTTTTTCTATTTTATTACATGTACAGTGTAACCCGGATATAAGAGAAACCCGGATATAAGATAGATTTTCTCTGGTCACAAATTAGAGCCTGTGTTAATGTATATATAATAGACCAAACTCGGATATAAGAGACTTCTTCTCCGGTCCCGACAACTCTCTTATATCCGGATTACACTGTATTATCTTTTATACAGGAGTTTTACTAATTCAATAATAATAAAATATGGATAGATTTTTAAAATTGAATACATGTACAGTCATTTGTTTTAATTCTTAACTAATTATTAAACAAACAAACTGAAACATACTTCGATAAACAAAAAGTTCAGTAGAATGCCAGGGAATTGTAATTAAATAAAAAGGATATTTAAATCGATCTTTTTCTGATGAAGATTACAGTGAATGACAAACTTGTGACTAACTAAAAGATTTTTCCCTGCCTACCCTGATATCCGCCAGAGAAGGAATTCTTCCCCGCCCCGTATGGGTTGGAGTTCCACCCTTGCTCAAAACCTCTGCTCACAGGGAAAGTTTCGAACGCAGATTTTTCATCGTTCGCATTTTGCAACGATTTCATACGTTTACCGCCAATCTTGCTTTGGTTAAATTTACTTCTTTTTTTTTTTTTTACTTTAGCAAAGCAGCAAAAGGATTTGCTGATTTCCGTATTTTTTTCTATTTTGTTTGCTTCCTTATTTTACTTCGTTTACTTTTAGTTTAGTCTGTTTGCACTGAAACCCTTTTCTCCTTTCTTTCTTTTCTTTTTCTTTCTTTTTAAACTTCCTGTTTTCATTTTCTTTCTTTTTTGTTTTGGCGTTCTCAGAACCCCCCCCCCACCGAATTCGCATTTTCTTAAATTCTTCTTTCCCTTTCAAAAGGTTCATTTAACCATCCGTTTCTTTCCCACGATTTTTAATCTTGTCTCTCTTTCTTTCCTTCCTTTTATTTTTTTTTTCTGCTTTTAAATATTATTTACGTTTTAATTTTTTCTTCCCTTTCCCCACTTTGCAACATTCCTTTCTCCTCCACTTCTCCTTCACCCTTGCTGGGTGTCGTGACATCATTTTATTGGCTTTACGCCATGTTTCCGCTGGTACACTTCCAAAACAGTGCACCTAATTTTTTTTTTAATCCTCTCCAAGTGAGGCTCTTCATCGTGTTTATTCTATTAAATAGTGCGCCCTATATTTTGAAGAGTTAACAATTTGGTCTTATTGATCCGACTGAGAATGATAGGATTGTTCTTGTTCTTCAAAAAGATAAAAATAAAAATAATATTTTACATTATGTCTAATCTTTCGGCTATTCAAGCTAAGAATTATTACTTGTTATTAATAACTAGAAGACTTATATTTGGAGCTTAACACGCTGGAGTCAAGTCACAATTGAAATATTATTGGTAACCACTCTTATACATAAGTCTAAAAATGCCGAAATAAGAAAAAACTGTGAAAAATATCTCTCCTTCTTCCCACGGCTCTGTCTCTTCAGGGCGTGGTTCTCCACATCTTCCTATCGTTTAGCAATATTTGTCTATTTACTGTCCCTTCATTATCTGGTCTGCACTTCATTTGTACAAATCCGTTAGATAGATTACTCACTGTTTCCCTCTGTCCGTTTTGCCGTTAATATATCCCGTGAGTATTACATTTTCTAACCCTTTTTTCCTCATTGTATCCTAGAGATTTCAACTGTCTTTTTCTGATTCTTGTGTATCCATTTCTCTTAAAACTTCCTCGTTGTTTACATGAACCGTCTATGGTATTCTTAGCATTTGGAATCTGTATGATCACATCTCATTTACTCCGATTCTCTCCTTCATACTCTGTAGAGATTGGCCAGCATCCACTTCTATATAGGAGGATTGATATTACTTAGCAGTCCAGTTCTCTTTTCTTTGTTTCTAACGATGATTTCTTGTTTCTTAATACTTTGCTTAGCTTTTAGAATGTATTTTTGCTATTGCAATGTGCGTTCGGAGTTCGGTGTCATGTTTTCAGTCTTCTGTTAAAACACTTCCCAGATATTTAAATTTTCTAATCAGTTTACCTTGCTGAATTATATATACCGGGCGTAGCAGCAAAACTGTCCAATTCTTAGATTAATTTTTGAACCGTTAGAAATAATTAAAAAAATATCGTACTGGAATTCTCCTAGTTTTTTAACACTATTGTACGCAACTTTGAACTTGAATAAGAATGTATTTAGTTCTAACATGAAATGGTGATCCCTCTTCCTGTTGTGACCTCCTGATCCAGTTTTTCTCTATACTGTTCCCTCTTTTTAAAACTTTTTCACCATTGTCTTGATGGTTCTTGAATGGGCTTTGAAGATGGAAACAAGAGTATGAATGTTGGTACCATTACTGTAGACCCTAATGATCTTTTCCTCTCACCATTGCTCAGTTCAGATGAGATTGTAGGGCTGAAACAAAACGATTTTAACCTGTTCTTTTTCTAGATGAATAACGCAAAGGGTTTTTCAGTGATTCTTACAATAAATGGTGTCAAGGTCGCTAAACGTTTTACCTGAAAATATGGAAAAAAGAAAATGAATTTGTTTAGTGATATTTTTAGATATTAAACATTTTGTGGTATGGACAATTATCGCAGGCTGTTACACGATTTAGACAATTTTGCTGTCACACCCGTTATATATATATATATATATATATATATATATATATATATATATATATATATATATATATATACACGATTTAGACAATTTTGGCGTTACGCCCGGTATACCAGTTTTCCCTTAGCGTCGAAATTGTTGGCTATTTTAAGTAATTTTTCAATTTGAATTGATTATAATTTTTTTGCATGTGTAATCTAGGATTTTTTCGTCAGTGACTATTATCACTCTGCTTTTTTTTAAACCACTGAAATAAAAAAATACCGCCAAAAAACTACCAGGACCCGTCAAAAATGTTGCAATACATTTGCCTTGGCGATATCGTTTTAACTATAGCAAAGGTTCCAGAGGGTCAGAGCCTCAGAATGTGGAACCACCATTCCACGTCTATATCGTATCCTTTTGGCAAGCAGGAAATTTCATCTCCTTCTCCAGAGCTTTCGATCTGTGCAAGACTCCCAAAAGGATGTTTCCCCGACCACTACAATCTTAAGCCTTTCAATCTCTGGTGAACCGATATATATATATATATATATATATATATATATATATATGTGTGTGTGTGTGTGTGTGTGTGTGTGTGTGTCTGTGTGTCTGTGTGTATTTAGATAAACACACTAGTGATTGAATGAACTCGATTCGTGTTATCGAAGAGTATTGAAATATATAGGTACATATCACATAGATATCTTGGTCGATATAAACAAATTGATATAGATATGAACACACCAGACAGATAGAGAGATAAATACAAACACGGAAAGAAAGAAATATAATAAGATGTAAATATATATAAACGACGATGAGTCAAAAAATGGTCCAATTTGTTTCATAAGAAACAAAGAACACACACATTATTTACATTGTTCGGACTGTTGCCCTTATCTTTCTTGCCATATCCACGATGTTCCGGCCGTTGTACACTCCGGCCTTCTTCAGGTGATTGGCATTTCGAACAGTGTAAATAA
>OZ038511.1:47235317-47257817 GCA_964036315.1 Acanthosepion esculentum | reverse complement strand
TATTCTCTATGAATCACAATTGAAATCAAATATGTGTGTACATCATAGATGTGGCTTCACACACCATTGACTCTGAAGTTTTATATATATATATATATATATATATATATATATATATATATATATATATATATGTATGGATTATATGTATAGAAATATATATACGGTTAACAAGAAATAGAATGTTGTATGTATGTATTTATATAAGGTTTTCATTTTCAATTGTGTCCGTGTTCATAGTTGATATTATTGAGTGTTGGTTTTTTGTTTTCATTAATAAGGCTTCCATTATTTTGAGCCTTTTTTTGCATGTAGACGATGCTATTATATTTGTGTTGTCAACAAGTACGTTACGAATAGGACACAATATCTTGACCGTTGTTTTGAAAATGAAAACATTATATAAATACATACATTGTTAATAGTTAATATATTTCAACCTGGAAAATGGCTAAAGGTATGGCCGAAAGCGCTCGGAAATATATATATATATATATATATATATATATATATATATATATATATATATATATATATATATATATAGTTGAGAGAATAGAAAAGTTAAGAGCAGATAACATTAGAAAGATTTTAGAGTTCCATGAAAATAAGTGGATACAACGTTTAAAAACGTACTATCCAGCCGGGCTAAACCATAAATTTATAACCCTACAAATCAAAACCTACCCACATTTCTCACCCACACAAGACAGACATGCCTATGGAGGTGTTGAGGCCACACATTAATACACACACCCACACGTATATACACACTTACACACATCATACTCACTCACTCCCTAATGAGCCAAATGATAACACACACCCACAGCAATATACACGCTTACACACATCATATTCGCTCACTCCTTAAGAACCAAATAACACACACACACACACACACACACACACACACACACACACACACACACACTTAACAGAGACACATCCCCTCTCCAGGAGCCAATAAACCTGTCAAACTGACCAAGGGAATTCAGAGCAGCATGGATCCATCCAGCTCTTATCTCAAATAGCAACTTAATAGAGACTGTTTGACCAACACAAGGAATGTTAAAAAATTAATGTTAAAAAGATCAACAAAATAAAAAAAAAATAAATGAAAACTAAAGACAAAAGTTCATTTTCTCCATCAAGACATTCATTTCTGTAGTTCACTGCTACCAGCAAGAAGAAAATTATTTTTCTCCTGATGATGGCCATGTTGGTCGAAACTAGTCAAGGAATCTAAATGAAATAATAATAATAAAAACGGAAGAATATTAATCTACAACCAAGCGTGTCTGAAGATTTTAATACTTTTAATAATTTTTATTGTTCAATATATATATATATATATATATATATATATATATATATATATATATATATATATATATATATATAGTGGTTGGAAGTTCAATCCCTGGGTCAGGCAGCGGGTACTTGCATTCAATCGAAACGGGCGAGCAATAAATGCATAATACTTAATAACATAAAAACTAGACCATATCCCACGATATGAGGACAATAGTCCGAATATAAATTGTGCAAATAATTATTCATTTTCATCTACTGCATCTTTTCTTTGATAACATTTCTCGAATATTCAGCCCAGTCGACGAAAATAAACAAATATACTGTCTAATAAATAAACAGAGCGTCTACTCAAATACTGGTATCCACTAAAAATAACGTTTAAATAATAATACTGTTAATATATATATATGTTAGGTCATCCCATAAGTTCTGTCCGAATTTTAACTTTTGTTAAAATGAACGAAATTTAAAGAGTATTTTATAATGTCTAATGGAGCTGAACATTATTTTTATGTTTAGATGCATTTAAACTGATCACATTTTATTTCAGAGAACAATAAAATTAAATTTTGTTTGATTAAAACCCTGCTAACATGGAAGTTAGAATCATTTGAGGCACATAATGCTTTATGAGTTCAAGAAAGGAAACTCAGCAACCGAAGCGGCTAGAAACATTCACTCAGTTTATGGAGAGGAATGTGTGAATGAAAGAACTTGCAGTAGATGGTTTACAAAATTCAGAGGTTGAAATTTCACTCTTGAAGATGAAGATCGAACCGCACGTCCAGTTGAGTTTGATGAAAAGCTTCTTGAAGCAGCCCTTGAAGAAAATCCTGCTTTATCAGTTGAGGAATTGGCAGTGGTTCTCAGTTCAAACCATACAACTGTTCATCGTCATCTTCAACAACTTGGAAAAGTTCCTAAACTTGGAAAATGGGTGCCTCATGAATTGTATGAAAACAACCTCAAATCCCGAGTTGACATCTGCTCTTATCTCCATTCTCGCCAACTTGTTTCACCTTTTTTGGATAGACTTGTGACTGGCGACGAAAAATGGATCTTTTATCGAAATGTTAAGCATCATAGACAGTGGCTTGGTAAAGGGGAAGGACCCCAGCCCGGCCGAGAAGGGAACTTTATGGGCAAAAGGTTCTTCTTTCAATCTGGTGGGATTGCCAAGGAATAATCCACTTTGAATTCTTACCACCAAATGCAACAATTAATGCTCAAATATACTGTCAGCAATTAGAGCATTTGAACCAAGCTTTGAGGAAAAAAAAGACCTGCTCTAGTGAATCGAAAACGGGTGATGTTTCATCAGGACAATGCGCGAACACACACAGAAAGAATCACGTCACAAAAAATCGAAGAACTTGGTTGGGAGAAAATTCCTCATCCACCTTATTCTCCCGACCTTGCTCCTTCAGACTACCATTTGTTTCGTAACTTACAGAATCATTTAGAAGAAACAGCTTTTGTAACACAGGAAGAGATTAAAACTGACATTTGTGAGTTCTTCGAATCAAAGCCAAAAGAATTTTTCAGTAATGGAATTAGTAAGCTTGTTAATAGATGGAAGGAAGTCATAGATAATCAGGGAAAATACATTGTTGATTGAATCTGTAATTAAATGTAACATTTGGTCACTTGTTTCAAAATTCAAAATTCGAACAGAACTTATGGGATGACCTGACACACACACACACACACACACACACACATATATATATATATATATATATATATATATATATATATATATATATATGGGTGTCCCTAAAATCCAGAACTGGGATATTACCAAAAACGTTTTCCATAATTTGTGATGCATTGGTTGATGCGTTTGCACGTGAACTCGATGCAATAATTTCACGTTGTCGTCAATTTAAGCACATTCACTCTTTGTGCATTTAATCAAGTGTGTTGCATCTGGGATTTTCAGTGCGTACGCTTTCTCCTTTAGTATATCCCAGAAGAACTCAGTTTGTTCTTCTTTCAACAAAACCATGTTTAACCTCTTGGGGTGAAAAAAAATGTAGTTAATGAGATTTCCTATGCATCCAGACTTTAGGGACACCCAATATATATATATATATATATATATATATATATATATATATATATATATATATATCATGCACATTTCATTAAAAACGACTGACAAGGTGCTTTTAATTAGTTTTTTATATAATTTCTCGTGCGATCTAATAAAGAACATGGACATAATATCTTGACCGTGTTTTGAAAAAAAAAATGAATCACTTTATAAAACATACATATAACAAACTATTTCTATTTCTAATTCTAACAGTTGAAATATAATCCCTGAAAATGGCTAAATATATAGCCGAAAGCGCCCGGATAAAAAGAACATTCGGACAGTTTTTATACAATTTATCCTCTGAAAAGAAAAACTTTATTAGATAGCACGAGAAATTATATAAAAACTAAATAAAAGCACCTTGTCAGTCGTTTTTAATGAAATGTGCATGAAAGAAGGATTGCTGCCTAAATACACACACACACACACACACACACACACACACACACACACACACACACACACACACACATATATATATATATATATATATATATATATATATATATATATATATATATACATATATATATAGGATTAATACAAATAAAATTAGTAACTTAGCTGATTGATGTTATATTCAGCACCTAATTTCGAGAGATAATCTTTTTGTAATTACGTAAAAACATACAGGGTGGGATGTATTATGACTAAATGACGCAATAATGAAAATAACACTGACATCTCATTTTAACAAATACATTTACCAAAATTACACAAAAATATCATGAAATACTAAAAAGTAAATTTATTCAATAAAATCGTCATTGGCTTCAACCACGGCTTCCAGGCGACTTCGAAATCTCCTGCATCTCTTCTGGACGGTCTCCTTGTTTAAGTTGGTGAATAATGCCATAATCCTTGCCTTCAGTTCATCTTTGGTGTTACAAGGAGTTTTGTTGGTCTCTCGGTCAACTGCACCCCTCTTCCACATAATAATCAAGGGGGTACAGTCTGGTGAGTTAGGTGGCCAGATATAAGGAGTGATGTGGCTGCAGAAATTGTCTGACAGCCATGACTGGGTTCTCTTGTTTGTGTGGCATGGTGCAGAGTCCTGTTTCCTGCAGCCACCCTCTTGACCCAGGGCAGCTTTACCACCTCAAGGCACGTGATGTAGGACTCTGTGTTGAGTTTGAGGCCATCACCAACAAATTTGGGAGTTCTTTTCTTATCAGAATGATCAGAGTGAGTTTTCCGAGCTATCGTACCTTTGTAATCTTATCCAACTCTTTCCAAATCCTCTGCACTGAAATGTTCGTATTGGAGCTTCCGGCGCGAATGCCAAGCAGTACAGCATTAGCGTTTTCAAATTTCTGGCGGAGTGGATCACGTCATGATGATCGTTTTCTCACAGACGGTTCCCAACTGACCCTACTATTTTGTGCAGTCGACAAAATCAAAATCAAACGACGCGCATGCGCAAAATGAAAAATATAAGATGGCAACAATTTACCCATCGCACCCTGTATATTGGAAACATATATGGGTTTTTTAATGGTCAGACACTATATCTGAGGTGCGTAGACCATTCCATCACCAAAGGCAGTTTCAATATTTAATTCGATTAATATTTGAAGAATTTCTTATTATCTTTAATGAGATGGAACCGTTAACAAGACAAGGTGTGTTATGTGGAACGATGTTTGTGATGGTGGAATACGTCGCATGAGTGGAATTTGCAACATGAGAGCAGGTATTGTCATTCAGCAAAATCACTAATCGACTTTTCTGACCAAAAAACCTTTTTTCTTTTCCAGTGGCTCATAAAAATGGACGAAATTCTCACTATAGGTTTCTGTAGTAACAGTCTGCCCTAGTTTTCGACATTCGTAATAAAGTAGTCCACTAAACAGAGAAGGATATTTTTCTCCAGTAAACACTGTTTAAGTTGAAATCCGCTACTTCTAGCCACGATTTGTTTTTTTTTCGTTTTAGATTATTTTAATGAAATTTTACAATGTATCGAATATCATTATTTTGTGTCGCTCAATGGTGCCAACTATCGATTGTTTAATGCCGAAATCTAAATATTCCATATGCAATATCATTTTAAAAAAAATAGTTTTAGTGATACAAGTCTTACTAATTAACCTATAGCTGGGGGTAGGTGGATTAATAATTTTCCCAAAGGTTAATAATTTCAGTGATACAAGTCTTACTGATTAACCTATAGCTGGAGGAGGTGGATTCATACCTTTCCCAAAGGTTAATGGTTTTCGTGATACAAGTCTTACTAATTAACCTATAGGTGGAGGAGGTGGATATATACCTTTTCCAAAGGTTAATAGTTTTAGTGATACAAGTCTTACTAATTAAACTATAGCTGGGAGCAGGTGGATTCATATCTTTCCCAAAAGTTAATGGTTTTAGTGATACAAGTCTTATTAATTAACCTATAGGTGGAGGAGATGGATTCATGCCTTTTCCAAAGGTTAATAGTTTTAGTGATACAAGTCTTACTAATTAACCTATAGCTGAGGGGGAGGTGGATTCATACCTTTCCAAAAAGTTAATAGTTTTAGTGATATAAGTTTTACTAATTAACCTATCATGTCTGTGTGTGACGTCATTTGTTTACATTTAGATACACATTGAGCAGATATGAATGTACGTGAGAGATTCATGGAAGATTGTAGTTTAAAAGCAGTAAAATCGACCTTGCTATCCGAACGATCCTCTGTGGCTCAATCGGTTAAGGCACGTCAGGCTAAATGACGGTTCTGTATAAGATACAGGTTCGATTCCTGTCTGAGGACGAATTTTTTCTATGAAAATTTCTCGGACATTTAGGCCGGTAAATGTTGTTAATACTGTTTATTATAAACAGAGCATTTACTTAAATATTTGTATCTATAAAAGGAATGTATAAACAAAATGTCTGAAAACATATATATATATATATATAATTTTGGTGTTATCAGGGATCTCCTGTTTCAAATGATGGTGTAGACTGCAAGGACCTTTTTAAATATTCTGTTGCCTCAGTTCTATTCGTCTGTGAGAAAATCGTTGAGCTCTCGCTGCCATATAGGAAGATTGATATTACATAGAAGTTCGGCACACTTTTCTTTGTTTCTGTTGCTTCAAGTCTCCTTTTCATCTGTTGGGAGATTATCCGGCATTCACGGCCATATGTTTCAAATTTTCTAAGCTGTCTTGTTTATTATATATCTTTTTTTTTATTTTGAGTATCATTGCCCTTTTTGTTTTTATTTCCCTTAAAAATTGTTTCCATGACATTCTCAGTATCCTTCTGTAGAAACGCATCTCTGTGGCCGCAAGTGTCTTCTTCATCAGTGAGGAAATTGTCCAGCATTCGCTGCTCTATTGGAGGATTGATATTACTTTGCAGCTTAGAGCTCTATTCTTTGTTTCTAATGAAGTCATCTGGTTTTTATTATACTTTTGAGAGGCAAACATTAGGCATTTAGTCATCTAAAAAAAAAAGACATCAAAAAGATGAAATGCAGCACAATGTTTTTTTTTCTTCTCAGTTGTACGTAAATGGGACAAAACAAAATCGGTTCCACTGACATATAGGCAAGCGTTAGCATGTGCCCACTGACCCTCCTTTTTGGTTCAATACCTAGTTGTTGTTTGATAATACGTATCTCGGGGTAGCAGGTTTTGGTGAATTTTAACAGTTTTGCCTGGAGAGGCAACAAGACGAGTGATGAAACATTAGAACTCAAAAGAGCCAGGCAACCGATTTTTTTTTAGATTTAAACCAATTAATTAACAAATATGTTTTCGTTATAAAAAATATCTTATAAAAAGCATGAAAATCCTTTAAAAAGCATGAAAATCCTTTAAAAAGCATGAAATGACATCATCCTGTCTGACTTCCTAAAAACGAATGCTCATATTAGACACATCGCCATTTCAGCAGGGTATATTCAGGAAATATATTTTAGTGTATTGTTGGATGGCAGGTCAAATATTTTTGGAACTTCGTCTGTGTTTCCTATTTGACCCAGTGCAAGGCAAGTTTTTTGTTTGTTTCTTTCTCATGCAGTTTCCAGCTAGTTAATGACAGGAGTGTTTTGAGGTATATTTATGTAAAGATAGATCAGCTGATACTGACGAAAGTTGTCCGTACGTTATTAGAATAATTCCTTTTTACTACTACTACTACTACTACTACTACTACTACTACTACTACTACTAATACTAATACTAATAATAATAATAATAATCATACTAATAATAATAATGTTTTTGTAAGTAATATCGTCATTGAGTCGGGCTTGGTAGAAGTGACCGTCTATGGTAAAATTTGAAAATAAGCCTGGAAATATGGTACCATTTTAGCTCCGAAGCTAATTATTATTATTATTTCATTTACATTCTCTTCCCTTTTCACCCCGCTCTTTTTCTTCTTCTCCTTTTCTCATTCCTTTTCTCTTCCTTTCTCATCCCCCTCTTCTTCTTCTTCTTCTTTTCCATCTTTTTTCATTCACTTCCTCTTTCTTTCTCATCTGCCTCTTGTTGTTGTTGTTATTGTTGTTGTTGTTGTTTTTCTTCTTCTTCTTCTTCTTCTTCTTCTTCTTCTTCTTCTTCTTCTTCTTCTTCTTCTTCTTCTTCTTCTCTAGTCCACTTTCTCACACCTCTTCTTTGTTTTTTCTCATTCATTCTTTCTTTTTCATCCGCCTCTTCTTCTTTTCTCATTCACTTCTCTCTTCCACGTCTTCTGTTTTAATCCACTTCTCCCTTTCTCATCCACCTTTTCTTCTCCTCCTTGTTGTTGTTTGTCTTCTTCTTCTTCTTCTTCTTCTTCTTCTTCTTCTTCTTCTTCTTCTTCTTCTTCTTCTTCTTCTTCTCGACTACTGTCTTACCATTACTTTCTCATCCACCTTTTCTTCTTTTTCTACCACTTATCTGCACATCCATTTCTTTTTACTGAATTTCTCATTCGTCGTTCCCTTTATTTCTCACTTCCTCTTCACGCTTTTTCCACCTTCACTCTTTCCTCTTTCTCTTCTTTTTCCTCTTCGCTATTTTCTCATATTTCTCAGCTGCTACTTGTTTCCAGCTCTACACTATCTTGCGCCCTCCCACCCATTTCTTTTAGCCACAATGTAGTTGCCATTTTATTTTAGTGTTTTTTCGTCCATAAAGAGAAGCAGGGCGGATGCTGTTTATTGCTTTTCCGTCGAGTTTTAATGTTTTGGCCCGAGTACCATGACTTCCCACGCAAACCGGCCAATACGTCGCTATTTGTAAGCAGCGGGCAATTTACTGGTGCTTACGCTAAATTAATCGTGCTTGGAGCGAAATGACCGAGCGAACATCGGAAACAAACACGTTTCTTTCAGTTTATGCTTGATAATCTCCGGGAAGGCATGTCCCCTATATCTTATCAATTTTCCTGCGCTAGATATAGGGATATTACTACTACGAGAGGATGGAATATACGAATAGAGAAGATGCGATCCTGTCGTCTCCATACAGCCCACACACGGACACAATCATTTCCCCCAAAAATGCCAAGCTACCTTCTTCTTCTTCTTCTTCTTCTTCTTCTTCTTCTTCTTCTTCTTCTTCTTCTTCTTCTTCTTTCAACCCCACCTTCTTCATTTCGCTTCTACGTCTCTTTTTTGTTGTTGTACATCGCCTTCTTCTTTCAGTAAAGAAGAAAAATTACGCGCACTTTCTTTCTCTCTTACGCACACACGCACTCACACACACACACACACACACACACACACACACACACACACGCACACACACACATATATATATATATATATATATATATATATATATATATATATATATATATATATATATATATATATATATGTATATTAATCATTTCTCTCCAAACAAGGCGATAAAGCCACTAAGACGTAAGGGATTACTGAGCGCGAAAGAATCTGAGAAATAAATAAAGAGTGAGAGCAATAAAAAAAAATAGGAATCAAGAAGACAGAAGATAATGAGCGCATTACATTTTTGAAGTTCTAAGTTGACTGGAGAGCAAGAAGTCGGAAGAGAGTTCCACAAGCGAGAAGATCGAGAGAAGAAACTGTTGGCATAGAACTTACAGTTACTTCTAGCCATTTCAACTGTAAATTGACGAGACCTTGCCGCCAATCTAGTACTGCTCTTAAATTCAAAAAGTCTACGTACCTTAGAGGAAAGTTCATCAGACCAATTATCAATTACATATCTAGAAAAGGCAAATAGAAGCTACGTTACGACTATGAGAAAGTGACTGAAATGCCAGGTCAGGATCAATAACATTGCAGATTATTTGGATGTTATCAAGAGTCTCTGAATGCATAGGAGGAACACCAAACCAAATGTGACAGCAATATTGAGTGCATGAGCTTATAAATATGTAGGAGAGATTCTGGCGGTAAAAGCCGAGATGCCAGTCCAAGGCAGATCATATTGCAGACACTTCTTTGTATTTTATTAAACACCTCTAAATACGTAGCAGAATTACCAGACCAGATCTGACTTTCCACACACACACACACACACACACACACACACACACACACACACACACACACACACACAGACAGAGGCACGCACATTAACATACACACACACAATATATATATATGTGTGTGTGTGTGTTTGTGTGATTATATATATATATATATATATATATATATATAATCACACACACACACATATATATATGTGTGTTTGTGTGTGTGTGTGTGTGTGTGTGTGTGTGTGTGTCTGTGTATTTAGTCAGCATATCTTCATTCAATCATGTTTCATTGAATAATATAGACATATTGCATCTATTTTTACACTGATCCTTTCCAGTGCTCTGATCAGTTTCTTGATGTTGAGATGAAATTCACCAAAGAAGGAGCCGTAGTTTTTCGTAACCCAAGTACTTTCGATGCACGGACGAATATTTGGTGTATTTGTCTTAAGTACTTATTTGTCTCGAGACAGTATGGCATGCGAAACCCTTACCAGAAACTTGTAGAATCAACTGTTACGAACTGGAGATCTCACAAACAAACTAGTTCCGAAATTGAAATGGGAAGTGTCATAACAGACGATGGAGAAATCCGAAGATGCACAGAAATCCGAAGATGCAGTGAAATAGCAACATCCGACATCCGAAATCCGAAGATGCAGTGAAATAGCGACATCCGACATCCGGAAGCTAAAAAAAAAAAAAACGATTAAAAAGCATATAAAAAAGAAGAAGCATTTTGTTGGAAATAAAGTGCGCTGAACTGTTATATAATATAAATCCTCCTATATGGCTGTACATGCTGGAAAATTTCCTCATAGATGAAGAAGAGTAGACTTGATTATGCTAGCTTTGAACCTAGAACGTATGCTTCAGTAATTCGATCTATTTCGCATTTTTTGTTGTCTGTTTTATCCTGTAGTTGAATTGTCGTTGATGTCGGTATACATTTGTGCATGCCGCAAAATAGACATTAATCAATTTTTATCAAATAAAACGCGTTACAGAATTTCATCGGGGATTCTTAAACTGTTTTACACGTCGTGCTTTGTCTTTTATCTTGAAATAAAAATGAGGTCAAAATAAAAAGAGGTAAAAAAAAAATAACCAAGGGAGATAATTAAAGCGTGAGATTTTCTTTTTTATTGTCCATTTAGGATAGCACTTTGTCGGGAATCTAAGATTGTTTTCTTTTATCAAACGGCCAACTGAAAGATTTTAATCCAGATTTGAGTAAGTGCTTCCGAATGTTGAAATAGTGTATTCTGATGAGCAAGTGAAAGCAAATAATACTTGTAAGCAGTATGAAAAGATAGCAGGATACAGTCGCTCTTTCTATGCCTCCCCCCTTCTCTTTCACCTTCCTCATCCTCTCTCTCTATCTTTAATTTAGCATAAAAATAAAGTAAGAAGTTCGGCAGACAGTTGCTGGTAGCTACTGACGAGTGGAACGAATGATTACTGATGTGGACCCGAAGTAGGGGCCACGGAAGGAAAACACGGAACACGGGTTAGAGGTAAGAAAGATATATTAAACAGAAAAGTTACAAAGAATAGTGTAAGAGTAAGCAGAGATTACTATCCAGCGGTGTCCGATATTGGTATCGTACGCGGCTGCGCATTACTGGTGCTACTCCCATGATACTACCATTCACATAATAATATAGTACTGGGAGAGTCCATGATGTAGGAAAGTATCGGTCTCACAACAATTACACAAAGATTCCTCTACAAAATTCTAGAGTCAGTGTGTTGAATATAACATCAATCAGTTAAGTGACAAATTTTGTATTTGTATTACACACACACACACACACACACACAGACACACACATATATATATATATATATATATATATATATATATATATATATATAAATTTACTTCTAAACGATACCTACATATATGAAAAGATAAACAAATCAAATATCATTACTGAAACACAAAATATTAATAAAGCGATTAGGAAACTAATGAAAAATAAATAAAAATCGTAGTATAGACTTATAGAATATCACACAATAATACCCAAAATTTACTCCCTAAACCCCACAAAACAGGTATTCAAATGCACCAGATTACTTCAGGAATATGTGGCACCCCTTAGAAACTGGCTAAAACTATGACAGGCATATATATATATATATATATATATATATATATATATATATATATATATATATATATATAATTAATACAAATAGAATTTGTCACTGATTGATGTTATATCCAGCACCTTGACTTTAGAGTTTCGTAGATAAACTTTCCGTAAATATTCAGTCCACTCGTCAGGAGGTTTCAGCAATTGATTGCCGGTTTTCACATTTATATTTATGTTTATACTAAATTTGATAAAATTCATTTATTCAATAGTCGGGATACTCTTATTATTGGTGTTAAGTTGTTTGTTTTTCTTTTTGTATGTAGGTGCGTGAGTGTGTATGTGATATATATATATATATATATATATATATATATCTATAGAGAGAGAGAGAGAGAGATAGACAGACTGTAACTAGCACACCTTTCATACTCCTTACAAGTATTAAGTGATCAACAATTGGTCAAAACCAAGTCTGTTTCATGCGTGAACACAATCTTAAGGCCATGTATGTTGTTTGGTGGCTCGTCTACTTATATATGCTGATCGATGGGTAGTGTTATGGTCCAGGTCCTTGTACCACGTGATGGTTCAAGGTAGAACCAATGAAGAATAACTCGATCACAGGTATGGAATAACACAGATATATTATAAATAGAATATATGTACAAAAGAGTAGAAGTGTTAGTAATAATAATCAGGTTAGGTTAGAGAGAACTATGTTGTCTCGAAGTATCACTATTCCAATGTCTTACAGTAATCATCTGAACGCGACTCTGTCTCTGACTGACTCACACTGTCATCCACTGCTTCCTCTTGAGGCGCAGTATTTATGGAGTACGGACTAGTCCATTACTATTATGGGTAGGTTCCCATAACAGGTAGCAAGATCGGTTTATTGAATTATAAGGCGTTTATAGTTCAAATTATTCTGAAGTAGAAATGATTGTGGCTCAGAATGCTGTTATTTGTAGATAGTGTATGGTATTTTTGTTAATTTTAACTCATTATTTATTATTGATTACTTCGGGTAATTTTATATTTATTCATTAATTATTTGTTGTTGATTATTATTAAATTTATTTCGTCGTGGTTATGCGTGCATTAGTGGGTTGTTAATTGTTCATTATTTATTTACTTAATTTGTCTCTTTATTATTTTCTTTTTTCTTTTGGGATTGTTTATTTTATCTCTTCATTTCATTTAAAGTATTGACTGTGTCTAAAGCCTGCATTTTACTTGGTTCTGTTTTACAAGGTATTCGTTTTTAGTTTCCGATTTTTAACTAACGTAATTACATTAACCAGCATATATAAATAGTTGATCCACCATACAACGCACATGGCCTGAAGATTGCGTTCACGCATGAAACAAACTATCACCACTCGAGTTGACGTCAGTGCCTACTTTATTTCTCAAAGATAACACTTTATTAGATCTATAACGATACGCTGTTTTCAAACCAAGATATATACTTATTTATAAATTAACTGATTTAAAATATAGTTTTTTCGCTACACAGTAATAACATGTTTCAAAAATGGAAGCTAAAAACTTCAAATTTAATTATATAATTAAATTAAAAGCATTAGTTCCGTTTCATCGTCAAACGAATTTTAAATCTGTTAATTTGTAATATTTATGCTCTGTAAATTTACATTGAGCACTGTTTTGTAAAAATAAAAAAAATATCAATAAGAACACTGGATTATATATCTTACTGTTCTTACTTTCTTTATATATATATATATATATATATATATATATATATATATATATATATATATATATATATATATATATATGTAGATAGATAGATAGTTAGGTGATTCCTATTTTGACCGGCGTGTAAATGGCTTGTAATTTTCCTCAAAACATCAATCTAGTATCATTTCATCAAGCTGAGTTCAAGTCAGGCATCAATTCATTTATTAATTTTAAATTATTTCACACCCAAGCAATGCCATAATGCAACTAGGATGCAAGGAATTACAAAAAGTGAAAGAGAATGAAAAGGCTTGTCACATTATCAGGAAGGTCAAAAATCACCATTGCTTATTGAAAGCATCAATAGTGCTTCCAATGCTAATCAACCTAATATTATGGCTGATCGGAGCCTTTGCAGCTGATCTCTTTTCTGACCGAGGTCTAACAGCTCAATGGGGAGATAAGTGGCTTGTAACTTTCCTCGAAAAATCAATCTAGTATCGTTTCGTCAAGCTGAGTTTTCTCCAATCACAATGAACAGCTCCACTCCCAATAAGGCACCGTGCTTTGAATGTTGTTTGATCTCAAGTTCACTTCAGAGCTCAAGTGAAACTCATATACCATCCATTGCTAAAATAGTCGGCTCATACTATCGCTCCAAGAACTGTAGATGATCTCGGTTGATGTTCGTATAGGAACACTGACAACTAACAAGACTGATACATCGCATCCCGGTCCTGCTAAACCTCATTGGTTGAAAGATCAACGAAAAATAAGAAAGGAACCAATAAAAATCGCCATTTTTCGCTTTTTACTCGGGTTTTCACTATATGGATTATCAAGGTAAATGACTGTTAAACAATCAGCTTATTGTTGGCTACAACTTATTGTTGGCTACAATTGAGTGAAGTTTGTATTAAATTGAGGGAGTTTTTAGTATAAAATTTCTGTTGGAATCGATTTGTATTGAAATCGATTTTTCGTTAAACACAAACAGAAATAAAAAACGAGGTATCGTCGAGCTCGTCATTATGTAAGTAACCTACATACCGAGTTTGTACTAAATCGGAGGAAAAAATTGAATTTATCGATTTTTGGTCGGCTTTATCGATTATTGACTTTTAAAAAATTATCGATTTTTTACGGTAAGAACCTATCTCTTACATTATACAATGTATCTGCCAAGTTTGGTCAAAATCGGTTGGATGGATCTCGAATTTAAAGGTACAGACGCACAGACGCACAGACACACAGACATCCTCTGTTTTATATATGTAGATGAGCAATGTAAGAATACTCCGGTTGTAAATAGGTTACTCGCTCTTCCCCCATATCTTGACTTCATATCAAGGTGAGTGTTAAATACTCTAAGCTTTCTTTCCTCATTATATACTCTAGATATTTCAGTTGTCTCTTTCTGTTACTATCATTTTTCTGATAGTTCCTATGTTTCCTTAAAACTTTCTCTTTACGCATATGTAGATTGTATGCTCAGCATCCTTCTGTAGAACCACATTTCTGTAACCTCAAGTATCTTCTTCATGTTACAAAATTGTCTAATATTTAATCAACATTCTCTTTATTTACATTATTCGGACTGTTGTCCTCAACTTTGTCGCCATATTTATTAAAACGTTTCGGCCGTTGTACGCCCTGGCCTTCTTCAGGTGGTTGGAATGTCGAACTGAACCCTTTATTTCGCTCACTGGGGTAGACTGTTCCACGTGCCATGTTTAATGGAGGTCAGTTATCAGTTATCTCCTGTTAATTTTCCCTCTGAAAGTTTTCCACTGCCTTATTGAGTATTGAACTCACACTCCTTGGGTCCTGTCACTGGATCTAACCAACGACTTTATCCAACGTGCCATGTGTCCTTGAGGACATCTGTGTGTGAATTTCTGGGTATTATAAACCTAATGTCTTCAGCAACCATTTTTACCATTGCTCATATGGCAATTTTTGCTGTTATCAAAACAGTTTTTACCAGCGCTTATATTGCAACTTTGTTGTTATTATCGCTTTTCTCTGGCACTCCTTATTACTGGTTCCCATAATGTATTCATTTCTATGCTTGGTCGGCTCAGGAGATTTTTATGGCCTATGTGCTGATTCCTTAAGTTTACGAATTTTTCAATGGTGTTCCTTGTCTATGATCTCAACCCGATCCCACAGAGGGCAGTGATCTCCCTTCTCTCTCCCTATGTGGTCAGCCACACCTGATTTTTCCACTTCTCCTTGTGTTACAGCTTTCTGGTGTTCTTGAAGCCTCACCTTAAGGGGGTGGCCTGTCTCCCCTTTATATTTCTTTCCGCAGCTACACGGGATAGTGTACACACAGTCTTTAGCCATGTTCTCCCATATGGGGGGTCTTACTCGGGAGAGATATCTGCGAAGTGTCGTCAATCTTTTGAAGGTTGTCCTGAAGTTATATGTACCGCAGATCTTTTGTATTTTCTCTGATAACCCCTTCACATAAGGCAGGCAGACTGTTTTCTGAGTGTTGTTGTCCTCCTCCTCCGTTTCTTGTACCCGCCTATCCTAGTTTTTTCGGGCTGCTGCCATGTACCCATACTCTGGTCACACCAGGAAGATGTTCAGGTTCTACTGGCCCATGTGAACTCAATAAGACCTTCAATAGAGTTCACGATGGAGAAAGAGAGTAACAACACACTCCCATTCCTGGATGTTCTAATATCTCGAACAGAGCATGGGTTCAAGACATCCGTATACCGTAAACCGACATTCACCGGACAGTGCCTCAATTTCAACTCCCACCATCCATACAGCGTAAAGAAAGGGATCGTCCGCTGCTTACAACACCGAGCAAAAGTCATAAGTGGCGACCCAGAGACATTAGATAAAGAATTGGTCAGTATAAGTAGTACCCTACAACGTAACAACTACCCTGGAATGATTTAAGAAAAAGATTTGATAAGTTTCAAATGAAAGTAGCACTGCATTCCCGGTCAATAAATGCAGAACGTTTCCTTATAAGTAAACGTTTAAAATTAAAATTATTAATATTCCTACACTGTCTGCTTGGCTTTGATGTATCATGTCTTAAATTTGGGGGAGATTCCCCAACCTATCAAATAAATCAATCTATTTGAGTAAGTGGCTTAGGAATATATATATATATATATATATATATATATATATATATATATATATATATATATATATATATATATATATAATCTGGAGAAAACAACTGAAAAGTTGCAAATTAAAAAAAAATTTGAATTTTTTTTTTTGCGTAAGTATATATATATATATATATATATATATATATATATATATTTGATATTTCAGATCGGCCCCGATCTTTCATCAGAAATAAATGTATTCAGAAGTTTGTTTACAAGTAGCGTCCGTCGCGAGACGCGGACGTCACGTGATGTGGAATGTAACTTTGTTTGACTATTTCTAATGTAAATCTAACGATAATAATATTTTAGATGTTGTTTAAAAAGGTTTTTTTTAAACTATATCTAAAAAAAACTTTTTTAAACTATTGAAATATTTATACAGATTTTAAATTCCCAAGTCTTTGTTTAACCCTAGTTTATATGTGTTTAAAATATAAATAAATACTTTCACAAAAAAAACATTCAAATTTTTTTAATTTTATTTGCAACTTTTCAGTTGTTTTTTCCAGATTATACACATATCAAGAACGTATACGTGGCTTCTCATTATGCTATATATATAGAGAGATAGATAGATAGATAGATAGATAGATAGATAGATAGATAGATTCCACCACACGAGTACACCAGGTTTAAGGCTACAAATTTACAGCACTGGGTTGTCCAAGTTAATTGAATCGTTGGTTAAACTATTCCCTATCTGTTATGAGTTCAGTATATAGGCAACAAAGTGATGAGAATCCCGTGCTGTGGTTCATTACAAGAAACGGCAAAAGTGACAAAAAGGTGAATAAGACTGGTGCATATTAGTTGCTATGAGTTAATCCCCCTAAGCATGGAAAGCAGAGTGAAAACAATCTGACCCCATCAAGTTAATATAGGGTGTTTCTAAATTCCGAAGAGGTTACGTAGAAAGGCGTCGGGTACAGTGGTCGCAATGCGGTGCATCTAAAAACCAAGAGAAGTATACTAACACCAATGGAAAACGTGTTTTGATGTAAAAGGTTAAATGCTTAATTACTTCTTTTGTTAAATAGATAGGAATAGACAATAGATAGGAAAAGGCTGGCAGACAGGCTGATAGGGACATATATATATACTCGACTCTCCCGTCGAATTCGACGTATGAAGGTCAAGCAGATCAGATCCCAGGAAACCGACAGCCCGACAATAGCACATGAGACTTGATTATAGTGGTGAAGGTTTCGTGCAGGACCATCCACACTTTTTGAAGAGCCGAATACAGAGAACTGGTGCACTAATTGCCACAAGGTCCTCAAACGACCCTCCGCAGGTTTTGAATTCAGAGTTGTCCTTCTCTAGTTGCCATCCAAGGCTATAGAACCCAGTCTGTCCTGCTATTTACCCATAGCTGGAGGGTGAAGAAGAGGATCCACACCTTTCCCAAGGGTATTAGCACGTAAGTGAATGTAATTGATTCGACTGAAATTCGAACTCGGCTCTCCGATTTCTCAATCCAAGCCGTTATCCATTACTCCAAGAGGAAGAGGCAGCTGGAGTTTCTGGGACATAATGAGAAAGGAGGGCCTGGAGAATCTGATACTCACGGGTTGAATAGGGGGAAAGAGAGACAAGGGAAAACAACGCATGACATACCTGGAGGGCTTAAGTAAGTGGATGACAGAATGTGGTCTGGGGGAGGAAGCAGAGGGAAGGAAATTGTTGAGAGCAGCAAGGGATAGAGGGAGGTGGAGAGTCATGATCGCCAACGTCCTGAAAGGACATGTCACATAAAAAGAAAAAAGAAAGAATATTATATGGTTTAATGTCATGAAAGTTCATGTTGGTTGTTTGGTTGATTTGGGTTAACGATATATCAACATTTCTATGGGTTAATGCCGAAATCTAAATATTTGGAACACAATTTTATAGATTCAACTAAATATTTTAAACGCAATTTTATGGCTTCATCTACAGATAAAATGTATTACTGATTATGTGTTGTCGTTTTTTTTATATATATAAAAACGTATTACTGGTATTTTTACTATTAAAATGTACTTTTATACTTTCGTCGTGTTTTTGTTTGTGGGTTTAACTATTTACCCATAGCTAGGACCTTAACAACTACTACCAGCCCCGGTCAAGGTGGACCTGGGAACAATAGCAATTAAGAGGTGGACCCACGCTCCTCAAAACCTCCAATCTCCCGATCAGAATCCTTGATGCCGGATGCAGTCTATTTTCATTCCCAGGACTTGTCAATGCACTTAATTTACTGATGAATATTAATCTCATACGTAGGTAAACAACTAAAAAAATCTGTAGCCTAATGATTAAAAAGCATTTATTTTGTACAACATTTATTTATTTTTGAACATAATCTCCTTCCTTGTCAATGCACTTAATTCAGTCGTGAATATTAATCTCATGCGTAGGTAAACAACTAAAAAAATCTGTAGCCTAATAATGAAAAAGCATTTATTTTATACAGCATATATTCATTTTTCAAAGTAATCTACTTCCTTGTCAATGCACTTTATCCAGTGGTAAATATTAATCTCATACGTAGATAAATATATAAATCTGTAGCCTAATGATGAAAAAGCATTTATTTTATACAACAGATATTCATTTTTCAACATAATCTCCTTCCTTGCCAATGCACTTAATTCAGTCGTGAATATTAATCTTATGCGTAGGTAAATAAATAAATAAATCTGTAGCTTAATGATGAAAAAGCATTTATTTGTAAAACATATTCATTTTTCGACATAATCTCCTGCCTTGTCAATGCACTTACGTAAGTATATCAATAAGTCTGTAACTTAATGTTGAAAAAAGAATTTTTTTACACAAGAATATTTTCATGTGGATTGTTGTCCAGATCTTTCTTGTTATCACAGAGTTTTTGCCACTTCGATGTGGTTTTTTTTTATTTGGGTAAAGTCTTTGCTTGTGATTTTGTTGAAAGCACCGTAATATTTACGTCTGAACATAATTTTCATTCTTTGTCAATGCACTTAATTCAATGGCGAATATTAAGCACTTACGTAGGTTCATCAATGATTTTCTAACCTAATGATGAAAAAGACATTTATTTAAAAAAAGAATTAAAAAAGAAGGGAGTTTATTATTAACAAGCGGACTTTTCTCCTCTTTGTCGTTATCATAACGTTTCGGCCATTATGGAGTTTGTTATTTCGGAAAGATCTTTGCTTATGATTTTGTAGCGCCAGGTAAAAGGTATGAAGAAGGATTGTCATCAAGGTTCATAGGTTGTATTCATTTGACGGTATTTTTAATGCTTAACATGGGAAAACAGTTGCATGCATGTTAGAGTTTAAACATTTCAGTACGAGTAGATAAGACTCGATCCGAAGAGGCCATTTAAGAACATGATTCGAGTTCTCAGGTCAATATTTAAGTTTCACTTTATAATAAGTTCGTTCTAAATGATCCTGACATCGATGTATTAAAAGTGTTTAGAAGATTCTATATTCGGACTATTAAGTTATCCAGAATCGAGCAAAACAGTCGCGCTAAACACATACAAACTATTCTGTGTTCAAATTTCCTATTCTTTATACCAAGTTTGTTATAAATGAGACTGACTTCGACGTATTAAGAGTGTTTAGAATATTCTATATTCTGACCATAAAGTTATCCAGAACAGAGCAAAACAGTAGCGCTAAACGCATACAGACTATTCTGTGTTCAAATACCTTATCCTTTATATTAAGTTCGTTATAAATGAGCCTGACATTCAATGTATTAAATGATTAGAATTTATCAATTAATCTTTCAGAATTTTTTAAGATAGGCGCCATCACCACTCACATTCCAGATTATGGTGTCTGTTTTTAGACAGGTTTATTTGAAGCCCCAATCCTAAGCACTCTTTTAAAAATTCACATTTTAAAGGTGCTTAGTAAATGACTTCTATATTCAGACTTTAAAGTTTCCCTGAACCGAGCAAAACAATAGAACTAAACCGATACAAAAAATAAATAGATTGTGCCAGAAAAAGAAGTGATATTGATAAAAACTAATTTGTTAGCATTCCTGACTCTATTAAATCAATAATTTACATCTGGAAGTCATGCTGGCTATTTACACGTAGTAACAAGCTGTATTAAGGGGTTTTTTTTTCGTGGAGGTAAATTTCAGGATATTTGGTCTCGGTGATTAACTTCAGTCGGACCCATCGGGCTAATACTTGCTTGGAAGTGTACACCCACCAATTCACCTAATTAAAAGTATTCTCATTCTGTGGTGAAGCTATGGGCAACAAAACATTCCTGCTTTCACCACTCCCTGCTCGCTCAAATAAATAAATAAATAAAAGTGAATTTCGTGTGGCTGAAGCAGCCTGATTACTGGAATGAGAGAAAAGTTTTGTATCGATTCTATTCGTTCCCCTTTCAATCAAAACGTCTTCTTTTTTATCGCCTTTTCGTCTCTTTTGCGCAAACACTCGTATGCTATTTATCCCTTTGTTTTCGTCCCGCTTTTCATTCCCGCTTTTTATGTGAAGTCGCGTCTTTTTTTTTTATCTTCTTCTGGGTAATGTAATCAGGCAACGGACATGGCGCATGTTTGTCCCATGTCAAAGCAACGTCATGCATGTGATACAGGCGATTGGATATTGGTAATATGAGTAAACAGGGGAGAAAACAATCGCTCGCCCTATCTATCTTGTTTATTAGCAATGGCCGACTCTATAATGAAACTTAGAGGAAAGCACGATGAGGCGTCAATTTAGCAGACTTTTCTACCAATATGATTCGGTTCCTTTCTTCTTTCCTTTCTTCCCTCATTATGTGTTTCTTATACCCTCCTGTAAAAGTTAAACTAGCCTGGCACAAGGCCACCTCATGAAAATAGAACTTTAAAAATGGTACTAATGGCGTTTTAAAGTAAACAGAAAACTATTACGCCATCGCAAGATGTATGTATCTATGCATATTGCAAGAAATTAGGTTCACTGTGTCGTGTTAGACAAATTGTCTCTCAAGAATCTATCTTCATTCAGTTATGTGCCATACGTGATACACGCTTAGGCGATCATGTATCTTTCGAAACATGACTGACGAGGCAGATTTTTTCCCCGCAATTGATTGTCATTTCTTCTTGCGGTAGACCAGTTGCCATCCAAGGTATATAGAACCCGGTCTGTTTTGCTATTTACCCGTAGCTGGGGAGGAGAAGAAGAGGATTCATACCTTTCCCAAGGGTATTAGCAAGTAAGTGAATGTAATGGGTTCGAGTGGAATTCGAACTAGGCTCTCAGATTCCTCAATCCGAGCCGATATCCATAACTCCACCGTAAGTCTACCATTCGTCTATACCTCCAATATTGCTGCCACATATGGTCCGGTTCTCCTGCTTTATATTTTTAATTCTTGGTGAGAAAAATAAACATAGATGTATCAGCAACATTACTGGTCCTGACCTGGCATCTCGGCTTTAGTCACTTTCCCACTGCAGTAAAGTTGCTTCCCTGTGACTTTTCCATGAATACTTTCATGAGAATTATTCGGATGAGTTCTTTGCTATAGTACCTAGACTTTATGAATCCATACGGAGTACTGGTTTAGCAACAAGGTCCCATCAGTTGAATCGTGATTACGATTCCAATGTAATAAATTATAACGATGGAATATTAGTGTTTCAGACTTTTATATTATATTCTTACTCTGTCCTGGACATTGA
>OZ038511.1:47137817-47232817 GCA_964036315.1 Acanthosepion esculentum | reverse complement strand
AAAGACAAAATTTATTAAGAGCTGCAAGGAACAGGAGGTTGTGGAGGGCCATGATCGTCTACGTCCTGAAGAACCACGGAACATAGAAGAAGAAAATACCTTTAAGCCTATAAATTAAGCTGTAAATATTATATATTTTTTAATATCACATTTGGTCTATGGTATTCATTTTTAGTTGTTGTACACGTTTTTGTCCTCGATTTAGCTCTGATGAGGGGGGACCAATAAACTAGTTCAGTAGTCTTTTTTTTAATCACCGCAACTTGCTACAAAACCAAAACACTAATCTGAAATCTCGAATCATGTTTTTAAATAGCCTCGTCAGAACGAGATTTTCATATGGATGCTATGAACAGTACCAAACCTGTTCAGCGTTATCTAAACTGTCAGTATACAACCGCTTTCTACGGTCAAAGGTTAAAAGATCAATGGTTGAGCGAGTAAAGCCTGAGGTTTTAGCAAAGATTATCCTTCTTTGAACATTGTGGACTGTCGATATGGAATCACAAATAAAGAACTGTACCAAATAAGAGAGACCCCATCACCAACAGCAGAAAGACCTAAAGTAGAGAGCACCCGTAATTCGAAGAGAAAATAACGACATAATCAAGATGTTGACATTTCATTTTACTTCAAATAAAAGGTTAGGAATGGAACCCCCATCAATACTGGAAATGGTCAATACGTGAACGCTTAGGAATACAAAGTGCTGTAAGTCTGGATGCCCAAGTGGTGTAATGGATAATGACTCGAAATGGTTAATCGGAGTGCCGAGTTTCAATTCCAGTTGGGTTCATTATATTCACTTACGCGTAACTACCCTTGGGAAAGGTATGAATCCACCTCTTTTCCCCACAGCTATGGGTTAATTACTGAAACTTGTACCACTAAAACCATAATTATTAAAAAGATTCTTACAATGCAAAAATATTCCCTGGTTTTAAATAACCTGCAATGGGTTGATAAGCCGTCGAAAACGAATCAATAAAAAACAATCAGTAGTGGAAAGAGCGATGACAGCTACTGGACTTGAAAAAACCTATTTTCCTGAAAAATTGTTTTAAGGGAGAAAGTCTATAAATAAACGACGAAACAATTGACTTATTTGGTATCTATTCTTGGTCGGACTGAGAACCTTTCAGCAACTCTCTTGGACATAAACTGAAACAGCAGTTTTGCTGTGTCGCTAGAAGAAACATAGAAGTCATTTTTCATTCTAAACATTCTTTTCCGTGATATATATAAAAAAAGAAAACAAATTGACATGCTACTTATTCTGGTCAAATTGCAATACTAATTTTGAAAATCGTCAACTTAAAAGAGAAAAGATTTTGAACATTCAAAAGTGAATTAAACGTTATTTTATTGATTCACATTCTGTAAATTGTTTCATTCTTCCTTCGACATCTCTCCTTTTAGTTTTTCATTTTTTTCTTTCTGGTTTCTTCATCAGTTTGATTTTTTCTTTTTTTCTTTTTTTCTTTCTTTCTTTCTTTTTTTCTTTCTTGTTTCCTTTTATTTTTTCTTTTTTCTTTCTTTCTTTCTTTCTTTCTTGTTTCCTTTTAGTTTTTCTTTTTTTCTTTCTAGTTTCTTCTTTCTTTCTTCATCAGTTTGATTTTTTTCTTTCTTTCTTTTTTTCTTTCTTTCTTGTTTCCTTTTAGTTTTTCTTTTTTTCTTTCTGGTTTCTTTCTTTCTTCATCAGTTTGATTTTTTTTTTATTTCTTTCTTTCTTTTTTTTCTTTCTTTCTTTCTTTCTTTCTTTCTTGTTTCCTTTTAGTTTTTTCATTTTTTCTTTCTGGTTTCTTCTTTCTTTCTTCATCAGTTTTTTTCTTTCTTTCTTTCTTTCCTTCTTTCTTTCTTTCTTTCTTTCTTGTTCTCTGTTCATCTTTCATTATTTCTTATCATGCCCACCACTTTCTTTCTTTCTTTCTTTCTTCTTTTGGTATTCTTTGCTTTTCTATAAACCTCTATCATTCGTGGTCTTTAATTTTATCTTTGTTTGAGGCTTGCTTGCTTTATTTGCCCGTTGCCCTTTTCTTTCTATCATTCATTTACTGCTTCTTTCTTTCTTTCTTTCTTTTAGTTTTTCTTTCATTCATTGCCCTCTAACTTTTCTTTTTTCTTTATTTTCTTTGTTTTAGACTTTTCCTTCATTTTTTTTTTATCTTCGTTTCTTTCTTGCTTTATTTGCTTTCTGACCTTTTCTTTCTTTCTTTCCACCTATCATTTCTTTCATTCCTTCCTTCTTTCTTTTTCTGCTCTACTTTCCAAACGAAATTCCGCCACTGGATTGCAATGTTGTGTTGTCATGTTCCAGGAATTTCCCCCGCCATTCCAACGCGAAAAGTCGATTCCGAATCGCTCAGGTCGGAGATGGGGGGGGGTGAGGTTTGTACATCGCGTGCTGAAACGCGTACGCGTGCCTGAGTAGCTAAAAAGGAGACGAAGGAGTGGAAAGAGGGGAACCCACTGTTTCAAGTGATGTTGGAATAGTGAAAAACTCAGACAGCAGATATTGGCAACGGGAGGGCATATGGTGGAGGAGGGGCAAAAGCGGCAGGCAGCGGCGGTGGTGGTGGTGATGGTGGCGGTGAAAAGGAAGGGAGAAGAGGAAGAGAAAGAAATGGGAGTGATCAATGAAGTGTGAGATGCAGACACTAGTTTAAGGTAAGAGGAAGGATACAGGGACAGAATGGGTTGTTTTCGTTTCGTTCTGCATCTAGGTCGCTTATTGAAACCCCCATCATGGCCGTGCGATTATAAAGAAGAGAGACGGAGAGCGCGAGAAAGGGAGAAGTGGAACGATAGAGAAGCGGGGAATTACGAGAATGGTGATTGCAAGTGAGCTGCGTCTTGTTGCTACTGGCAACAGGCATTTAGGAATGTGAAATAAGGCTAACGTACGTTACCGGTAAATTCGCTGTGCAACTGCACGCATGCGCATGCGTGTGCGCACTGATGTGTCTGCGCACGAACGCATCCCGAAGATAAGGCGTATGCTTCCACATTCAAACAGGCGCTCACAGAAATAATAAACAAATTGATATCTGCAACTTCTCTAACAGTGACAGAATAACCTCGATCAAGATAATTATGGTAACATTAGGAGATGCACATACCTAAGTGTAATAATAGGCATTACTTTCTCTTACTCTTTGTATACGCACGCAAAAGCATGAATATCTTTATATATGCAAGGAAAAACAGGACTATATATATATATATATATATATATATATATATATATATATATATATATATATATATATATATATATATATATATATAAGTATTGAAGTGGATAAATGAAATAACTAGATATTAGCAACTATGTATACGTGCGTTAGTGTGGATACACAGGTAAGTGAAGAAATATTTACTCAATTTAAGGTGTAAACAAAGCAGTGCTCAATGTGGTTAAACAAAGCTAAGAAGTATATATATTAATAAATATACATATACCTGGGTTCGAAGTGCAAGTTGCAATTCAAACGATGGTATATATATATATATATATATATATATATATATATATATATATATATATATGTGTGTGTGTGTGTGTGTGTGTGTGTGTGTTTGTGTGTGTGTGTGAAAATATATAGAAAAATAGGAAAGAACACGTTACGTAAATAATCCGAAGTTCCTTAGTATTTTTGCTTTTATTTTTTTAAAAACAGTGCTCAATACAAAAGTAGAGCCTAAATTCTAATTATTTAAAAAAAAATGATTCTTTCGCTACATAAAAGTTCTCATGTTTCAAAAACAGGAGCCAATATTGAATTTTTTGGTTCCTGTTTTTGAAACATGAGAACTTTTATGTAGCGAAGGAATCATATTTAAAAAAGATAATTAGAATATATATATATATATATATATATATATATATATATATATAGTCCAAATGAAATGAGAACGAATCAAATATGAATTCAAATGTTCATAACATTAATTTAAAAATAGGGCTCAATGAAGCAGTAGAGCATTATTCTTTATTATACGAGATTACATTAGAACATGTGTAAAACCACTACATAAATACACTGATGTTTCGATACATATCACCGCATCTCATCAGAAGGTAGTTTCATTAAGAACGTCTGAGGAGTTACTGTGATTATGTTTTTTATTTAATTTTTCTTGTGTTCGTATGTGTTTTCATTTCTTGATATAAAATGTATATAAATTGTCCAAATGTTCTGTATGTCCAAGCGCATTCAGCTTTTCTATTAGCCATTATCAAGGATGTTTCTTTTAATTTTTAACTGATTCTATAGAATTTCATATATGTTTTTAGAATGAGGGGAATATATTTTTTTTATTTTCCAAACACTGTCAGCACATTATAACCGTGTTCATAGTGGATGTTATTGACTGTTTGCTTTATCTTTCTTATCATAAGTAATTCCATTACTTTTAGTCGTTTTTTTACGTGGATTAGGCTATTATTATATTTGTATTCCCTACACGTATATTGTCGATGAAGTTTTGTAGGTTTCCGTGTGTGTTTAAATGAACCCTAATAGTTAAAAATAAATCATCAAAAAAATGATCATCATTAAAGAAATACGCAAACATTTGAACAATTTCTATACACTTTATGTCCAACAAAGAAAACACATATACGATCACAAGAAAAACTAAAAAAATAGCTTAATCATAGTACCTTATCGTCTTTAATGCAACTTGTTTAAAAGAGAAACAGGAAGGGAACAGGTTGTGTATATATATATATATATATATATATATATATATATATATATATATATATATATATATATATATATATATATATATATATATATATATATATATATATATATATATATATATATATATATTGTCATCCACAGACAGACTGTTTCGCTGTATCACAGCTCATCAGTGTGACTAGACGTCCGGTTGCCTCTGGCTAGAATCGAAAACCGGCTGAATTCGCGTCAGTCGGAAATTTTACCCTGAAGCCGTTGGCGCACGGCAGAGAAGAAGGTGAATTTAAGCGTATTTATATTTAGATAAACACACAGTGACTGAGAGAACTCGATTCGATTTACCGAAGAGTCTTGCATTATTAGCTGTAATAGTCACTGTTTACAAACTCACACATCCTCCCCAGAGAGCTCAACCGAAATAAATTTATTAGGAGCATATATATTGTCATCCACAGACAGACTGTTTCGCTGTGTCACAGCTCATCAGTGTGGCTAGACGTCGGTTGCCTCTGGCTAGAATCGAAAACCGGCTGAATTCGCGTCAGTCGGAAATTTTACCCTGAAGCCGTTGGCGCACGCAGAGAAGAAGGTGAATTTAAGCGTATTTATATTTAGATAAACACACAGTGGCTGAGAGAACTCGATTCGATTTACCGAAGAGGAATGAAAGGTGAAAGGATGTGGAGAAGGGAAGTGGATAGATCAAGGCAACTGGAGATGTCGATTGACGTTACACTTAAATAGTTGGAGATTGTATTTGCCAGGGAAACAGGAATAAGGAAGGGAGTTCCACAGGCGAGATGTGCGAGACATGAAGCTATTGGAGTAGAAGAGACGTCTACATCTAACAGTTTCAACGGTGAAGGGGTGGGAACGGGATGCCAGCCTATATATATATATATATATATATAGGGTGAACCCAAAAAACGGGGATTTTTGAAGTGCGTATTGCCAGACATGAGCAAGTGGCAACACTGCGAGACAGTGTCCCTTGAGCAAGTAAACATTTTGCCATTTTAGTAAAGAGAATGAAATACACAGTATCCCAGCTGAGATGTTGCAGCAGTCAATGAGGAATCTCAACAGCAGATTTCAAGAATGCATTCGTACAGGAGGACGCCATCTACAGGACGTAATTAAAAAAAAAATGAAAATTCTATCATTGTTTCTTAAATGGCATGTTTTAAGGTTTCAATTATTATGAATTAAATATTTTTCTTCCATCACTCTTGGTTTTATTGGATTGTTAAAAGTTCCCGTTTTTTTTGGGTCACCCTGTATATATATATATATATGGTGTATTACATGCATGCATCCACAGGACTGGAGGACTTTTTCAAATACTCCCACATGGTGTTGAAGGGTTTCGCAGGCCCCCATGACACGTTGATGAGGCGTCTCTGCATTATTTATGACTGCTGCATAAATCAATTGTAAGATAAAAATACAAAAGGTTGAGGTCGGTGGAACATGTAGGTCATGGAATCGGTCCTTCCATATGTTTTGAACAATAACAAATATTAAAAATTATAATTTTCAGACACATTGGGTTGTATATTAAAATTTTTTGTTTATTATTTCAATTAGGTTCCTCGACTAATTTCGGCCAGCATGAAAAAAAAAAAATTTAGGAGAAAAAAAATTTTAGGAGAAAAAATAATTCTGCTTTTTACTACCAGTGAACTACAGGAGTGAATGACTGTTTAAGAAGGAAATAAAGTTTTCATTTGTTTTTTTTTATCGATAATTTTGGTCGGTCTTTGTTTTGGTCAAACGGCCTCTTTCATGTTGTTTTTAAGATGGAGGCAGGGGAGATTCGGGAGTTGCAGAATTCCCTTCTTGGTCATTTTGACAGTTTTATTGGTTGCTGGGAGTGGGGGATGTGTGTGTTAATTGTATGTTATCTTTTCATTCTTTGGGAGTGTGTATGATGTGTGTAAGTCTCTCTACCTCTCTCTCTCTCTCTCTCTCTTTCTCTTATATATATATATATATATATATATATATATATATATATATATATATATATATATATATACCGACCATATATATATATATATATATATATATATATATATATATATATATATATATATATATATATATATATATATTTGGTCGGTATATATATATATATATATATATATATATATATATATATATATATATATATATATATATATCCGATACGATGAGAACGAAAGTAATAGATGAATTCTAACGTTCG
Source organism: Acanthosepion esculentum (assembly GCA_964036315.1). Taxonomy (NCBI): domain Eukaryota; kingdom Metazoa; phylum Mollusca; class Cephalopoda; order Sepiida; family Sepiidae; genus Acanthosepion; species Acanthosepion esculentum. Next base: position 47,225,878 of record OZ038511.1, on the reverse strand, counting down.
CAGCTTTAATTCAAAAACGAGCTCGATACAGGTAGTAGAGCGATAATTATTTATTTATTATAATTTTATCATATAGACAAAACCATTTTACTCACAACAAAGATGCAACTTGTTTTCCGTGCATTTTAACTGCACATCTACGGGTGAGGGTCGGAAATGGTTATGAACGATCATTTCCGACCCTCACCCGTAGATGTGCAGTTAAAATGCACTGAAACCAAGTTGCATCTTTGTTGTGGTAAAATGGTTCTATATGATAAAATTATAATAAATAAATAAATATATATATATATATGTGTGAGTGTGTGTGTGTGTGTGTGTGAGTGTGTGTGTGTGGAATCAACTAGATTTAGAAGTCGACCATTCGTCCATAGGTTGAATATTGCTGTCGTATTTAAACTGGTGCTTCTGCTACGCATTTAGAAATTCTTGATAAAATCCAAAGAATAATCTGCAATGCTATCGGTTCTAACCTAGCATCTCGGCTTCAGTTACTTTAGCACCGCCGTAACGTAGCTTCCCTGTGCCTATTCTATAAATATTTTCATGGTAATTGTTCTGATGAGCTTTCCTCGTTGGTACATACTTGGTTTACGAATTTAAGCGCAGTACTAGATTAGCAGTCAGGTCTCATCATTTTACTGTTCAAACGGCTACTTGTAACCATAAGTCCTATGCTAACAATTCTCATTTCTGGAATTCACTTCCGTCTTCTTGCTTTTCTGTCAACTTTAATCTTCAAACGTTTAAATGCAATGTCATTCGTTATCTTTTGTCGTCATAATTCCCGTTCTTTCTCATTAATAATGTTTCTTTCTTTTCTTTTTTTCATATTCTTTCACATCCTGAATCTTATTGCATTTTAGTGCCTTTATTACATTTCTTGGTGTCTAATTACCAAAAACATATAAGTATATATATATATATATATATATATATATATATATATACAATGGAATCTAGGTTCACGAATTTAATTCGTTCCTGAAGCCTGTTCGTAACCTGAAATGTTCGTAAACTTAAACTATTTTTCCAATAGGAATCAATGTAAAATGGATTAATCCGTTCCTGGTCTCAAGATGATTGATTATTTAAACTTTAACAACAGTACTTTGTGCGCAAGTTTATACACAAATTTAATGAAAATCATTAAATTTAAGAAAAAATAAATAAACCTAATACTAAACATAAAATATAGACAAACTTCAATTTTACCGTATCTGTAAGTAAGAGAGTTGATGGCGTAAGGGGAAAGAAAGAGATGTTACTGTTTGAAAAAGGGGAAGAAAGACATGATCGTCTCTTTATTTATAGGAATAGTATAGATCGTTGATTTTGCCTTATGAAACTGAGTAAGAAAAGACAATATCATCAACAATTGTTTTTTTCTTAACTTTTCTTTTCCCTTTACCAATATCACTGCCAGCTTTCTTTGGAGGCATGACTGAGGACTAATGAAGAGAAAAAATGGAACAGTACAATAAAATTAGAAAAGAAAAGCATAGTACAACACACGAATGTATACAATATGGCGGTCGACTCAGAAATGATTCCGTTCGGGTTAACTCGGTTCGGCTCGGTTCGGCTCGGTTCGGCTCGGTTCGGCTCGGTTCGGCAATGTTGTTCGAGAACCGAAATTTTGTTCGATAACCGAATATTCTGTTCGAAAAACCGATCTGTTCGATATGTGAGACGTTCGAGAACCGAGGTTGCACTATATATATATATATATATATATATATATATATATATATATATATATATATATATAGGGAAGACAAAAATTCCCAACACTCCTCATTCGTACGCATGTTTTAATTTTTTTACGTTGGTACATCTACACATGCGCACGAAAGAGGGAGTAATGGGAATTTAAAATTAAACAAATATTAAAAAAAATCAAATTTACAGCATCCCTCGTTCGTGCGCATGTGTAGTCGCACCAACCTAACAAATTTAATCCGAAATTTAAAGGACGAAACACATAACACAAAAAATTATTCACACTTTGTTATACATCGCCCATACAGCCTTCACACACACACACACACACATTACTAATTATTATTCACACTTTGTTATACATCGCCCACACACCCTTCACACACACACACACACACACACACACACACACACACACACACACACACACACAGAGACACAGACACACACACACACACACATTATTAATTATTATTCACACTTTGCTATACATCGCCATACACCCTTCACACACCCTTCACACACACATACACACGCACACACATTATTAATTATTATTCACACTTTGTTATACATCGCCCATACAACCTTCACACACACACACACACACACAGACACAGACACACACACACACACAGACACAGACACACACACACACATTATTAATTATTATTCACACTTTGCTATACATCCCCCATACACCCTTCACACACCCTTCGCACACACATACACACACACATTATTAATTATTATTTACACTTTGTTATACATCGCCCATACACCCTTCACACACACACACACACACACACACACATTATTAATTATTATTCACACTTTGTTATACATCGCCCATACACCTTTCACACACACACACACACACGCACACACACACACACGCACACACACACACACGCACACACACACACACACACACACACACATGTCTTGAACAATAAAAATAATTTTCAAAAAATTTTCAGACACACTGGTTATTAAAATTTTTGTTTTATTATTTAAATTATGTTCCTCGACTAGTTTCGCCCAGCATAGTTATCATCAGAGCAAATGCCTGCTTGTTCGTAACAGTGAACTACAATTGTAAATCACATATATATCATTATAATTTTTTCATATTGACAAAAACAATTTACTCACTACAAAAATGCAACCTCGTTTCGGTGCATTTAGTTGCACCTCGACTGCTGAGAACCATTTGGTAAATTCTTTTTGTCTATATGAAAAAATTATAACAAGAAATTATTGCTCTACTATCGGTATTGAGCCCACTTTTGAATTAATACTGCGAACGTTAGAATTTATATATTATTTTCGTTTTCATTACATATATATATATAAGCCTAAAATACTTGGAGATTATGAAATCATTATACAAAAAATAATTTATACCTTTTTGGTAGTAGTAACACCTAAACTATTAACTGCTAAAAAATGAACGAGCGTAGAAAATGTAAAGTTGATAAATATTACTTTAGATAAACAAAAATAGAAAATAAAAATAAGAGAAAGGAACTTCCGGTTAGTTGCAATAATAATAATAATAATAATAATAATAATAATAATAATAATAATACAGAAAAACCCGGTAAGTTTATTTTATTTTTTAATCATGTGTTGTATCCTTAAAGAGGTTACAGACAGACAAAGGTGGTACTCGAGTGAAAGGAACAGCAGCACGGGCGTAAATGAAAGAAAGAGAGGTTTATCGTAAAAGAGAATACAATACTGAAAGACGGGGAATCGGGTGGCAGGCTAGTAATTCCCGAAGTCCCCAAGTATGTCCAGTGATCACTATATTTATCTATTGATATAGTCAGTCCATATAGGCGATAGGGAGAGTGGGACATTCCATTACAACATCATTTCACACGAAGTCACTAAGTCGAAAGGGGTATTAGCAAAAATTAAAATTAAAATTACGTAGAACAATGAAAGAACAAGGATTCAGAATTCAGAATATAACGATTGACATTGCATTTAAACTTTTGAAGATTAAAGCTGACTGGGAAGACAGACGCCAGACGAGAGCAACAGAATGCGACAGAAGAAACTCTTAGCATAGAACTTACGGTTACATCTAGCCATTTCAAGATGCTGGGATCTTGTATGATGACGAGACCTTGCAGCCAATCTAGTATTGCGTTTAAATTCATAGAGGTTTAGGTACCATAAAGGAAAATTAATAAAAACAATTACCATGAAAAGGCACAAGGAAGCTACATTATGGCGATCGGAAAGTGACTGAAGCCGAGATGCCAGCTCAGTACCAATTACATTGCAGATTCTTCTTGGGATTTTAATAAGAATTTCTAAATATATAGTAGGGTCACCGGACCATATGTGATTGCAATATCTAAGCATGGACGGCTGGTAGACTTATAGATATATAAGATAAATTCCGGAGAGAAAAATTGTTTCGAACAACACGGTGAACCAACTTTCCTATCAACAGACCTAGCATAGAACTTATGGTTGCATCTAGTCGTTTCAGCTGTAAAAGGATGATATCTTGCCGCCAATCATGTAATGCGCTTAAATTCGTCGTATTTAGGTACCATAGAGGAACGTTCATTAAGGAACTGGAAAAAGTTGAAAGAAATAAGAATAAACAATACATATATAACTGCAAATAAATATAAGAATCATAAATTAATTAAAAGAAATAATAATTGTGAATTATATTAAATTATATTACCTTCAAGCAATATTTACATTGATATATATATATGAAGAAATATAGTCTTAAAGTGTGCTATATTTATGGGATAAAGTGCTCAATATCAGAGATAGGGCGTGTGTAAATATAAAAGTGGACATGGAAGTCAGCACTTAGAGGCGACAGTCTGTTTCATGCTAGAGCAATCGTCAGGCAATCGTCATATATATATATATATATATATATATTAGGTTGGTGCATAATTATCAGGCGTTTTTAAACAATGTTTATTATGAATATGAAACATAACAATTCAACAATAACATTTTTAAATGATTATTCCGGATGTGTATGATTATCGACACGCATTTTTATAACATGAAAATAAAATATATTTATTAAAAGAAGTAAACAAAACAGCAATTTTTATTAATAAATAACTTGTCTACAAAAACGCCTGTACTCAAAACACAAATATGCTACGCCAAAAGTGCGGATGATTTTTGACTGACTCTTCTATATATAGAATCCTTTGCACATATACATGTTTTGTCTTTACCTATATAAATAAAAGAGATTTGTGTTGTATCATTGGTCTTAATAAAACTTCTATCTATCTATCTATCTATCTATCTATCTATCTATCTATCTATCTATAAAAGGCAGGATATGTGTGTGTGTGTGCTCCCCCCTCTCTCTCTCTCTATATATATATATAAAAGTGAACATAGAAATCAATATTTAGAGGCGACAGTCTGTTTCATTCTAGACGCAATCGTCAGGTCATGATTGTGTCTAGCATGAAACAGACTGTCGCCTCTAAGTGTTGACTTCTATGTTCACTTTTATATTTACACACGCTCTATCTCTGATATTGAGCACTTTATCCCATAAATATAGCACACATTAAGAGTATATTTCTTTATATATATATATATATATATATATATATATATATATATATATATGTGTGTGTGTGTGTGTGTGTGTGTGTAACGAATGCACGGCCGCAGTTTTCGACGGATTTGCACCAAAATTTACATGCACATGCTCCAAGGTAGCATCAAGGCCAAGACCGACATTGCATTTCCCAAATCCCATCGATAGTGGAAATAATAGATTTTTTCATGCTCCTACGGCAGTTTTCATGTAGTTTGCGGCCATTTTCTACTGGCCAGAGTGAGAGCCTATAGCTGGCTACCACGAATAGGCAGGAAGTTTCTATTAACCAGCGTGGGAGCCAACAGCTGACTGACACGAATGTTAACAAGCATGCTAGCATGCAAAAAAATCGATAGCTGCATTCGTCACAAGTGGGAAAAATTTAAATCTGCATAGCACTTTACTCCAATTGGCTCATTCGCTTGCTTAAATTCAACGTTGATTCTGATTCCCCAGAACTGTGTTGGGTGTGAAAAAGTATTTGTTGTTAACATTCTTTTTTCATTCGGTTTTTCCAGTTACGAGTCCTTTTTTTAAAGCTGATCGTTTTGTGTTCATTTTGTTTAGTTCTTTTTTCGTAACAGATTTAATGTTTAGTATAGAGCTTAGAAAAAATTCGCAGTGTGAGATAGGCAAGAAGTAAGGTATGTAGCAACATCAGCACGGCAAAGGGGCACTCCTTTAAAGGCAAGGAAGGGCAAAAATATTTTAAGTCAAGTGATAGCGATTGCTGTATGAGTCGTACGATTTTTGAATCAAGCACTGTCAACGCCGGACCAAGCTAGAATATATATATATATATATATATATATATATATATATATATATATATATATATGTATATATATATGTATGTATATATATATATGTATATATATATGTATATATATATATATATATATATATATATATATATATATATATATATATATATGTCTGTGTGTGCGTGTGTGTGTGTATTCATTCAAACATGTGTGATTGAATAATATAGTCATATTATGTCTATTCATTATTTTCACATCATATTTAGTTTTCTAATGAGTGTCTTGATGTTAAGATGAAATTCATCAAGGCAGTCGCCGAAGTTTTTTATAACCCAAGTACTTTCGATCTTTTCCAAGACTAGCTTTAGGCGTAAATTATAAAGACACACTTTTTGCAATCTGCATTTGGTTGTAATGGTGATTTTTAAAATCACGAGCATGCGCGGTCTTTTTTTCTTTTTTTTCTCATTATTATTTTGAAGGCATCTTTTGCTAAATATGTCTATATTATTCAGTAAAAGATGTTTGGATGAAAATATACTGCCCCGCTCTCTCCCTCCCCCTCTCTCTCTCTTCATATATATATATATATATATATATATATATATATATATATATATATATATATATAAAAGTGAACATAGAAATCAATATTTAGAGGCGACAGTCTGTTTCATGCTGAACGCAATCGTCAGGCCATGATTGCGTCTAGCATGAAACAGACTGTCGCCTCTAAGTGTTGACTTCTGTGTTCACTTTTATATTTACACACGCTCTATCTCTGATATTAAGCACTTTATCCCATAAATATAGCACACCGTAAGACTATATTTCTACATATATATATATATATATATATATATATAGTTTTAATGTATGCGATATATCATGTTTGAAGAGTATTTTCAGGCAAATATTCAATATTATAACTGAAGATTTTGCTCATGTATGAAACAGAAAGTCGTCGCTGAGTGCTGACCTTAGTGTCCAGATATATATATAACTCTCCTATGCCATGTTGGTGGTGCCTAGAATGCGCCGACTGTATCCCCTGTAAAGAGATTAGAGCCACCAAAATGTGGCTATCAGCCAACTAAATGCTTATAGACCCTAACATGAACGATTGATATTTACCTATTCCTGAACCGAATAAATGCCAATGGGCTCAGATATAAAAATAAAGTATGATTTTAACAGCAAGTACTGCAAGCCTTAAATCATCCAAAACTCGCACAATAAGTAAAAATGCCATATTCTATATATATATATATATATATATATATATGTGTGTGTGTGTGTGTGTGTGTGTGTGTGTGTGTGTGTGTGTGTGTGTGTGTGTAATAAATCAGTATATTTCTTTGTTAATTATTCACTGACCGATCAGCCAGTTTTACTATCGGCTGATTTTTTTTTAGAAAATCTTTCTCTTGAATCAATTTTTTTTTTTTTTGGCGGTAAAATAGATTTCTCTTGTCCAGTAATTGTTATTGCTCTTTCCGGTATTGTGTTGGTGGCTTCCTGTCTAACCTTCTTTTCGAAGTAATGTGGAACGGCAACGTCTTGATTCTCTCATTATTTTATCTTTGAGTTGCATTTTAGTTGTTTGTGATTCTGTAGCGTCAGTTCACAATCTTCAAAGAAGGATGCCCTTTACCAAAACCCAGAGTCTTCACTCCCTCAGAGCCATTTTTTAACCATTGATTTAAAAAGCGGTTCTATACAACTGACAGTTTAGATATTTCTAAGCGAGTTTGGCGCCATGCATGGTGTCTATATGAAAGTCTCAATCTGACGAGACTATTTAAGAATATAACTCGAGTTTTCTGATTAATGCTTTAGTTTTGTAGCAATTTCCGGTGTTGCGAACAAGATTCAAATATCGTAAGAGAAAAATTATTGGATCGTTGGCATCATTTCCATTCTAATGGTACTTATTTTAATAAATAGATTTTTTTAGACGAGTTCGGTATGATAAAGTTTGCGAAGACCGAACAGCATTTATTATTGGTATGCACAGTTTTAACAGCATAAGATACACAGCCGGTATAGTGTTGGTAGCAGACTCAGAAAGAACATTGTAAGAACAAAGTAACAAAGTTCACAATGTTCCAAAATGGTACCAGTCCAAAAGGTTCCATTATGACGTCGATTAATGCCTTCTCTAACCATAATCACGGAATATCTCATTAGTAAGAAAGAGATCTCAGTCTCTGTTGCCGACAAATACACATTGTGTTTTATATTATATACGAGAGTATTATTGTGCGCATGCGTATTTTTGCTGACTAGCAAAATGACAAGTGTGTCTTGAAAGAATTTACACAGATCACGTAAAACTCTAAGCCTTGGACAATTACTGATACGACGAATCGTAAGCAATCTTTCAAGAGAGAAATTGACAGCCCTTCCCAGAGGGTAAGTGAGAAATAGCTTAAGTATTGGTTATCGATCCGATTGCTTGTCTTGGCCTAGATTTTGTTTAGGATGCAGACATTCTTAGAATTATAGTCAACATCATTTATTTTCTTCAACTGTGTTGGCTTTCTTTTAATGTCTTCTCTCTTCCTCTATATTTTAATATCTTCTTCTTCTTTTCTTCTTCTTGTTTAATAATTAATATAAAAAAGAGTGAAAGTAAGAAGAAAGGAATAAGAAAGAAAGAAAGAACGAAGAGAGAATACATCGTTCCTTTCTTTGTTTTTCTTTTTTCTCTATAAGAGAGAGAGAGAAAGAGAGAGAGATAGAGAGAAAGAAAGAAAGAAAGAAGAAAGAAAGAAAGAAAAGCCAATGCATTCATCTTTTCCTTTGTTTTTTTTTTCTTTTTTAGTTTAATGCTTTCGTCTTTATTCTTCTTCACTATATTAACGTTTTCTCTACTTCATCTTCCTTTTTACGCTAATGCTTCTCACTGCTATGTTTAGAATGGAAAAGAGGGAAAGTAAGAAGAAAAAAAGGAATACGGAAAGAAACAAAGAAAGAAGGAAGGAAAGGAAGAAAGAAAGAAAGAAGCGAGAATGCATTCATCTTTGTTTTTCTTTCTTTTCTATTTTAATGATTTCATCTTTGTTCTTCTTCACTACGTTAACGTTTTTTTCTCTTTTATTTTCGTCTATACGTTACTGCTTCTCTCTTTTCTTTTCTTCTCTTTTTTTCTCTCTACGTTAATGATTCTTCGATTTTATCTTGTAGGGAATGGCTTTTCTCTCTCTTTTTCTTTACGTTAATGATTTCCCTACTCCTCCTCTTCTTCCTCCTTCCCATTTTCTTCTTTACACTAATGATTCTTTTACTCTCCATTAGGTTTTTTTATCTTCTTTTTTTCTATGTTAACGCTTTCTTTCTTTCTTTCTTTCTTTCTTTTTTCTTTCTTTCTTTCTTCACGTTAATATTCTCTTTCTTCCTTCTTTACGTTAACGCTTTCTCTCTTCTTCTCTCACTCTCTTTCATTTCTTCTTTTTTTCTTCTTCTTCCATTTCCATTTCAGTTTTATTTTCTTATTGTATTTATTAAGCTTAGTTCAGCAATGTACTAAGCAAGGAAAAATATGAAAGTAGGAAGACTGTGTAGAGTCAGTATTCAAAATAAGGAGAGCCTAAAGTGATAAAGGCGAAATTATCTCAACTGAAAAGCAAACTCGTATTTGCATTACTAAACAATAAAAAAAACTCACTAGTAATGGCGCTGCAGGATGGTTTTGCGCCAACCTTCAAAGAACAGAGAGCTTGTTGATCTCAAGAAAGTTTGCATTCCAAATCTTAACTTTTACCTGAGCTTGACATGACATTTGCCCTCAGCAGGAATTAGGTCACTGTTAGTTTTTTTTTTCATCTGGATAGTGTCTTTGTTCTTTCTTTCTTTCTTTTTTATTTATTTATTTTTTCCTTCCTTCCCTCGATCGTTCCTTCGTTCGTTCATTCCTTCTTTCCTTTCTTCGTTTCTTCTTTTTTCTTTCTTCCTCCTTCCTTCCTTAATTTTTCTTTCTTTCTTTCTTTCTTTCTTTCTTTCTTTCTTTCTTTCTTTCTTTCTTTCTTTCTTTCTTCCGTCTTTTATTCTTCTTTCCTTCTACCCTTCTTTCCCTTTTCCTGAATTCTTTCTTTCTTTCTTTCTTTCGTTCTTTCTTCCGTCTTTTATTCTTCTTTCCTTCTACCCTTCTTTCCCTTTTCCTGAATTCTTTCTTTCTTTCTTTCTTTCTTTCGTTCTCTCTTCCGTCTTTTATTCTTCTTTCCTTCTACCCTTCTTTCCCTTTTCCTGAATTCTTTCTTTCTTTCTTTCTTAAATTGTTTCTCTTTCACCCTTTAAACTTTCCCTGTTTTTCACTGTTGTCCATTCCTCGGTCCTCCCACTCCCTACACTTCTTTCCTATCCCTCTTCCCTATTTGCATTGACGATGGCCAATACCTGGTAATTCACTTGAATTGATTTCATGGAGCGACTAAGAGAATGGTTCGAAGAAATGGCACGAATTAGCGAGAATCTAAAACGGAAAATAAATCCATAGAACAGAACCGCCCGAAATATTTTGGCTCATTGCCATGGAAGGAATATTTGCTGATGACAGATGGAAGGTTGTTCAGACAAAGTGACTTGCAGATCGCCATTCTCGGGGCCAAGTCAATAAATACACACTTACAAAAGTCTCTGTGTACTTCAATATCGTTGCGCGTATGTAAAACCCATATTTAAGCCCCTCGTGTATACAGGCAATAGCGCACAGACATAGGTTGGACGCCCTCTCCCGAGCTGTAGATATAAAGCTCATCTTTCAAGAGATTTTCTGTAAATTGATCTTCAATAGGTGCTCCATTACATTAGCCTTATTCCAGAGTAGATGTAAGAGATAGGAAATGGCTTGTAAATTTTAACGCCTCCTAAACGAAACTGCTTTTATTTAACTACTTTTCCGCCTGCCATCAGCATGGCTGACACTAGAATCCTGGAGAGCAACACACTACGCCTTCTTGACCTCATGTTTTCAACTGACTTGAATTAGAGCGACGACATCGAATCAATAGCTGCATCTACTGCAAGGAAAGTTGGGTCACTGTGTCGTGCCAGAAAACTTTTACTAAACAAACTCCGTCTTGCACATTTACAAATCTACTATTCGTCCGTGCATTGAATACTGCTGCCATATCTGGTCTGCTGCTCCTGCTATTCATCTCAAGGTTCTTGACAAAATCTAAAGAACGATAGGCGAATTGTGAAGCATATTTTATCTTGGTAATGAAGATTTTGTTGAAAGAATTCTTTCTTGACAATACAATTTGATCAGCAAATTATGTCAATAGAAGTTTTTTCGTATTTCCATTCTCTCAGATTATCATCCAAACTTTATACACACTTACAACTATTCCAGTTAGTAAAGCCTGGTGGTGGTGGTGGGGGGCTTGTCAAAGGTCATTCTTTTTTTAACATTGTGGACTGGCGCTACAGAATCACAAAGATCTTATCAAATAACTACATCACCTGAGGACTTTCAACAGTTGCAGCAACTAAAATGGATAGCACATGTAACTCGAAGAGAAAACAATAACATCGTCAACATGCTGACATCCCAGACTACTTCAAATAAAAGGTGAAGAAGAACAACCTCATCACTACCGGAAAGAGCGATAACAGCTACTGGACTTGAGAAACTTTTTTTTTTATCGGAAAAATTGTTTGAAGAGAATGCCAAATGTTTCCTTATACGGAAATAGCTAATATTAGCATCACTATTAGATAAGGAAATTGAATATTAGCTACACTAAATATAGTCCAACACCCAAGAAGCTACTAAACTAAAATATTAACTTACTCACTCTAAACAGTCATGTTCTTAAATAGATTCGTCAGATCGAGGCTATCGAGGATGTTGTGTACGGCGTTGAACTCACTCAGAAATATGTCAATTGTCTGCAAACATTTTGGAAGACCGTCCTTCATCGAATCTCGTAGACTGAATTTACAGCATCACAAACAGAGAACTTTACCAAATAACAGAAACCACATCAACGGCAACAACTACAAAGTATAGCACAAGTAACTAGAAGGAAAAAATGTTGATATAATGAAGATATTGACTTTCCGCACTGCCTTAAACAAAAAGCTAGGAAGGAAACTTTTATCAATACGAGAAAGAGCGACAACACTTAGTGGACTTGAGAAAGCTATTTTCATGAGGAAAAAAATGTTTTAAGAGATATTTTTAATAAATATCAACCGACAGCAGAACTGGCTGCTCAGTCAACGAATGCTGAATCTTTCCTTACAAGGAAAGGGCTAATGATACCGTTAGTATTTTATCTATGATTTTGCTAGAGATAGCCTTTGAAATTGATATATAAGACTACTTAAGATTTATTTAGACCAATAAGTCTAAATTTATTAACACATTCATAGCTAACTTGAATATGTGAGCCTTTTTTCTTTTTTTTTTTAAATCGTCATATTTTAACTCTCATATGAATGCCATGCATGGCGTCGAACCCGTTCAAAACTGTCTAAAATATACCTATACACAATCGTTTTTCACTTACTAAAATTGGCTTCAAGCGAAAGAAGACAACCCTCCATCGCTTAAAGAAGACAATCCTTCATCATATTGGGCGCAACAGAATACAAAAAATTACCAAATAAAAAATCACATTACATGGAGACATCCAACAGTGGAAACAACTACAATGTATAGCACACATAACTAGAAAGAAAAAATGTTGATATGATGAAAATGTTGACTTTCCGCATTGTCTTAAACAAAAAGCTAGGAAGGAAACTTTCATCAATACTAGAAAGAGCGATAACATTTAGTGGACTTGAGAAACCAATTTTCCTGAGGAAAAAACTGTTTTAAGAGAAAGGTTTCATAAATTTCATCCGACAGCAGCGCTGGTTGCCCGGTCACTGAATGCTTAATTTTTCCTTACAAGGAAACGCCTAATGTTATCATTAGTATTTTATCTATGATTTTGCTAGAGATAGCCTTTGAAATTGATATTTAAGTTTACTTATGATTTATTTTGACCAATAAATCTAAATTTATTAACACATTCACAAGTACCTTGTATATCTGAGCCTTTTAAAATAATCCCGTCATATCACGATTCTCATATGAGTGTCATGCCTGTCGTCGAAGTCGTTCAGCACTGTCGAAAATATCAGCTATACACAACCGTTTTCAATTACTAAAACTGACTTCAAGCGAAAGCCTTAAAGAAGACAGCCCTCCGTGGCTTAAAGAAGACAATCCTTCATGATATTGGGTGCAACAGAATCAAAAAAATCTTTACCACATAAAAAATCACATCACATGGAGACTTCCAGCAGCGGCAACAACTACAATGTATAGCACAAGTAACTAGAAGGAAAAATAATGATGTTGACTTACCGCACTGTCTTAAACAAAAGGCTAGGAAGGAAACTTGTGGATTCCGGGGAGGGAATCCTGCCCAAATAAATAAACAACTCCAGTAATTGAAATAGGAAAATAAGTGTATTGAAGGTAAGAATACAAACTTGAAATGAAGATTAGTAGTCCAGGAATACGGGTTAGTAGAAAGTATATGTACAAGTCTTTGTAAGTGGAGCCGTAATTATCTCTCTTTCTGTGGACTGTACGTATCTCAACCTTATCCCAACGTATCTCTTTGTGAACACCCGGTATACTCAACGTATTTCCACTCTGTCAGAATAAGTATACTTTAGACGAGTCCATCTTGTGTAAAAGGGGGAGAGCCCCACAACAGAAACTTTCATCAATACTAGAAAGATCGATAACAGTGAACTTGGGAAAACTATTTTCTTCAAAAACTGGTTTAAGTGGAGAGGTGCTGAAAAGTTGATAGGCTAACCATGAATGAGTGTTGCTAGAACCTGTGAAATCTTGCAGGCATTAATTTCAATATTTCTTATTTATAGCCGTATTGTTTCTTTCCAGCTAAACTGACACCTGAGTGTTCAAAGAAAACTTCAAATGTAACTAGTATCGATTTCTCTTGAAAATGGACAAAGATTTGTCATAGTGGTGTTGTCAAGTACCAGCAGAAAAAAGGTTTCGCTTCCAAGGACATTCAAGTTGACATGGCTGCTACATTAGATGACGCCCCAGCTTTACCAACAGCGCAAAAGTTGACAGCTTAATGTAGGAGGAGAAAGGAGAGTCTCCTGAGAAAGAAACAGTCATTGAGTTCATCACATGTTGATAGATGACAGAAGATTGACTATAAATCAAATAGTTAACGCCGTGTGCGTATCCCGAAGAGAGTTGAGAATATTTTCCATAATGAACTTGGCATGACGAAGGTTTCTGTTCGGTGGGTGCCATGACTTTTGACACCTGAGCAAAATCGCCTCAGACTGATTACATTACGGCTAAATTTTACATTGTTTGAGGCAAATCCAGCTGCTTTCTTTAAAAGCTTCATAACCCAGGATGGGTGATAGGAACACTCCCTATTCCCTTGACTTGGCCCCATTTGACTCTCATCTGTTCCTCAATATGAAAAAAATACACACTTGGCTGGGAACTAGTATCTCAGTGATGATGACGTCATATTTGCTGTTAATGATTTCGTTTTGACCAACAGAATGAAAGCTTCTTCACCAATGGGATTCAAGCACTGCTACTCTAATAGAAGAATTTTGTGAACCACAGGAGGTACTATGTTAAAAAAAAACTCATTTGGCCACATTCTATGAGAGTATTTTGATCATCCTATGAACTTTTCAACTGAACCTCGTAATAGAAAGATTTTCTAAATTTTAACTGAAACTAGCTGTGGTTGCTCGGCCAATAAATGCTAAATTTTTCCTTATATTATTTCACAATTACCATAAAAAAAAAACTGAAATTTATTCACTTTTGGTTTGTATTTATACATGAGAGTGAACACTCATACTTCTGAAAACCTAGAACTAAGTATAAAAGCATGTATTACGTGTAGAGACAATTAAAATTGCCATTGAAACGACTGTGGTATGCTAATATCTATTAGCTATCACATATATAAATAAATACATTTCTCTTCTCGAATTTAAACCTGCCATTATAGGCAATTGCAAGTACATGTTTTCTTTCAACTGATCGGAAAAAAAACCGGATGCGTTGTTGTCGGCTGCAACAATCACTCGATAACGGTTCATTGAATACATCCGGTCCGCAAGCAAAAGCTACAATTTGCTTTTAAACTATCAAAACTTAAAATATGTCCAGACACAGTTACTTGCTGCAGCAAATTTGCACCTGTTCAACGCACCATGGTTAACTTACTGGTCGCAAATCCTAGATGATTTCCGACAATATGAATTATTAATAATAATAATAATTCTTCCTCCACCTCCTCCTACTCCGCCTCCGCCTCCTCCTCATCCTTCAGAACGCTAGCAATCATGGCTGGCTAAGCAAGATTTCTGTCCTTTGTGGCTCTTAATAAATTTTGTCTTTTTGTTATCCCTCCTAAACTTTCCTCCGCCAAGTATTTACACCAGTGGTTCACAACCAGGGTCCATGTCCTTGTAACGTTACTGAGATTCACATAAAAATACCTAATTAAGAGTCCACCGTAATATTTTATTGGTCCATAGAGCAGTTTCACTTCAGAATGGTTGTATCAACTGAGATTTGGAAATTCTAGAGTAATCTTCGCCATATTAAAATACTAAAAATAGAAAAAACAACTCTAAAACAAGCAGAAAACGAAATCATGCAATGTAAATTAGCGTCCCTTTCACTCTACCGAATATTTTGATTGTAAAAGTTGAATTAAAACAGAGAAGAAGAATATATAAAGGAAGGATTATATATATATATATATATATATATATATATAAAGGAAAATTAAATAAAGGTCATAATTATTTACATAATGTAATATATTAATAATAAATAATTATAATAATTTTAAATACCAATAAAATAAAGTGAAATATAATATATTTATATAGTTAAATTTCCCAGAGTAATTCTGAAGACAAGACAAATTGTTTTTTTTTTTAATTTTCGATTTGATGTAACTATGACATCAAAATATTTCGATTTCATTGTTTGTCTTGACAAAGTCGGAAGCCGAAACGCGTCGGTAATAACTAATTTTTTTTTCCAATTGTCATCTTTTAAACCAATTTGTCTTACCTTTAGAATTAATCTGGGAAATTTAACTATATTGTCGACATGGAAAACAAAAAAAAAACAAACACTTAGTAAAAAGGAAGTTACCAACATTCAGAAAGAGGCTCACGCAGGAGCTTCTCTTTTTTTAAATTTTGGATTTGATGTAACTATGGCAACAAAAACATACCCTTCCCCCTCATTACGTATCATGTACAGATTTTATATGCAAATTAAATTCTTATGTCATGGGGTGCGTTTTTCTTTCGTCGTTTCCCTGAGAGGATGCGGTATTATGGTATATGGACGGTTGAATGATGATGGATGAGTTCTTATGGTAGATTTGCAATTTGTAACGAGTCAATGGGTCGTGAATCGGATTAGCTAGGTATAAGATAGTAAGTGAAGACCAGCATCAACCCATTCCCACCATCAATTGTATTTTATATGCAATAATTCTTGACAACGAAAACATTTTAAGAAGCCGGTTTACCAAGGAGCCTGATCTCTGTGACGAAGAATTTCGCAGCTATTCGTCTGACTTTCCTTGGCTTTTGCCGACTGAAGTGGTTAGCTGCGAGGGGGGAGATAATAGAGAGCGAGGACTACGCGGGACTGAAGAAAGTCAGCAGAGGCAAGTCTCCGGGTCTGGATGGTTTGCCCTATGAATTGTACATGAGGCTGTCACATATCTTTGTTCCGATTTTGATTGCCGTGTTCAACCGGATCTCCAGTGGTGTGATTACGCTTTTAAAAAAGGTCAAGGCTGCTGGGCATGATCTAGACGACTAAAGGCCCATAACTCTGCTAAACACAGAGTTAAAGATTTGAGCCCTTTTTAATATATTAATATAAATTAATTAATATAAAATATTTAAAAAACAAAATTAATTCAGAGTCTGTCTATATTTCTGAGATGAGATATTATGTAAATTATTTACATTAGTCGGACTATTGTCCTCATCTTTGTCGCCATATATGGAGAGAGAATGGAGATCACCGTCCCCTGTGGGATCATGTTGAGATCATAGACAGGGAACACCATTGGAAAATTCGTAAACTTAAGGAATCAGCACATATGCTAGGCCACAAAAATCTCCTGAGTCGACCAAGCATAGAAATAAATACAATATGGGAACCAGTAATAAGGAGTGCCAGGGAAAAGCAATGATAACAAAGTTGCAATATGAGCTCTGGTAAAAACATGTATTGATAACAGCAAAAATTGCATTATGAGCACTGGTAAAAATGGTTGCTGAAAACGTTAGGTTTATAATACTCAGAAATTCTTACCCAGATGTCCTCAAGGACACATGGCACAGTGGATAAAGGCGTTGGTTAGATCAAGTGACAGACCCAAAGAGTGTGAGTTCAATACCCGGTTAAGGCAGTGGAGAACTTTCAGAGGAAAAATTAGCAGGAGATAACTGATAACTAACATCCATCAAACATGGCACGTGGAACTAGAACAGTTTACCCCAGTGATCGAAATAATGGGTTCAGTTCGAAATTCCAACCACCTGAAGAAGGCCAAAACATTGTGACAAATATGGCGACAAAGATGAGGACAATAGTCCGACTAATGTAAATACTGTACAAAATTAATTCAATATATAAATTATATAAGGATTATGTATAAAGGAAGCATATGCATTTACTACTTCTATAATAAGATTCCAAAACTTATCTATTAGTAAAAAATAAAATAAGCTTTTTTTCATCGAATGGTTATGGGGGTCCACCAAAAGAAATTAAAAGTAAATATGGTCCATGGGTAAAAATAAAATAAAATTGAGAAGCACTGATTTACACGATAGATTATGCGCTGTTTTCCTCCGCTTCATTTGCCTTAAATATGTCCTGTGGGCGTTGAATTTTCCAAGCACTCTCTCCTCATTATTTGCTCTAGAAATTTCAACTGTCTCTTCTTGATATAAGTGCCCTTTTTTGTTTCCCTTTTCTTCAAAACTTTGTCATTGATCACACGTTCGGTCCATGGTATGCCCATCATCCTTCTGTTGCACCAGATTGCCTTTACTTCAAGTCTCTTCTACATCTGTGAGGAGATTGTCCAGCCTTTACTGTCATATAGGAGTACTGACATTACATAACAGTTCAGTAATCTTCCTTGTGTTTCCTTTTCATGCACGTAGCAATATTCAGGTACTCTATTGTTAAAGTACCCCCAACACACACACACACTTATATATATATATATATATATATATATATATATATATATATATATATATATATATATATATATATATACATACAGGTACGATGAGAACGAATAGAGTACACTTCCAACGTTCGTAACATTTAATTTAAAAGAGGGCTCAATACATAGTAGAGCATTATTATTATTATTCGTTTTTGTTGTAATATCCTAATATATATATATATATATATATATATATATATATATATATATATATATGTATATATATATATATATATATATATATGAAGAAATATATTTTTAAGGTGAGCTATATTTATGGGATAGAGTGCTCAATATCAGAGATAGAGCGTATGTAAATATAAATATAAAAGTGAACATTGAAGTCAAAACTCAGAGGCGACAGGCTGTTTCATGCTGGACGCAAACGTCAGGCCACCTGACGATTGCGTCCAGTATGAAACAGCCTGTCGCCTCTGAGTATTGACTTCAATGTTCACTTATATATATATATATATATATATATATATATATATATATATATATATATATATATATATGGGTCAAGGTGTAATAATGAATTGCGGCTCGGAGAGACGAAATCGAATTCCTTACATTCACTCACGTACTGATATCCTTGGGAAAAGTATGAATCCATCTATTCTCCCCACATCTATGGGTAAAATAGCAGGTCAGACAGGCTTCACGGAGAAGGAAAAATCTGTATTCAAACGTGCATAGAAAACTCTGTACTACCTGTTATTATCTGGCATCCTCTGCAACTTGCTTTCTCTGCCCCAGACGTCGCCCACTTCTGTGCCCCGGGATTAAAGAAGTAGGATGAGGAAGTTGCTGTGGCACAGCACAAAACATTGCAACCTACCAACCTGTGCAAGACACATAAATATGCAAGGTTGGGTCGTCATCGATTCTTGACGGACTCCTTTAATATATTTACACTACAGTGTTGTAACCTAAAAAGGGTTACTGAATGAGGATAAGCAAAACGGAGGTTGGAAATGAAATGATAATCTTTATAATACCAACAAAATGCAATACTCGCCAGCGGCGTGAAGTAGGTAAACCACTGCTCGTGGCGGACTAATTAGACAACATATTACAATATTTACCTGCCTCCCCACGAAGTGCGATCAGCTAAAAGCCAAATTAAGGGAAATCCGAGCCCGTGGGCTCGGGCAAAAATTTCCCGTAGACCCCGCATATGCGGGATCAGGTATCTGTCTACCTCCCCGGATGAGTCTCTGCCTCGTCCGGGTTCCTCTCTGCGCAAAGGCAGAGAGTTCGACACGGCAAGTGCTTCCTACGCTGGCAGCTCACACTGCCAGGTTAGAGAGCATATTACACCCACGTACAATAGTGACCAACGTATTTATGAGAATTGGAACATACCCATTAGTGTTCATAGGTGCGGTACATACATATATATATATATATATATGAGTACGGGATTGGTACAGATGGAATAAAATTCCAATAACAAAAAACACTATTCTTAAAAAGTGCTCAATACCGAGTAGAGCGAATATTTATTCAAAATTATAACATATGCATGTTATAATATCACTAAAAAAATTGCAATTTTGTTTCAACACTACTGGTGTCTTATCAAGTGATGGTGTTGATTTCAAAATAATGACTTTAAAGAGTTCAAAAGATCAACCAAACCCACACAGTAGGGGAAACATTGTTACGTAACCTATGAAGACCAATCAGGATACAAGTATATGGTAATTCAAAATAACGTGACAATAGACCCTAATATATATATATATATATATATATATATATATATATATATATATATATATATATATATATATATATTCTTTCTGTAGTTCACTGCTACTAACAAGCAGAAATTTTTTCTCCTGATGATGGCCGAAACTAGTCGAGAAATCTAAATGAAATAATAATGACAAAAGAATTTCAATATACGACCCATTGTGTCTGAAGATTTTTATTTTTTAATATTTTTTTATTGTTCAAAACATATATATATATATGTTTTGAAAATGAAAAATAAAATGTACCACTTTGCGACGCAAATTGCGTTCCACACATTTTCACATAAACAATGAATCTGTAGTTCTAATTTCAACGGAAAGTATTTAGATTAATTTCTGTCCACGAAAAATCGACTTCTTTTCAATATAATTATGTAGCAAAATCACTTTCAATTCAATACATACATTATATATATATATATATATATATATATATATATATATATATATATATATATATATATTTATATATATATAATGTTATTATATATTATTATGACTACGAATCGTTATAAACCTTCATTGGGATATCATCCTTAACAACGGGAATAGTCATTGAAATTATCAGTCTTTGTTTTGATTAATGGCAATAGAATGAAGACCCGAATGAATCTCAATTTTTGCTCCAATCTTTAGTAGCGGAATATCAATTATTTGTCTGTCATAGGAGAACAAGCCGCTTAGTCCCATCAAACATCCTTATTTACCTGATGGGCAATGATACTTTCGATATCCGGCCTTGCCCCGTTCGCCTTTTAACTGATATCGAAGTGGGATGATTGTTATTTGGCAGTCGTCCAGATAACCACCAAGGAAAGAAATCCATGAGGCGAATTGCCGTTTCACTGTGGGGTGATCGTCTGCTCGAGTGAATTTCCGATTCATCATTCCCACTTCCGCTTCTACAAATCAAGACCATGAAATTAACTCCATTAACACTAAATATTTTACCTCTCTTGACTAACTTTACGCACAAGTGTGTCGATGTACAAACACACGCACGAGCCATACCCAGGTACATCTAAATATCATACGCGCGCACAATTAAAAGCTATTTAGCACGCAAACTTTCAATTGTATATTACAATGAAATACAATGATACACAGGGACATTACATACACTCTTTCTCTCACTCTCTTTCTCTCTCTCTCTCTCGCGCACACACACACACACACACACACATATATGTATATATTATGAAATGGACAAAGTCCGACAATTATTTAAAGACATTCAGGTCGGTAAATGTAATATAATACTGTTTATTATAAACAGAGCATTTACTTAAATACTTGTATCTATAAAAGAAGTGTAAACATAAAAATGTCTTTAAATAATTGTCGGACTTTGTCCATTTCATAATGTGTGACGTCATTTGTTTACATTTGATACGCCATGAGCAGTTATGAATGTACGTGAGAGATTCATGGAAGATTGAAGTTTATAAGCAGTAAATTCGACCTAGCCAACCGAACGATCATCAGTGGCCGAATCGGTTAAGGCACATCAGGCTATATGACGGTTCCATTATAGGATACAGGTTCGAATCCTGTCGGAGGACAAATATTTTTTATGAAAATTTCTCGGACATTTAGGCCGGTAAATATTATTTAAAAATGTTAATTATTATAAGAGCATTTATTTAAATACTTGTATATATAAAAAGAATGTTAAACATGAAAATGTCAATATATATATATATATATATATATATATATATATATATATATATATATATATATATATCCTGAAGTAAAAGAACGAAGAGAATGATTTCCGCGCTCAAAAGGGTTCAGTACAAAAGTAGAGCAATAAATATTTATTTATTATGCACTGTTACATTAGAACATGCACATACCCACTACAAAACTCTACATCTTGTTTCAACGTTAAAAATTTTTAACGTTTAATCATGTGGGAAATCACGATGCTACTAATATATATATATATATATATATATATATATATATATATATATATATATATAATATATATATATATATATATATATATATATATATATATATATATATATATATATATATATATATATATATATATATGATGCTACTAATATATATATATAATACAAAATTCGCTACTCAGTGTTCATTCATTCAAACTCTTAGTAGCGGATCTTGTATTATTATATTATACAATAACTATATTGAATCAATAGCTTCATCTACCGCAAGGAAAGTTGGTTATCTGTGTCGCGCTAGAATGTTTTCGTGTCCAAGTCCATCTTTCAAATGTACAAATCAACCATTCGACCTTGCATTGAATACTGCTGCCATATGTGGTCTGGAGACCCCGCTGTTCATCTCGAGGTCCTCGACAAATCCAGAGACAGATATGCAATGTGATAGGTCCTGATCAGGCAACTTGTCTACTGTCACTTTCTCACAGACGTGCTGTGGCTTCTCTCTGCATTTTCATGGCAACTCCTCTGACGAACTACTTTCACTGGTTCCCAAATTGCATGAATTTAAGCGTCCTACTAGGTTGGCATCTCGGTCCGACTCTTTCACAGTCGAAACAGTTAAATGTAACCGCTTCCAACAGCTTCCAATCTCGCACTTCTCGAGAGTGGAACTCCCTTCCTCTTACTTGCTTCCCTGACAGGTACAATCTTCAAATATTCAAATGTAATGTCACTCGATATCTTCCGATGCCTTGATCTTGATCCCTCTCCTTCTCTATATCCTTTCCTCAAACACCCCTCTTTACTCTTGCTCTCACTCTGTGTAACCCCTTGCGTGCTAGTGGTACTATCGCCTTGCTTTGGAGTGATATGCTTAAAAAAAATCTTAGGCTCTGTCGACTTTGGCTTTGAGCCCTCATTTAATTTTATATTTTAAGCTTTTAGGTTATAAATTAATTTTAATTTATAAGGTAAAATGTTCATCAACAATATCATGGTGTAATCCTAATTCTTATTGTCTGTAATATATATATATATATATATAGTTAGACCTAGAAAGCCAGACAAATCTAAAAACGGATATATATATATATATATATATATATATATATATATATATATATATATATATATATATATATATATATATATATATAGTGGCATTTATTGGCGGAGTCCATTTGTTGCGTGCTTCGCGTATTTTTTTTTGTTTCAGGATCGCCTGCCGGAATAGTACTGTTTCGGTAGGGTCTCTTGGGCGAGCAAGTATGATGTTGGAAGACCCGAAACTTGCCATGACTCCAAGTCATAACATCACTGACGAGGCGATCCTGAGCACTCATCGGAGTGTTTTCATAACAAACATATATATATATATATATGTATAGTTAGACCTAGAGAGCCAGACAAACCTAAAAACGGATATATATATATATATATATATATATATATATATATATATATATATATATATATATATATATTACAAACAATAATTATTCTGGGCTCGATGAATTGTATATATATATATATATATATATATATATATATATATATATATATATATATATATATATATATATATATAATTCATAACTCAATAAATTTTATATATATAAATATATAGTACGATTTTTCATTTCACTCTGCTAAAATACAAAGCACTACTCAATAATATTATTAATACTAATAATTCCACTTTATATACGTAAAATTATCTCATTTAGCGTATGACTAGTCGAGCAGAATTTTATCAACATACACCTAGAGAAATAATTACTATAAATAAATAAATAAATTGATTATGCTACTCTTTCTATGAACAACTAAAAGTCACGGTACATATATATATATATATATATATATATATATATATATATATATATATATATATATATATATATATATATATAATTGGGGATAAGCAGCCCAAAGTTCATATTTTGTTCTGCTTTTGTTCGAGTATCTTAGACCGTCTCAATTAATATTATGAAGTTCATGTTGTCAATATGAATTTAAAATATATATTTATATATATATATATTTAAATATATGCCGATCGTATACGTTATGTCATGTGACGTCATCTGTAAAACGGTTCCATTGATAGACCGCATTTTCTTTTGTTTGATTAGAAAATATCTCATGCACATTTTAAAATACTATCACTGATGGAGAAAGACATTTTATTTAGTGAAAGCTGTTTATTTTGGTTAATGACATGTCTTATTGAACAGGGTTATTTTTTGTTTATAAAAAAATAATAACGTAAATACATGCTTACTCAGCAACCGCAGTGAATGCCAAAATAGATACAAAAAAACAATCATAACTAATTTAATAAATAGACCACATTTAATATCCGGTACACACGATGTTTTTGAAGGAACGTAAAAACATGAGAAAAACATTAATTAACAATAATTTCCCTAATCACGCAATTGCAAAAAAAACAAATAAAACTGAAGAAGAAAAATTAGCAATAATACAAAAAGAGAAAACAGCATTAACCATTTCTAGTGAAACCATTTACACAGTAACAACAAAGAATATGACAGAAGTATAAGAAACCTAATACATCCATATATATCATCCATCGACAAAAATAATCACTTACTACAAATTGTTATATAAATAATAATAACAACAATAATAATAATTGTTGTGGATTCCGGGATGAATCCGATATCAATGAATAACAAACGCAAGGAATGGATAAGAAAAATAAATGTATTAACGTAATACTACAAACTGGTAA
Organism: Acanthosepion esculentum; assembly: GCA_964036315.1. Lineage (NCBI taxonomy): Eukaryota > Metazoa > Mollusca > Cephalopoda > Sepiida > Sepiidae > Acanthosepion > Acanthosepion esculentum. The sequence goes on along the minus strand of OZ038511.1, from coordinate 47,201,022 downwards.
TACGGGTTAGTAGATCCAGGAATGCGGGTTAGTAGCAATAATATATATACAGTCTTGGTATTGAAGTATCGCGGTGTGACTAGGTGCTCGTGACGGTGACTCTTGTGCTACCCTCCTCTAATACTACTCCCCGTGTATTCACTGGCGGTAGTATATGTATATCTTGGGTGAGTCCATTTATGTAAAAAGGGGAGACCCCTTAACAATAATAATGTATACAACATTCATAGGTTGCACAGCCACTTCATTATCACACCGGATAACGTTTCATTTATCCGGTGATAATTCAATTAAATCACCAACACAACAACAAAATACAAAAAATCCGACGAATCCTTAACAAGAAGATTGGTTGTTTGGTTGTTTGGAGTTTTATGGCATATCAACTACTATGGGTTATTTAATGCCAGATCCAGTATTTACTAAATATATCAAAAACGTATAGCTGGCAACATCCTTGTTTCAAAAACTGGCAACATCCTTGTTTCAAAAACTGGCAACATCCTTGTTTCAAAAACTGGCAACATCATTGTTTCAAAAACATATAGCTGGCAACAAAAAAGTGTAGTTGGCAACATCATTGTTTCAATGTGCTGGAAAAGACCTGGAAGTTCACTATTTGCCCATAGCTGGGACCCCAACAGGTGCTACCACCACGGGTCAGGGTGGACCTGGGAACACCAGCAATTAAGAGGTGGTACCACGCTTCCTCAAAACCTCCTGATCAGAGGCCTTGCTGTTGGATGCAGTTTAACTTAACAAGAAGACAAAGATACTATATTATATAAAGAGTAAAATAAGCTGCAAAAACTAGAAGTATTAACCCTAAAAATACAATCAAATATCAATAGAATTTTATGACATTTATGAAATCAAATGCTAAATATATTCCATAACTAAACACAACAAAACAGAAACGACACAAGATGACGCATGAAGACAAGACACTTAAAAAAACAAAACTGACATAACGTATGAAGATACGATAATTGAAAAAAGATAAAACCCAAATAGCAGGGAAACACAAGGTAGATACAGTTTCGACATCACCATTAAAAAAATTTCATAATGGTTCATGAAAGCCTGCATTACTTAGACATTGGATACTTTATATTAAAATTTTCACCAGAAATTAGGAGAGAGATCCAATATATATATATATATATATATATATATATATATATATATATATATATATATATATATATATATATATAAATATGTAGTGCGGTTCAATTTATATTACAATAAATCATTAATACAAAAAGTAGATTAGTAAAGTGAATGATATAAAATTGCGAAATCCTTTCGTAAACAAAATTTTAAAGATGCATTTACCTACATATCACTCGATGAATATTATGATCCTTGTTTTTAAAAATTATAAACTGTATAAGGTCTTTCTCTAATACGCAAGTACTTTCAACTGTACATTCAGTCATCTTCAGGCATGGAAATTATTTTGTTTTCTGTTAAAAATCAGGTAGCATCCGAGATGAAAAAATTAAATGCGAATCGAAATATGTTTTCTTTGAAATGTGTTATTGTTAACGGATATAAACTTTTGGAGAGTGCAGTCGCAATGCTAAGGTTGATTTTTTTTGAAAATTTAAGAGAGTGCGTTTTTTTTACTAATATGGCAATTTGAAAATTTTTTGTTGTTGTAGGAGTTTATCAGTCAATGTGGCATGAACTAAATAGTTCAATAAATAGAGTAATGTCTTAGTTGTTATCCCGAAAATTTGCACGTCGGATCAGTTCTTTTAAATCAAATATGTGGTCCAGTTTAATTTATATTACGATGAATCATTCACTCAAAAAGTTGATTAGTAAAGTTAATGATATAAAATGGAGAAAAGAATATTATTAAAATAATAAGATCAGGATTGATTGAGCTCTCTAGTTTGGTTGACTCACATTTTAAGAGAAGAAAAAAGTGTTTAATTTTAATTTTAATTTTTCTTATTTTCAATTTTTTGAAGCTCGACTCAGATAAGTGGTTGAGTCTAACAATGCAAAAAGGCATACTTTTTCTTGATTTTCATTGGCCTTAAGATTTTGGCCAGTAGCCGTATTTCAAATGGGTATGATCTCAATAAACTTAGAAGAGATCAATGTACATAGGAATGGGAGAATGATAGACTTTTTTTCCCGACTACTCTACAATTTAGGGAAATTCTATTTATCGGGCAAATCAGCATATGAAATCCCGTTTTTGAAGCACCCCCTCGAAAACCAGTCTCAAGCGGATAAGTATGTCGTCATACTTGTAGGAAGTTTGTTTATGGTTCTGCTTATTCGTTTTTATAATTGTTGAGTCTTGACTCATTGTTGAATCTCGACTAATGCATGGAATAATAATGCAACACAAAATGTACTTAGAACAAGAATGTATTATAACAAGAAAATGTACACAATATTTACATATAGTATTTCTGTATATTTCTGGGAAGACGTTCCTGGAGAATGTGTTGACTAAGTCGCAGTCGGGCAGAGTCTCTAGCTGGATCTCGGTATTCGCCCCCCCGGCTTCCGGTACCAACCATTATTTATATAGTCGGTAGTCACCTATGCAGATTAGGTGGATCCTACCACAACAATAATGGGCGTTTTTATTGATGAGATTGTATTTCTGAATTTATTCTTTTGTCAATATGTGAACCTTAACCAAGAGTGGCATAAGGCCACACTAAGCTGAGAAAAAAAAGAAAGCAGGATATTGGGAGTGAAAGGCATAAAACTAGCATAAAAAAGAAAGAAAGAAAGAATAAATGAACCAACGAGCAAACGAAAGAAAGAAAGCAGGAAATTTGTGAAAGAAAGAAGGAAAGAACGAAAGAAAGAAAGTAAAGAAAGAAGAAACGAAAGAAGAAACCAACGAACGAAGGAAATAATAAAGCACGAAATTGAAAGAGAAAGATATACAAACTAGCGTAAGAAAGAAAGAACAAAACAAATGAACGAAAGAAAGAAAGAAAGAACAAAACAAATGAACGAAAGAAAGAAAGAAAGAACAAAACAAATGAACGAAAGAAAGAAAGAAAGAACAAAACAAATGAACGAAAGAAAGAAAGAAAGAACAAAACAAATGAACGAACGAACGAAAGAAAGAAAGAAAGAACAAAACAAATGAACGAACGAACGAAAGAAAGAAAGAAAGAAAGAAAGAAAGAAAGAAAGAAAGAAGAACAAAAATGAATGAACAAAGGAACGAAAGAAAGCAAGAAAGCGGGAGACTGGAAGGGAACGGTATAAAAACTACCATAAGAAAGAAAGAAAGAAAAAAGAAAGAAAGAAAGAAAGAAAGAAAGAAAGAAAGAAAGAAAGAAAAAGTAATAATATAAGGAAGAAAAAAGAATAGAAATCAAAAATAATAAAAAGTTCCTTAAGAAAGAAAGAATAAAATAATTAAAAAGGATAAGATCGACAGTAAAAAGCCGAAAAATACCTTAAAAATAAGGAAAGAAAATTGAAAGCAAGAGGCAAAAATACCATAAAAAGAAAGACAGAAAAAAAGAAAGGAATAGAAAACAATAAGCCTAAAACTGTCCTTAGAGAGAATGAGATAACGAAAGAAAAAAGAAGAAAGAAATCAAAACTAAAAGCTGAAAAATAGCGTTATAAGGAAAGAATGTCGGAAATTGAAAGCAAAAAGCAAGAAAATAGCATGAGAAAATAAATAAAGAAAATAAAAAGAAAGGAATAAAAAGCCAAAGGCATAAAAAAAACTTCTTTAAGAGAGAGGAAAAGATTAAGTGATAGAGTGTAAAAAGAAGAAAAAGGAGAAAGAATCAAAGACAAAGCAAAGCGAAGAAAAAAGGCGGCAAAAATCCCATTTTGAAAGGAAGAAGAATTAGAAAGATAAAAAAAACAATAAGAGAAATTGAGAGATAATAACGAGATGTGAAAATGAGGTAACAAAATGAAAATGAGGTTACGAAATGAAAAAAAAAAAAAAGAAAGAAAAATTTCCAAATTAAAAATAAAAGCTTTTTAAAAATAAAAAGAAAGTAATTAAAAGTTAATTTTCTATTAATGGCGTTGATTTCGAAATGAAAAGGTGGCGTTAGAGACGCTGTGATTGCCGCAGGTGATTCTCAATAGTTACAATTCAAATTAACATTTCATCTCCGATTGAAACGCTTTTGTTACATTTCGCCACAACTCTGTCTATTATTGAGTTCTACTCTATGACTATAACATTATTCCGATGTCCAGAAGTTGGCTATCCACAGCTTCCTATCTTAATAGCGCTAAGGCAGTTTTTCTTAACCCTTTTTGAGTCACAGACCCCTTCATTCACGGACCCCTTGTGTCACAGACTCTTTGAGTCACGGACCACTACAAGAACTAGTACTTCATACACAAACAGACAAACAGATACTCAGTTTGATTGTTTTTCCGCAACACTTGTATGGGCTTCTCTCCATACTGCGACCTCATGCACACTGGACACACATCACGTTTCAATCAGCCACGCTTGAAAGAAATTGAGGTCAATTAATTCTCACCAGTACGTGAGAAGAAAATCAAGTCGTGATAAACCGTGGAAAATAAGAATTATCACTTGCTCTCATGGAGTGGCAAAAGATGACGATCGTGCATGGAATGATGACACGCGTTTAAATGGTAAACAAGGACCCAACAGCAAGTCCAGAGCTGCCTAGCGGTCTGCACTGTCAGTAGTGGCTGGGTGCGTTTTTCTTTTATTTCTTTCAACAGGACACCATTGATTTGGACAATGTTAATGTTAATTTTTATCTGATCATCACGGACCCCTTGAAATCCTTTCGTGTGCCCCCAAGTAAAGAAGCTCTGTTCTAAGCAATGTTTATTCCTTTTCTATCTCTTTACACAAGTTCGATAGGTACGTTACTCCCTCTGCCCCTTTTGCCTTCAATATATCCTTTGGGTGTCAGATTCTCCAAGCGTTCTTTCCTTATTATATATCTCCGGAGTTTCAGCTGTCTCGTTCTGATTCTAAGTACAAGTGTGCTTTTTGTTCCTGTTTACCTTCCTCGTTGCTCACATGCTCTGTCTATGGCATCGACAATTATTCTTCTGTCGAATTCTACTTTCTGTTACTTGAAGTATTGTAAAATGATGAGATCTTGTTGCCAATCTAGTGCTGCCTTTAAATTCCGCTAGTCTGCGTACCAAAGTGCAAACCTTATCATAAAAAGAGTAAAGCTTATCATAAAAAGAGTAAAGCTTATCATAAAAGGAGTAAAGAGTAAAGCTTATCATAAAAAGAGTAAAGAGTAAAGCTTATCATAAAAAGAATAAAGCTTATCATAAACAGAGTAAAGCTTATCATAAAAAGAGTAAAGCTTATCATAAAAGGAGTAAAGAGTAAAGCTTATCATAAAAAGAGTAAAGAGTAAAGCTTATCATAAAAAGAATAAAGCTTATCATAAAAAGAGTAAAGAGTAAAGCTTATCATAAAAAGAGTAAAGAGTAAAGCTTATCATAAACAGAGTAAAGCTTATCATAAACAGAGTAAAGCTTATCATAAAAAGAGTAAAGCTTATCATAAAAAGAGTAAAGCTTATCATAAAAGGAGTAAAGAGTAAAGCTTATCATAAAAAGAGTAAAGAGTAAAGCTTATCATAAAAAGAATAAAGCTTATCATAAAAAGAGTAAAGAGTAAAGCTTATCATAAAAAGAGTAAAGAGTAAAGCTTATCATAAACAGAGTAAAGCTTATCATAAAAAGAGTAAAGCTTATCATAAAAAGAGTAAAGCTTATCATAAAAAGAGTAAAGCTTATCATAAAAGGAGTAAAGAGTAAAGCTTATCATAAAAAGAGTAAAGCTTATCATAAAAGGAGTAAAGAGTAAAGCTTATCATAAAAAGAGTAAAGAGTAAAGCTTATCATAAAAAGAATAAAGCTTATCATAAAAAGAGTAAAGAGTAAAGCTTATCATAAAAAGAGTAAAGAGTAAAGCTTATCATAAAAAGAATAAAGCTTATCATAAAAAGAGTAAAGCTTATCATAAACAGAGTAAAGAGTAAAGCTTATCATAAAAATATTTATAGAAAAGGTCTTAATCTGGCATCTCGGCTTCAGCGGAGATGTCAGATTAAGACCAATTACATTGCATATTATTCTTTGTATTTCATCTCGAAATACATAGCAGGAGCACCAGACCAGATATGATAGCAATATTTAATGTATGGTCGACTTATAAATATATATACACTAGTGTTGAAAAGTTTGAAGCCACTCCCAGATTTAGCATGGGATGATTTTGACAGAAGAGTGAAAAAAAAAGAAGGAGAAAAAGAGCTCTTAGAGTCATTGAAAAAAGAATGGAATCAATTATCAATCTTATACTTTAAGAATCTTTTGCAACGAATGCCAGAATACATGGCTACAGCAGAGGTGAACAAAAACTTAGACAGTTAACACCCGGAAGAGGCATAGCACGTGGATTTATAACAATCTACCCCGGTGGACGAAATAAAGGGTTCAGTTCGAAATTTCAATCACCTCATGAAATTCGGAGCGTACAACGGACGAAACGTCGTGAATATGATAACATCAACAGTTCCAACAATCTAAATAATTTCAACACTTCTTCTCAGAAATATAGACAGATATACAATTTCTTATCTTTCTCAAACTAGGCCAGTACATCCAGCCAGCAATGCTATTTTGAATATATAGAGTGAATTAGACAATATTGTATCTTTAACGTTGGTTTTATCGTTGTAGGTCATTGTTGATGTCGAAAATCAACATATACTTTTACTGGACGCTGACATAAGCGACTGCCGTGTCAATAGGTAGCAAACTAGTCTGAAAGAGAGTTGTTCACGCAGTTTGCTTTCCTCAAGAGACACCAAGTTTACAACCCGATAGCAGATTGGGGTAAGCTTTGTTAATACGAATGGATAGCCAAATGTTCTGGGTACATTATCAATTTATACTCATCGGTGAAAGGAAGACTTATTCGCAGCAGTAATGTGTTACTGCAACAGGATGATGAGAATACGATGGACGAGGTTTCGGAGAAAATGGAAACAAAAGGGACTAGAATCGGAAAGAGACGATTGACATTTCTAGGGCGCATAATGAGGAAAGGGGGCTTAGAAAATTTGAGACCTACAAGACATATTTAGGTCAAGAGAGACAGATAAATGCGCCACATAACCGACTTGACGAGCTTGTGTAAGTAGTTGACAGAACAGGGATTGAGCAAAGCGACAAACTTTACTAAGGGTTGCAATAGATAGGAAATTGTGGAGAGCCATGGTCGTCTATGTTTTGAAGTGCCAGTGAATGGTCGGAAAATTTGACACTCACAGAGCGTGTTGACGGCAAGAGGGACAGAGGAAAGCAAAGAATAGCCTACTTTGCCAGCGTGTGTAAATGGTTGGTTGAATAGGGTTTAGGGAAGACTGCAAAAAGACACAATAAAGAGCTATAACGAACAGGATGTTGTGGAGAGCCATGATCGCTCGTGTCCTGAAGTGCCAGTGAAGGCTTGAAAAATTTGGCAGAATAGAGATGAGGGAGACTGCAAAAATAAAATAAAAAGGTATTGCTGGTCATTTTCCTATAAAAATGTATTGTTGGTCATTTTTTACTATAGAAATGTATTGTTGGTCATTTTACTATAAAAATATATTGTTGGTTATTTTCTTATAAAAAGGTATTGCTGGTTATTTTCTTATAAAAATGTATTGTTGGTCATTTTCCTATAAAAAGTTATTGCTGGCCATTTCCTATAAAAAGGTATTGCTGGTCATTTTCCTATAAAAGGATGTTGCGGAGAACCATGATCACCTATATCTTGAAGGAAAGACTACATAGAAGAAGAAGAAAATGAAGAAGAAGAAGAAGAAGGAGGAGGTGGTGGTGGAGGAGGAGGAGGAGGAGGAGGAGGAGAAGAAGAAGAAGAAGAAGAAGGCTGTTGTTCTTCCTTCATTCTCATTTAACTTTCCACGCTTCTCCATTCCAACTATTTTAAATCCCACATTTTCTTGCACATACAATCCCTACACATTATGAATTCTTTTGGATCAGCTTCTCTGGCTGTTTTGCAGCATTTCAACACTTTCCCTGCCATTCTCTTTTACATTGTTTCTTTCCTCCATTTTGGGTAACCCATCATTCCCTGCCCTCTCTCATCATTATTGCATTTAAGCTAAAACTCACAGAAAACTTGTTCCTAAGCCAAACGGCTGAAATTTCTGAACTCTTTAATTCGCATCCATTAACACTTGGAATCATTTCCTCTACGACGAGGTTTACTTCATTCGACCTACTTCTGTCGGTCGGTGTTGTGTCTATTAAGCCTTCGTAGCCATCGGAGCCATTACGACCGTTTCTAATACATTTCTCGACCTTGGAGGAATAGAAAGAAAATGGAAATTTCGTTGAATTCGATTATCTTTCGAGAAAAGCTTAATGTCAAGAAAGCATTACTTTTCGCATTATAGCCCTTCGAATGTAGAGTGTAGATGCTACACGAAAGTTCAGGGAAATTGAATAGGTCGAAACTTGCTTATCTATCAGATTACACAGTGTTGCCAATGTCTCGCCGGATATTTTGTATATCTGTTCTGGTGTTTCTGCTACGTATTTAGAGATTCTTGATAAAATCTGCATTATTATTGGTCTTGAACTGGCATCTCGGTTTATTACTTTAGCACCGCCGTAACGTAGCTTTCCCGGTCCTTTTCTATAAATATTTTCATGGCAACTGTTTTGATGACCCTTACTCTTTGGAACCTAGGCTTTATGAATCGAAGCGCAGTACTAAATTGGCGGCAAGGTCTCAGCATTTTACAGTTGAAGTAACGAGATGTAACCGTAAGTATTATGTTAAGAGTTTCTTCACTCGCACTTGTCGATTGTGAAATACTCCTTCAGCTTTTGGAAGATCATCTTAAATAAGTTCGAAAATGATCCTGGAATAATATATATATATATATATATATATATATATATATATATATATATATATATATATATATATATACGTGACTGACCAATGAGAATTGAACCAAACAAAACTGAAAATACTAAATTTCTCTCTCTTTGTCTATATTCTATCAATGTCTGACGAAGCTTTAATAAATGTGAAACATGTTAGATTGATATATGTTTCACATTTGTTCTTTATTTTATCATATATATATATATATATATATATATATATATGTGTGTGTGTGTATGTGTATGTGTGTGTGTATGTGTGTGTATGTGTGTGTGTGTGTATGTGTATCATAAATACTTTTACAAACTTTGAAGAACCAAAGCAAAGACAAATGTCCATATGAACTTATATCAGCAAATCCTTCGTTTTTTTAGCTATTATGCTTAAAGAGAGTTTACAGTAGATGTCGCAGTGTTGTCATGTAGATTAGGTTACATTTGTCATTCGTGTATATTTGTAGCTAGTCTGTCTTCAAAGATTAAAGCGTGTAGTAGTGAGTTAACTGTGAAGTGATGCTTTTAACAATGGCAGGATATTCATATCGCGAGCAGGCAGATATGATTTTTACATACGGCCGCTCGAATGGTAATGGACGCGAGGCTACACGGCTGTATCAGAATGCGTTTTCTAGACAGAGGGCAGTCGAGTTATTCAACCTTTGCTGCTGTTTATCGTCGCGTTGCTGAGACAGGATCCATGCTACCGCAAACTATGGATCACTGTAGTCTGAGATCCACTCTTACGCCTGACCACTAAGAACACATTATACAGGCTGTCAGAGATAATCCAGCTATCAGCGCACGTCAAGTGTGACTCTAGAATGTTGTACATTTCATCGTACAGCATGGAGAGTACTAGCAGTGTGCACCGAAGAGTAGCAAAAAGCAGTGATCCGATTTCTCTTGCCGGAAAGTGTGTCAAGGGCTGAAATTCATCGAACGCTGTTAACAAAATAGTGCGGATGGGTGGATCGAGATGTCTAAAAGTAGCCGGACAAGAATGACGCGCGGAAAAGAAGCGGGACGCTCGTCAACCTCCATCAATGACGAGAAGAATCAGCAAGCTTGAGAGATGGTAATGACGAATCGACGAGTCACTACCGATACTGTAGCATGTTCCCTGCAGATTCGAATCACTATTCTTCGTTCCTCCTTGGTTCACACTACTCATTTTCGTTTATTAGACAATGAATTGTGTCACTTCATGCCCTCCATAACTGACTTCTCAGCTAAGCTGATGAACGAGCGTTTCTATACATAAAAAATTTTTGAAAACCAATAAAACTTTTCCTCTTGTATATAAATACTTGTTATAAAATAATAACCCCGCATTTGCCTTGATAAAGTCACTCAAAAAACGAAACGCGTCAGCTAAGATAATGTTTCCTTTTGTGTTCATTATATATATATATATATATATATATATATATATATATATATATATATATATATATATATATATATATATCCGAATGTAATGAGAACGAAAATAATTTAAATTTTAACTTTCACAGCATTAATTCAAAAGAGGGTTCAATACCAAGAGTAGAGCAATAATTATTTATTATAATTTTTACATACGGACAAAAACAACCTGCTTACTAGAAAGATGCATTCTTGTTTCGATGCGGTTGCATCTCACCTGATGAGAGCCCAAAATACTTCGGATAAACATATTTGTTTCTCACCAGTCGAGATGCACCTGCATCGAAACAAGAATGCGTCTTTGTAGTGAGCAAGTTGTTTTTGTGGGTATGTAAAAATTATAATATATATATATATATATATATATATATATATATATATATATATATATATATATATAGAGAGAGAGAGAGAGAGAGAGAGAGAGAGAAAGAAAGTTAGAGAATGAGATAATTACAACCACACCCAAAATACATATAATTAAAATCACATCCAAAACTATTATGGATATGATCAAAATCAAAAATACCTATAATAAATAATAATTCTGAAGCCAGGACTGTTCCTCACAATACACTGGCGAAACTTGCAGAAATTCTAAAAAACGCATCTATGAACACAAATGAAATGTTACACACAACATAAAAACAAATTCAACCACATCATTGATCTAAAGAATGCCACTTATTAAAAGAGAAAGTCACTTGCTTAGAAAGAAAATCCTCGAAAGTGTTTCTATCGAATCTTATGAAAATATAAACCTGAGCCCCGGATTTTTGTAATATCCTCATTCCTGAAAGAACTACTACTTGCCCAAGCCAAGCTACATGACCACAAAAATGTTAAAATTTAAAAGAAAACGGTTAAACCCAAGACCTCATGTTATTCAAAATACATAACACATAAATTATTCCCAAACTAAATTAATTCAAATAACAATTTCCATAAAATTTCTCAAAAAGAAAAAAAATTCCCAAAACATCGCTTACTCACTTTCATTTATTAGACATTGGATAACTTCGCACCCGCCATAGATTGCCTGGTATTTTCAGCTAATTTGATGAATATTTATGAGCGTTCCTAACTCAACAATTTTGAAAAACCAATAACGTTTTTACTCATACACTTCAACACTTGTTACAAAATAAAATCCTTGCATTTGCCTTGATAAAGTCCAACAGAGGACAAAACTTGTCGGCTAAGATAAGTTTTCCTTTTACCTTTATCATTCATGCATGCATAGAGCTTGATACTTTAATTCAATTTAATTTTAATAATTATATTGAAGTTTTTGGCTCCTGTTTTTGAAACATGAGAACTCTTATGTAGCGAAGGAATCATATTTGCAAAAAATAATTATAATTTAGGCTCTACTTTTGTATTGATCACTGTTTTTTAAAAATAAAAACAAAAATACTAAAGAACTTCGGATTATTTACCTAACGTGTTCTTTCCTATTTTTCTATATATTTTCGCTCGCACACACACACACACACACACACACACACACACACACACACACACACACACACACACATATATATATATTATTATTCTTACATACGGACACAAACAACTTGCTCACTACAGAGATGCATTCTCAAGTTGCTTTTGTTCGTATGTAAAATTATAATAAATAATTATTGCTAGTCAATCCCTATTGCAGACGCTCGCTCAGGCGCATTTGTGTTTATTCAACATCCACAGAGCCCACCTGTGGTTTATACTGCAACTATGCGGCGCAGACCTTAGTTACAGTTTCTGGGAGAGAGCGTGTTATCTAGTGTGATCGGCAATTTGAACAAGTCCAGCACGCTCAAGCCCTCGGCCACGATGACTTGTGGCTTCGTGCTAGCACAGCTATCGACGGCCCCAAAGAATTCTGCCTACCCAGTTTCATTCACAAGGCTTGGGTCAACCCGTGGTATGGTTTTCAGGCACCTTCCAAAGGTACCGCACGCTGGGATCGACCTCGATCCATTCCGATAACGCCAGGAAGTCTCTTTCCTGAAAAATCGACCATGGTGAGATTCGAACCTGGGTCTCATGGTCAGAAAGCGGTCGTTCTAGTATCTATATATATATATATTCTAGTATATTCTAGTATATTTAGTATATATTCTAGTATCTATCTTTATCTGTAAGTCTCAAAATGTGTGTGTATGTGTGTGTGATCGGATGTTGTTTATGTGTTTCCACAGTTTTCATCCGATTTCGATGAAGTTTGATAGATAATTCTTCAGTGCCGGTTTGAGTCCAAGTTGTTAGCAACAATGGCTCTCCACTACCTCCACTCCATTATAACTTTCAGCAACGTTTTACTGTTTACTACAATAATATTATCTATATCTATAATTCTCATAATGTGGGTGTATGTATGTGTGTATGTGTGTGTGTGTAATCGAATGTTTTCATCTGATTTCGATGAATTTTTTTTTTGTTTGATAGATAATCTTTCACTTGGCCAAGCATTCAATCTCTCTCAAGTGAGGTTACCTTTTCCGTTGCATAAAGCCTACTACTACAGTTTTAAGGCGTTGCTTTCATTGTCGTTTATGGCCGTTCCCAATTTAAATTCTTTTTATTGTCCTGCCAGTTTTTGCATTGCATTCACCGTAGTAATAAATAAGTTTGCTTTTTTATTACTCAACATTTATTTTTCCAATTTTTCCTAAAGTTATTCGAGCTTAGTGATCCCTGTAGCTTTACAGCGTTCTCTTCTGGTATTTGCCCACGCATTCCATTTGACAATACATACTTGCCTAAAACATGCCACCAAAGAAAAGAACTTGCCTAGGTCGCAAAACCGTATACCGTCATGCGAATAACAGATAACAAACCGACTTTAGAACCTTCAGTTTTATTGGTCTCAAAATGCCTCTCGGAATGCTTCAATCAAAACCACTGAGTCTGAAGATCAACGTAGCCATCGGCTTTCCAGAAGAACATACCTGAACGCCTCTGCGCGTGTAGCTGAAAGTGCTGATCAAAGGACTAAGCGGCTGAGGAGAAACGTCTGCTTCATTGCAGCTGTGCGTGAGGCTGAAACAAGATTGAGGACGCAATCTTCAAGGCTCACTCCCCCTAAATTGTTAACCCCCCATTTGGGGATGTGCCTCAGTTGCACCCAATCGTTGTTACCAATATTGATTTTCGGGTGGGCTGACTTTAAACTTAAACTGCTCCAACTGAACGGTAAAAATTCCCAGTATTAAAAAACCCTGTCGAAGACGGCTTATACTGCTAGTGTATATATATATATATATATATATATATATATATATATATATATATATATACATATATACATATACATATATACATATATATATATATACGTATATACATATATATATATATATATATATATATAAATATGGCACTTAAATCTTGTATATGGTAAACAATGTCACTTAAATCTTGTATATGGTAAACAATAATAATAAGAAACACACCTTAAACTCCCATTTTCTTACTGAGAAGTGCTCTTATATATATATATATATATATATATATATATATATATATATATATATATATATATATATATGCATATATATATATATATATGCATATATGTATGCATATATGTATATATATTCATATATATACATATATATAAGCATATATATATATATATATATATATATATATATATATATATATATATATATATATATATATATATATATATATATATATATATATATATATATATATATATATATATATATATAAGAGCCCTTCTCAGTAAGAAAATGGAAGTTTAAGGTGTGTTTCTTATTATTATTGTTTAACATGTGCAAGATTTAAGTGCCACTCAAGGTATTCTTCTACAAATGAGGACGCAGGTTCGATCCCTGACCGAAGAGCACTTTTTTTTATTGCCATTTCACATGGCCCAGTGGATAAAAGCGTTGGTTGGATCCAGTGACTTAACCCAAATAGTTATGAGTTCAATACCCGTCTACTGCAGTGGTGAACAAAAACTTGGGGAGTTGAGTGAAAGGGAGATAACTGAATATTCCGGAAGAGGCATGGTACGTTGAACTAGAACAATCTACCTCAGTTTTTGAAATAAAGGGCTCAGTTCAAAATTCCAAAAACCTGAAGAAGGCCGGAGCGTCCTGAATATGGCAATAATGATGAGGACAACATTTCGAGTAATATAAATAATATATATATATATATATATATATATATATATATATATATATATATATATATATATTCACTGGAGTGACAACGTCACCAACATTGAGGTCCTCGAACAGGCGAAAATCAAAATCACCAGCATTGAAGCCATGTTGCTGAAGTCACAACTACGCTGGGTAGGGCACGCCTTCAGAATGGAGGACCATCGCCTCCCCAAGATAGCCCTGTATAGCGTACTCTCCACTGGCCACCCTGACCCAAGAAAGCGTTATAAGGACTCCCTCAAGAAGTTCTTCTGTACATGCGACACTGACCATCGCCAGTAGTCGACATTTGCTGCTGACCACACCGGCCATCAGGCCGTCTCCAACTTTGAGAACTCTCTCAGGGCCAACCTGAAGGAGAAAAGCTGCGGGAGGTAGGAACGAGCAGCCTCAGCTGCTATACCAGACCAAAATTATAATTGCAGTCTCTGCGGCATGACTTGCCTGTCCGGGATCGACCTGATCGGCCATCAGCGTGCCTTCAGTCGGCATGGACATCCGACTTCATAAATCTTCGTTCGCGAAGCCAAGCCAATATATATATATATATACATATATATATATATATATATATATATATATATATATATATATATATATACATATATATATATATATATATATATATATATATATATATATGTGTGTGTGTGTGTGTGTGTGTGTGTGTGTGTGTGTGTGCGTAATGACTGGCTGTTCGTTTCCAAGGATGCTTGTTCATCTGCTAGGGCGCCTACCAGACACATACTCAAGCAGAAGAAGCCATTTTGTGTCTTGTTCCCTAAACTTTTACCTAACTTCCATCTTTGTGATTCACCAGCGTTATTCTTGAAAATTTGCAAGTAGAATACATTTGCATTTTCCAATATGACGGCTATTAATGCCATTAAGACTGTCTATCATATTGTCTGGATTAGAAAAAAAACATCCCCTGGGTGGAACTGAAATTAGAAAAATTGGAGACAGTCGGTGGGAGGGCAAAATGTTCGAATGTAAAGAAATGACAACAAGAAAGTTAATTGATGGATCCATTCTTCGTTTTTCTATTCGATTCAAGATGGTAACAAAGGAAGCTAGAACGAAAGAATGTAAATTAGGTGTTCAATAAAATATGAGTATTTAATAATCTGTGGACTGTATATATGTATGTATATATAAAAATTGAATATTGTCACATCTGGTCAGGTGTTTCTGCTATGTATTTAGAGACACGCAATTAAAATACAAAGAAGAATCTGCAATATTATAGGTCCAGACCTGGCATTACTGCTCTAGTCACTTTCTTACCACTGTAAAGTAACTTCCCTGCGCTTTCAGTATCTGTTTATATTTCTGAGATGAGGTATTATGTACACTATTTACATTATTCGGACTATTGTCCTCATCTTTGTCGCCATATTTATTACAACGTTTCAGCCGTTGTATGCTCCGGCCTTCTTTAGGTGGTTGGAATGTCAAACTGAACCCTTTATTTCGCTCACTAGGGTAGACTGTTCTAATTCCACGTGCCATGTCTAATGGATGTTAGTTATCAGTTATCTCCTCCTTAATTCCCTCTCCAAGTTTTCCACCGCCTTAACCAGGTATTGAACTCACACACATTGGGTCCTGTCACTGAATCTAACTAACGCCTTTATCCACTGTGCCATGTGTCCCTGTGGTTAAGGCAGTGGAGAACTTGGAGAGGGGAATTAACAGGAGATAGCTGATAACTGACACGCATTAGACATGGCACGTGGAACTAGAACAGTCCACCCCAGTGAGCGAAATAAAGGGTTCAATTCGACATTCCAAGCACCTGAAGAAGGCCGGAGCGTACAACGGCCGAAACGTTGTAATAAATATGGCGACAAAGATGAGGGCAACAGTCCGAATAATGTTAATAGTTCATTGTACCTCTTCTATAAATATGTTCATGGTAATTGTTTTGATGAGCATTCATCTGTGGTACATAGACTTTATAAATTTAAACGCAGTGCCAGATTGGCAACAAGGTCTTCATCATGTTAGACTTTAAACGGCTAGATGCAACCGTAAGTTCTACGCTAACAGTTTCTTCTCTTGTATTTCCCGCCCATGGAAATTTCTTCTGGCTTCTTGCTTTTCTGTTTAATCTGTTTATTTTTATTTTTTAAATGTATTTATTTCTCTCTATGTAAATGGACTGCTCTACCAGCTTGCCATTTGGCTATAAATATTGAGGCAAGAAAACGGTGAGTTTATAATCTATGCCTGAGTGCACCTCGAGGCTGTGCAATGGTTAGCAAGCTTGTTTGGCTAGAACAAGTACGACTGAGTATTGAGTTCGATCCTCACTGGGTTCCCCCTACTTTCGGCCTTGTGCTACATCTAAGCTATGCTTGGAAAATCACGATAATTTGTGCCTGACGATTGCGACGAATGGCATCTGACGGTGAGGAACACGTTTTATTTTTAGTATGAATTTTAGCTCTCTTATTTTACATCGGACATGGTTTCATTACCACTATCATCCATTGTGCACTATATATATATATATATATATATATATATATATATATATATATATATATATATATATATATATATATATAGTCAAACCTATAGAGGTTTGCTCTACGTTTGTATCGAGCTCTTTAGTTAGTTGTTTACTCGTATCGGTGTTTTTTCTTTGGGCCTTGAACCTGTATCTGTGCGATTATTTTCGACAGACTTTCATGTTCCTGGCTCTTTCTTTTTTAAAACCTTTTTTTTCCCTTCGAGATTGATTTGGCTACTGTTAAATCAAGAATTCGAAGGTTTTTCGACACGAGTATAGTTACCTATATTTATATATATATATATATATATATATATATATATATATATATATATGGTGGACTCTCCCGTCGTATTCGACGTTTCCTAGGAACCGACAGCCAGACACCAGCATATATGATTAGATTATAGTGTTGAATGCTTTGTGCAGAAACAACCCTAAGTTTTGAAGGGCCGAATACAGAGACCTGGTGCACTACGTGTCACAAGGTCCCCAAACGACCCTCTGCAGGTTTTTAATTCAGAATTGTCCTTCCCTTAGAATAGTTGCCATCCAAGGCTATAGAACCCAGTCTGTCATGCTATTTACCCAATGCTGGATGGAGAAGAAGAGGATTAATACCTATCCCAAGGGTATTAGCACGTAAGTGAATGTAATGGATTTGACTGGAATTCGAACTCGGCCCTCCGATTCCACTACTCCAACGTGCTGCCTCTCTGCCCCCCCCCTCTCTCTCTCTCTCTCTCTCTCTCTCTCTCTCTCTCTCTCTCTATATATATATATATATATATATATATATATATATATATATATATATATATATATATATATATATATATATAAAAGTGAACATTGAAGTTAACACTCTAGAGGCGACAGGCTGTTTCATGCTAGACGCAATCTAAGTGTTGATTTCAATGTTCACTTTTATATTTACAAACTCTCTATCTTTGATATTGAGCACTTTATCCCATAAATATAGCACAAACTTTTTTTTTCAAAATCTCGTGTGACTTATGTTTGCCGGCCTGTAGACACGGAAGAATTATTAAAGAAAATATGCTCTTCCACAGCTGGGAGAGGTAGGTTCGAATCTGTCGGGTAGCACAGTTTTTTTAATTTTTTTATTGAGTCTCTAAGCGGAAATCGGTAAACTTAATTAATTAAAAAAAAGAACAAGGCGTCTACTCAATCGTGGGTATCATAAAATAACATTTTAAGTAGTATATATACGCACATAGAAAAAATTGCTCTCCGGCACCGTATTTATTTCGCAAAAAAAAAAAAAAATCGACAATAGAGCAGTACTTTGAATACTGGAAGTTTACACATTTAAGGTAAGCAGTCTTTGTAATTAGAGTGCTCGATATGATGAGATTAATAGGAAAATAAGCGAACAATTACTTGTATTTAATAACATTATACCATTATATATATATATATATATATATATATATATATATATATATATATATATATATATATATATATATATATATATATAAACAGTAAATTCGACCTTGCTAACCGAATACTCCTCTGTGGCGAAATCGGTAAAAGCACGTCAGGCTATATGACGGTTCTGTATAGGATACAAATTCAATTTCTGTCGGAGGACGCATATTTTCTTTCACAATTTCTTGGATATTCAGGCCGGTAAATGTTGTTAATACTGTTTATTATAAACAGAGCATTTACTTAAATATGTGATTCTATAAAAAAGAATGTATAAACATAATAATGTCTTTATATATATATATATATATATATATATATAGGATACGTAACTGAGTACATATGTATATTTAGAGAGTCTACAAAAGATTTGCTTATATAAGGCACTATTCAACTTTACTTGATTATCGGCGGACTTCGTGGCCGCGATGTTGTAAAACATGTTGGATCTAACGGCGGTTTCCCCTGCCCAGGAGGACACAGTTTCAAATCCTACCTGTGAACGCATAATTTTTCATTAATAAGATTCCTCGAATATTTAGGCCGGTGAACGACAAATAACTAAAAATATGCTGTTTAATAAATAAAAGTAGCATCTATTCAAATATGGGTACCCACTAAAAATAACATATATATATATATAAAGACATTTATATAATATGTTTAACTTTCTTTTTATAGATACAAGTATTTAAGCAAATGCATCTATAAAAAGAACGTTAAACATATTATAGAAATGTCTTTAAATAAATTGTCGGACTATGTCCAATTCAAATATATATATATATATATATATATATATATATATATATATATATATGAGGCAAAAGTCGCACAAACCAACGATAATTTATCAAAGTATAATTTCACATGAAAATTTTATTTAATTATTATATGTGCTTTTCAAAATGTCCTCCTTCTTTTCCAAAACACATTTAATTTCTGTGCCTGTATGATTCATTAACACATCGAAGAATTTCCTCCGTCATTTTACTGAATTCATATTCAATGCTTTCTTCATGTTCCTCAATATTTCTGTATTACCCATAAATAATGCATGCCTTATAACTATAATTCTTATTATATACTTGACTCTCCCGTCCAATTAGACGTAAGAGGGCCAAGCAGACCAGTTCCTAGGAACCAACAGCCTAACACCAGCACATGAGATTTCATTTTAGTGGTGAAAGTTTTGTGCAAAACCATCGACACTTTTTGAAGGGCCAAATACAGAGTCTTTGTGCACTATGTGTCACAAGGTTCCCAAATGACCCTCCGCAGGTTTTGAATTCAGAGTTGACCTTCTCCTAGACCAGTTGCCATCCAAGGCTATAGAACCCAGTCTGTCCTAAATAACCCATAGCTGGTGGGGAGAAGAAGAGGATTCATACCTTTCCCAAGGGTATTAGCATGTAAGTGAATGTAATAGATTTGAATGGAATTCGAACTTGGCTCTCCGATTTCTCAGTCCAAGCCGCTATCCATTACTCCACTGTGCAGTTTTATTTAATTGATAAATGTGCTGTTCAAAATGTCCTCTTTCTTTTTTCCAAAACACATTTTAATTCTGTGCCTGCATGGTTCGTTAACGCGTCGAAGAGTTTCCCCCGTCATTTTGATGCATTTCAATATTCATCCCTCCTCAATATTTCTGGGGCGCATCTGATAAAACGAAACAAGAAACTATCAAAACAAAGTAGACTTAGAATTATGAGTGGTTAATTAATTAATCATGTTTTACATGATTAATTAATTATGTTGTGTCACTTTTGCCTCACCCTGTATATATATTTATTCTTCTTCTTAGAACTGTGTTTCTTCAGGATGTGAGCAATCATGGCTCTCCACAACTTCCTGTCTGTTGTAGCCCTTAATAAAGGTTTTCTTAGATATAGAACTAGTGGATTCATTTTTAATCCTACTTCACAATTTTTTGTGGTTACCATTTTTTGTGATGTCAATGAACACTCGTTGCCACTTTTATGATGCCAACGAATACTCATTGTAGTAGAGACTTTGTAATCGCAGATACAACTATAGTACGCCACTGAACAATACTGGTATCAGACGTTTTCGAATAACTCTCACTAACTGTACTTGTTTGATAATACTTGCTCAAAAAGTAATCCGTATTTACTAAGTATTTAATTGTTACATGTGCTGTTCAAAATGTCCTCCTTTTTCAAAACACTTTTCAATTCCGTGTCTGCAGGATTCATTAACACGTCGGAGAGTTTCGCCTGTCATTTTACTGCATTCGTATTTAATTCTTTCTTTAAGTTCCTCAATATTTCTTGGTCACGTCTGATAAACAACTGAATCTTATTCGTCCAAAATGTTTCTGCAAAATAAGAATCTATCAAAACAAATCCGACATTTAAAACATGATTAATTAATTAACTTCTGTGATGTATGACTTTTTCCTCAGCCTGTATATATAAGTTTCGTTAAACATCAACGGAATTTCTTTGTTAAGATTTTTTTTTCATTATAGTTCGTACTGTTTTTCTAGTTTCCTCTGAATTTTCCCAGTGTTCAAAAACTTTCGTCTTTGAATAACTATTACGAAAGATTTGTATTTATTTTTTGTTTTCATCGTGTCTTTCTAGATATTGCCGGGTCATGTTTTTTCTAAAAGTATCACGTCTTCACGTGTCAGTTCGCGTTGTCATGTTTTTCTTCTTTTTTTTTTAAATATTTATTCAAATATAATTATGTTTGTTTTTAGATTTGATAACATTTTATTGACGTTGGGTTGTCTAATTCTATGCTTAATGGTTTTTTTTTTACAATTTATGTGATATTATTTTTTTGTGCTATCGTTTAAAATCAAAGACACTTTTCTTTTTAATCATTTCACCTAAAGCAAGGCAATAATACCACTAAGACGCAAAGGGTTACTAAGAGTGGAAGAGAATGAGAAGACTTTAGTGAGACGGTAGGACAATAAAAGGACAATTTGCATTTAATTTTTCGAATCGTCTATTTTGCCGGTCTCGCTAAAATAAACACCAACGCTATTTTACCGGTAAACATAAATAATGTTTTAGAACTAAGAATATATTGTATTTGAGATTGTCAGCATAGTGGTTGTGTGAGCAGTGTAGGCAGGACTTGAACAAAATTGATTCTAGGATCTGTGACTGTTGTCTTCAGTGGGTTCACCTGAAATGTATTAGCAAGAGAACTATGCCCAAAGTCATGTCAGGGATTTGCAGAGCCTGAAGCGCTTAAAATATTCAGAGAATTCTATATTTCTTTTAATAACTGCTAACGAATGAATATGTTTTAGCAACTGATGGTGGAAAAGATTTGAAATTGTCTTCACAATTGATGGTGAAAGTAAAAAAAACTTCTGTGTTAAATCTGTGTGTCGTTATTTTAAATATTACCCGCCTTCATAAGAATAAAAAATATTTACCGGCAAAATAGCCTGGTTGTCTTTTTTTTACCGTGACCGGCAAAATAAGTTTAAAAGTATGTTTTTTCTGTTTTACCGAAGCCGGCAAAATAGCCTCTTCTTTAATTTTTTGATGCAAGAAAATGGAAAAAGAATTCCAAGGTGAGTAGTGCGAAAAATGAAACTATTAGAATAGAATTTATTGTTGACTACTTCAACAGTATGGGCACGTGGCCGAGCGGTTAGACCATTCGCTTTCTGACCATGACCCATGGTCGATTTGTTAGGAAGGCGACTTTCTGATGTTATCGGACTGGAGCGGCCGATCCCAGCAAAGTGCCTGAAAACAATACCACGAGTTGACCAAAGCCTTGTGAATGAAGTTGGGTAGACGGAACCCTTGGGTGCCATCGATAGCTTTGCTAGTACGAGGCCACAAGTCATCGTGTCCGAGGGCTTGAGCGTGCTGGCCTTGTTCAAATTGTTGATCACGCTAGATAACACGCTCTTTTCCAGAACATGTATTAGGTTGGTGCAAAAATAATGTCGTTTTTTGACGTTCAACTTCATGTGAGAAAACGACATTATTTTTGCACCAACCTAATAACTAAGGTCTGCTCAGCATAGTTGCAGTATAAACCACAGGTGGGCTCTGTGGGTGTTGAATAAACATAAATGCGCCTGAGCAAGCGTATGCAATAGAGATTGGCTAGCCGCCCTAGTAGATAGGTATCCTCGAATACGAGTGGCCAGGTATACAGTTCAACAGTCAATCTTGTTTCCAATCTAGTCATACACTTAAATTCCTGCGCTCGAAGTACCAATGAGGAGAGCTTATTGGAATAATTCTTTTGGCCCTGATCTGTCATCTCGTCTGCAGTCGCTCTCTCACAGACGCGATGTTGCATCGCTCTGCCTTTTCTACAAGTACTTCCACGGTAATTGCTCCGAGGAGTTGCTTTCGCTTGTCCCTAAGCCTCGTGAATTTAAGCGTCCTACGAGGCTGGCATCCCGTTACCACCCCTTCACCGTTGAAACTGTTAGATGTAGACGTCTCTTCTACTCCAATAGCTTCATGTCTCGCACATCTCGCCCATGGAACTCCCTTCCCTATTACTGTTTCCCTGACAAATACAATCTCCAACGGTTTAAGTGTAGCGTCAATCGTCATCAATTGCCTTGATCTATCCACTTCCCTTCTCCACTTCCTTTCATCTTTCATTCCGATCTGCTCTCGCTCTATATCTTCTGTAACCCCCCTGCCTTGATCGACCCTCCGTCCTTCTTTTTCTCCACATCCCTTCCTTTACCACTCCTATCTGCTCTTCCTCCAACCCTTCTGTAACCCCATGCGTGATAGTGGCCACCAGCCTTGCTTGGGGTGATACGCTTAAAAAAAAAAATTATTAGCGATTATTAAAACCTGGTAAATAAGGTTCGAATTTTATTGCTTTTTGTCGTGTTCTATTTCGTTATTATATGTTCTCCTGATACTAATAACGCTGGTGAATCACAAAGATGGCAGCTGGTTTATACGATAAGCTAGTCAAAAGTTTAGGGAACAAGAGACAGGAAATGGCTTCTTCTACCTGAGTATGTGTCGTGTCTGGTTTCTCGTTTAAGATTTTCCGTTTTTTTATTCATCACTTATTTTTCTCTTTTATTTTATGTGCTCACATTATAATGTTGGTTATGTTACTTTAATCTGACACCGACATTTTATTTACATGCATTGGGGCTTTCTTTTTAATTTGACGTTTATTTTTACGAGTGTTTTCTTGCTGCCGTTTGCAATCTTTTTTTCCTGTAATTATTATAAATATAGATATCCCTATTGTTGTTAGCCTTAGCCGTTTTACTTCGTGCGAGGCTATTTTTCTCTCCAGAATCTATCTTACAGGTCTATAAGTCTACTATTCGTCCACGCTTAGGATATTGCTGCCACATATGGTCCGCTGCCCTTGCTATCTACCTTGAGTTTGTTTATAAGATCCAAAGAAGAATCACCAATAATATTGTCCCTCTTCTGGCGTCTCCGATTCAGTCACTTTCCCACCGCCATAATGTTGGTTACGTATCTGTATCTTTTTTATAAATACTTTCATGGTAATTCTTCGGATAAGCGCTTAACTATGTTACCTAGACTTTTTGAATTTAAGCACAGTACTAGACTGGCGTCGAGATCTCATCAATTTACAATTCAGCTGGTTAGATGTATCCGTTAGTTCTATGCTAACAGTTTCTTTTCTTGCACTTCTTGCTTTTTGGCCTCCATTTTGGCGCCATGCTTTCCAGCAAACTTTGGTCTTCAAAAATCTAAATGCAATGAAAATTAATAAGAAATAAAAAGCTCTTTGTCTTATATTTTTCTTGCTACTGCCATAGTTATTTTTTCTAATCTGATAAGTAGTTGTTTGTGAGTCAAAATATTGTTGATTGTTGAAAAATATCGATTATCCATTCAAATGTTGCTTCCCTATTTCATTACTATTTTGGGAAATTGCTGTAAAATAAGACAGAGCCAAGTCCATATGTTGGCATTTTGAATTTGACACACAGTTTGTGCTATATAATATGGTGCGGTGCCCCCGATGTTTACCTTGAGCACCTTGAGAAAATCCAAAAAATCTGCAATATTATCAGTCCTGATCTGGCGGCTCAGCTTCAGTCACTTTCCCACCGCCGTAAGGTTGCCCATCTGTGTCTTTGCCATGGCTAGATGTAGCCGTAAATTCTATGCTAACCGTTTCTTTTCTAGCACTTCTCACTTGAGGAAAACCCTTGCGACTCCATACTTCCCAGCCAAAGTTAATCTGCAGAAATATAAACGCTATGTCAATCGCTATCTACTGATCTCCTGATTACTCTTTCCTTCTTCCGCTCATTATTAATGTTTCTGTTCTTAATTCTTTCACAACCAGTAACCCCTTGTGTCTTAGTGGCTTTATTGCCTTGCATGTAGCCATACCGATTAAAAATAATAATATAGAGTGTATGCATTGCCGGATTATCCAATAGGCTAGTATACGCTAGTATATGTGACATTTGGTTTGCAATAAATAGCAAAATAGTGATATTTCTTAAAGATTATTTTTTTTTATTGACAAGCAAATGCTAGATGTTCTAATTTATTTAAAGAATTTACAATAAGTTCACTTCAAAGCTATGTAAATGTGGCTAAAATATATCACGAGTAAAAAATATTCAAGACGGGTGAGGGGGAATTAGAGGGCGGCTCCGTTTAACGGGAGGGGACATAATTTCATTAGCCAATGGAGGGGGGAGGTCAAAAGATCCTAATCTGTCCTGCGGTGTGTATGGGCGGATAGACAGCAAATGTACTTCGTGTTGAAACGCTCTCTTATAGTGGGTTAAGACCAAAAATGGTTTTAACCACAAAATTGAAAATGTAACTCGGCTTAAGAATTGAGCGAAAATGAGCAGCATCAGAAGTGACACAATGCTGCCAACGATACGAGGGGGAATTTATTCGATCACAATAAAAACCAGGGTTACGATGCATTTCGACTCGTGTCGCATTTGCGTGAACCTGCTAGTGCATATATGCACCTAAAGCCCAGATAAAGTGGTATGAGAGAGAGAGAGAGACAGAGACAGAGAGACAGAGAGACAGAGAGAGAGAGAGAGACAGAGAGAGACAGAGAGACAGAGAGAGACAGAGATACAGAGAGAGAGACTGAGACAGAGAGAGAGACAGAGACAGAGAGACACAGAGAGAGAGACAGAAAGAGACAGAGAGACAGAGAGAGACAGAGAGAGAGACAGAGAGAGACAGAGAGAGAGACAGACAGAGACAGACAGAGAGAGCGAGAGAGAGAGAAACAGACAGAGAGAGATACAGACAGAGAGAGAGACAGAGAGACAGAGAGAGACAGAGAGAGAGACAGAGAGAGGCAGAAATACAGAGAGAGAGACAGAGACAGACAGAGAGACAGAGAGAGACAGAGAGAGAGACAGAGAGAGCGAGAGAGAGAGAAACAGAGAGAGAGAGACAGAGAGACAGACAGAGAGAGAGAGACAGAGAGACAGACAGAGAGACAGAGAGACAGACAGACAGAGAGAGAGATGCACGGGCAAACTGAACTGAAAAGAGAAATATAAAACAAAAGAGAAAAGCGAAAGGCCTATTTTATTTCAGGCAAATAACTAAAGCTAAGTGTGCTTTGACTATTCATGATTGCACCTAAAGCCCAGATAAAGTGGTGGGAGAGAGAGAGAGAGAGAGACAGACAGACAGACAGACAGACAGAGACCCAGATCCAGACCCAGCACTAGGGGTGGTTTCTCCGAACACTACAAGTTGCTGCAAAACATTAACCTAAAAATGTTCTTAAATAGCTTCGACAGATAAAAGATTTCATATGGATTAGCATTTGGGGACGTCCAACAGTAGCAACAACTAAAATGGATAGCACATGCAACTCAGAGAGAACATAATGACATATTTAAATGTTGGAGTTCCACACGACTTCAAACAAATGGTTAGGAAGGACCCCCCCTCCCCGCATCAATACAGACGCAATAATAATTAGTGAACTTGAGAAACCTATTTTCCAGAAAAAGTTATTTTAATAGAAAGATTCCATAACTTTCAATCGGAAGTTACATTGGCTGGTGAATCAATGAATGTCAAATGTTTCCTTATAAGAAAGTGGGTAACATTCCCACTAGAGACGAAGAGAACAGATATTATACTTTGATCCCGGACCGATGGACTGGGAGTGAAGAAAAGCGTAACGTTAGCACGGTTGACCCTCAGATTAAGTATTACGAATTTGGGCACCTTGGCGTGGTGTAATGGTTAGAAAGCTTGTCTCGCTAAAACAGTTACAGAGTGAGTTCGATCCTCACTGGGTGCCCTATACTTTCGGCCTTGTGTCACATGTAAGCTACGCTTAGAAATTCAGATTAAGTATTAGCCATTATTGACGCATAACCCATTATTGACGATGGGGAGAAGAGGTGGATTTGCCAAGGGTATTTTCACATAAGGAAATACAGTGTAACCCGGATATAAGAGAGTTGTCGGGACCGGAGAAGAAGTCTCTTATATCCGGTTTTCTCTTATATCCGGGTTTGGTCTATTTTGTTTAGTATGGCTCTAATTTGGGACCAAAGAAAATCACTCTTATATCCGGGTTTCTCTTATATCCGGGTATCTTAGATCCGAGTTACACTGTATAACGAACCCAGCTGGAATTGGAACTCGGCTCTCCGATTAACAATTCCGAACCATTATTCATTACACCAGCCGTACATCCAAGATTACAGCTCCTGGTATTCCCAAGCAGTCACCCATCTAGGTACTGAACAGGCTCGACATTGCTTAACTTCGATGATCGTACGTGAACCGGTGTTTCAATGTGTTGTGGCCGTAAGCAAGATTCTGTCTAGCACGGCACAATGAACCAAGTTTCTTAGCAGCAGAGATAGCATTTTTATTTTTGTTATACAGCAAACATCCTATACCGTAGTTCAACGATGCAATGTTAATTTCAGTCTCCCATTAGAGCTCGAAGCGTTTTACGATCTTCACCCGCTTTTGCTTTATTTGATTGTTGTTCTTACTCAGAACTTCACAAAATCTCTTCACAAACAGACAGTGTTTAATATCAGAGCGTTATCATTATAGCCAACTTGAAATCTTATATTTGCCACTGGTCGGTGTCTGAAACAAGCTTTATTTCTGCGACGTCGACTTTTACTCTTAAAGAAAACTGAGGCTAGGGGAGTGGCTGCAAGAAAATCCTAAAGGTCAGGCTCTTTGGTGTTTGCCCGTATCTACTCTGAGGTTTGGGACCAAACACAAAGAATGGCAAAAATGGCTTTGACTTGCTGAATCAAAGACTGATTTCTCGGGTGAGAAATTTATTTCTGGCTGATTTGAAGAAAGAGATTCAACTAGAAAACTAGATTTCATTTCTCTTGGGATTTACGGTTGAATATGGACCCAAATCTTTTATTCTTTCATATTTCAACTTTCTTTCTTTCTTCCTTCCTTTCTTTCTTTCTTTTATATTATTTTCTAATTTGCTTATAATTGCAATAGTATTCTTAGCCACTAGTTTCTTTCTTTATTGTTTTTGGTTCTTATCACTTTTCTTGGTATCTGGAATTTCTTTCTTTCTTTCTTTCTTTCCTTCTTTCTTTCTTTCATTCTTTCTTTCTGTTATGATATTTTCTTTTATCCTTATCACTGAAACAATATTCTTGTCTGCTAGAGTCTCTTTCTTTACTGTTTCTTTCTTTATCACTTTTCTTATAGTCTAGTCTTTCTTTCTTTCTTTCTTTCTTTCTTTCTTTCTTTCTTTCTTTCTTTTACGCTATTTTCTTTTTTCCTTATCATTAACATAACATTTTTGGGTTCTAGACGCACACATTGAAACACAGGGTTCCCGTACAATCACCAAAGTTAAGCAACGACGTGCCTGGTCAATACTTCGATAGGTGACTATTCGGGAATACTAGACGCTGTAAGCTTGGGTGTGCGGATGGTATAATGGATAAAGGCTCGGAATTTGTAATCGGAGGACCGAGTTATAACCCCCATTCGGTTCGTTATATTCACTTACGCGCAAATAACGTTGGGAAATCCACTTTTTCTCCCCTAGTTATGGGTTAATTAGTAAGACTTTTATCACTAAACCATTATTATCTAAAAAGATTCTTGTAACCTAAAAACATTTTCTGTATTTAAATAACTTGCAAAGGGTTGATCAGCCGTAGAAAACGAAGTAATCAATCAATGTTGGCCTCTGAAGTTTCTTTCTTTCTTTTATCCTGTTCGCTTTTACCATATCACTTTTCTTAGTCTTTCGCTTTTCTTTCTTTCTTTCTTTCTTTCTTTCTTTCTGTTCGCTTTTTCCTTTTTCTTAGCCTCTTCTCCATAATCTCTCTCACTTTTTTTTTTTTTTTTTACTTTTCCTTTTCTTATCTCCAAAGACACGAAAATAGTCCACATAAAAGCAAAGAAGCAATAATTGAAAATTAAAATGGCGTGATTAGCAAAGCGTGCCGGAAATGGATGGGAAGAGACCGGAAGCAAAGAAAGTGTCAGTGTGCAATGCCTGTGTTTGATGCTAACATGGCGGCTTTGTTAAAAGAACTGAAGCGCATGCCTGAATATTTGGGCGACTATTCTACTGGAATCTGGGATTGACCTCAACAGGAAAAATGCCCAAGAGGCCTTTTTGTCGCAAAATCGATCCGTTTAAATTAGGAATGTTTAGGAAAAGGGGAGGCTTCGATAGAATAATCCACCGGGAAAAAAGAGGATCTAAAATAATAATAAAACATGCAGCAGAAATAAACAACAATAAGAGGAACAACAAATGCAAAATCGAGGTGAATAAGGAAAAAAAAGAAGAAAGCTAACATGAAAACGAAAGAAAGCAGGGACATATAAAAGAAATAAAAGAAAAAAGAAATGAGAAAGAAAGGGCATATAGAAGAAAGAAATAAAGAAAGCAGAGACATTTAAAAATAAAAGAAAGAATGAATCTACATATAAAAAAGAAACAAAGAAAGAAAACGACGGAAATATAAATGAAACAAAAGAAAGAAAAGGCATAAAAGAAAGAAAGAAATCAGGGATATATAAAAGAAAGAAAGAAAGAAAGAAAAGGAGATATAAATGAAAGAAATAAAGAAAGAAGGAATCTACATAGAAAAGAAAGAAAGAAAAAAAGAAAGAAGGTACATATAAAAGATCAAAATAATGCAGGAAAGGTTATATAACAGAAAGAAAGAAAGAAAGAAAGAATGTCAGACAAAAGAAAGATGGCAGGGACATAAAGAAACAAAAGAAAGAATAGTCATATAAAAGAGAGAAAGAAAAAAAAATATATATAAAAGAAAGAAAGAAAAAGGGACATCTTAAAGAAAGAAAGAGGGGACTGAGAAAAGGATGAAAGAAAGAATGAAAGAAAGAAAGAAAGAATGGGTAGAGAAAATAATAATAGAAAGAAAGAAAAAAGATGAACGGAGGAAAAAATGTCATTCGGCTTAGGCACAATTTACGGTAAACGCAGCACATTTCATCGGATGACCGAAGTCAAGCAGCACCGAACCTGGTCTGCTCTTAGATGGGTGATCGCTGAGGCGCACCAGATGCACTAAAAAGCTGGTAACTAACCAAAAGCCAAGTAATATGAAAGTGAGAGACAACAAAACACGATAAAAATGCAAAATAAGGAGAAACCAAAAAGAAAAGTGCAGAGAAAAAATTTCGACGAAAAGCCTGTTTAAAAAAAAATATTCGATCAAAACATAAAAATCTAAGAAGAAAATAACAACTAATAAAATATGAAAAAGAACCTGAAACCCGCATATCGAACACCGTATTTGACGGCATATAAGACGCACGAATGTATATGACGCACCCCAATTTTAGCAGGGAAAATCAAGAAAAAATTAGCATTTACTAAAATTATTAGTAAATGGTACAGCCTAGGCTATATTTATGACGTATTATTTTTGTTAAACAAGTCATGATTATAATTAAACGAAAAATCATAGGAAAAAAGACCACGAGCCTATAAAAACTTTATAATATCCAAAGGTAAGAAAACAAAATAAAACTCAAGCAATTATTACAATTGAACAAAACAGTTAACATTAAAATTTTATTCATCTTCAAATCCATAAAATTTGTCGTCTTTGTTATCAAAACTCTGATACACATTTTCAATCCTACTCGTCGTTAAATAATGCGTCATTTTCCATTTCATTGAGTGAGAGTATTGCTTATGCCACATTTTTAAAAAGATTTTACAACAATTTCTGGTTTAATACTATCCCAAGCTTGCTTGCTTTACCCATTCGCAGACTTGTGCAATTCTGGGTCTTTTTATTCTCCCTTTAAGTGTAAGGCCGTGATCAGTCATTGCCATCCACGTGTTCCATTGCTTCTTCATGTTTAAGTCTAAGCTAACAGGAGTGGCCAGCTAGCTAATTTCG
This sequence comes from Acanthosepion esculentum, assembly GCA_964036315.1. Classification (NCBI taxonomy): domain Eukaryota; kingdom Metazoa; phylum Mollusca; class Cephalopoda; order Sepiida; family Sepiidae; genus Acanthosepion; species Acanthosepion esculentum. The sequence goes on along the minus strand of OZ038511.1, from coordinate 47,170,100 downwards.
GCCGACTATCGAGAATTTTAAACCTATATATGACATATAAAATGCAGGGGGAATTTTAAGATATTTTTATTAAAAAAAAAGCTGCGCCTTATATGTCGTTTACTATGGTAGATAAAAATATCTCTCAAGTTCTTGACTCTTGTAGATCATTGGGTCAGTCTCAACACTCTAGGCATTGCTACTATGGTTCCCATAGCAAGTAAGGGATGTAGTTGCGAGCCCCAAGCTAAACACGCATTGAATTCAGAGTTGTTCTTCATCTAGCTTAGTTTGCAACCAAGGCTGAAAAGCCCAGTCTGCCCTACTATTTAACCAATAGCAAGGCGCTGGGGTGGAGAGAAGTGATGGATTCAAACATTTCCCAAAAGATTTGCCTGAAAGTCAATGCAACGAACTCGACTGGAATTTGAGCTTGGCCCTGCCGATTTCTCGCGCGGAGTCACTAACCATTACGCCACCTTCAAATATTTCCCTACATTTTATCCGCTAATATTATGGTTCCGGGACAGTTTGCTGAAACTTAAAGGAGTTTTGGTGAGCGATAGTCCGCTTGGAAATAGAGAAACGCATTGGAATAGTAAAAGGTGTCTCGCAGAAACTAAGCGAAGTATTAAGACATGGAAAAATCTCTTTAGAAACAAAGGAAACAGTTCAGAACCGCTATGTCGTAGCTCTCCCTCTGATTGGCAGTGGGATCTGAATGATTTCCTTGCAGATAAAGAAGAGCCTCGAAGTGAGATGGATGTTGTCCTACGGAATACCATGAACTGAACACGTGAGAAACCGAGATGATCTAAAGAAAATACCAACTCAAAGGACATACAATAAAATCAGGAAGAATTCACTTGAGATTTTGGGAGCACATGATGAGGAAAGAGGGCTTGGAGAATTCGACACTCATAGAATATTTTGAAAGCTGTAACGAAACATTGAGTAACCTACCAAACGACTTTGTGTGAAGGGATTACACCGTGAGTTCAAGATTCAAAATTTGTTTAGAGTTACAAAGGAAAGGAAGTCGTGGAAAAAAAGAAATCGAGAAAGAAAGAAAGAAAGAATGAAAAAAGAAATCGAGAAAGAAAGCAAGAAACAAAGAAAGAAGAAATCGAGAAAGAAAGAACGTAAGACAGAAAGAAAGAAAGAAAGAAAGAAAGAAAGAAAGAATGAAAAAGAAATCGAGAAAGAAAGAACGTAAGAAAGAAAGAATGAAAAAAGAAATTGAGAAAGAAAGGCAGAAAGAAAAAACGCAAGAGAGAATTAAGAAGATAGAAATAAAGTTAAAAAATGAATAAAATAAAAACGAAATGAAATAAAATAGAGATAATATATCGCGATAAGGTTCCAGTCTAAGGCTATGCGCATGCGTATAGCAGCGAATGATAACAGGGAAAGTGATGCGCTCAGGCGTGGATTGAGTGCAAGAATGAATGTTGCAATAAATTCAGTGAAATGGTCTTTTTTCACGGTCGAATGCGTCCATCTTTGACAGAATCTTGTCTGTTTATTGCCTTTTCTGTCCGGTAAATGAAATTCTGATTGTTTGTACGTGCAGGCGATAAGAAGATAAAGGTTAAAGATAATCAGTAACAGAGCGAAGTAAAAAAAAAATGGGATGTAAAGAAATAGAGAAATATTGGCAAATATCAAAAATGATAAGAAGAAAAAGATAGGGAGAAGAAAAGAGGAGGAGGAGGATTGCCAAGAAATAAGAGAAGGAGAGAGAGAGAGAGAATGGAGAATTGACGATAGAAAAGATGAAAAAGATGAAAGAGGAGAGTTGATGAAAAGAGAAAAAAAGGAAGAAAATAATATGTAAAGAATTTTCAGTCAAAGAAAAAGAGAAAGACACAGAGAGACATGATGGAAAGAAAGAAAGAGAGAGAGAGAGAGTGAGGGAGGCTGATGAAAGGAGAATGCGAGTAAGAGAAAAGGAGGGGGCTTTAGAAAGAGAGCAAAAGGAAGAAAAATCTACCGGAAACGAAGAAATAAGAGAGAAAGAGAGAGAGAGAGGGAGAGAGAGAGAGAGACTGTTGAAAAAAGAGAAAGGAAAAAGTGCAAGAAAGAAAGGGTAAACTAGATAGAGAGAAAGTGATTGAGAGAGACTGATGCTGGGGAAACTATAAGAGAAAAATAGGAAGAGCAAGGAAGAGGCCGTGGGAAAGAGAGAACGAGCAAGAATGAGGGGTCGATGTAAAGAGAGAAATAGATCAAGAAAGAGAGGGAAAGAGCCGGTTAAAAAGAGGAAGTTTAAAATAGAAAGAGCGAATAATTTAAAAAAAATTAAAAACAACAAAAAAAAAAACAATCCTTAAAAATATTAGGGTGTCTTATTCTGACTATTTTTCTTATTTCCTCCTTAACCCCGGAAGGAATCGCTGGGGATCCGACATGCTGGTCTGTCCACCGTTCTCCTCCATCTGTCGTGGTCGTATATCACAGCCTGCGTCTCCGTGGCCATTGTAGTTTATCCGATCGTCCAGTGGTGCTGTGTTAATACCACCCACTTACGTGAGTTCCGCCCACCAGCTGAAACGGTTTACCGGAGCATAGCATCTTGAAGCCATTATGTGAGAGATTTAAGAAATAGTTGAGGACCAATGATGCCCGTTAGTACCTTTGATGCCAGGCATCAAAGGTACTAACTCTACCCAGAGCTCCCTATGCCCACATATATATTTTAACACTGGATGTGGGAGGGAACAGTTAGTACCTCTTTAAGAAATATTATTATGTATATTTTAAATAATAATAATAGAAATCATCTGTCTATATCTCTGAGATGAGGTATTATGATTATTTGCATTATTTACATCACTCGGACCGTTATCTTCATCTTCATTACCCTATTTCACAACGTTTCGGCCGTTATACGCTCCGACCTTCTTTAGAGCCGATCAAGAATAGAAATGAATACAATATGGGAACCAGTAACAAGGAGTGCTAGAGAAAAGCAATGAATAACAACAAAAGTTACAATATAAGCTCTGGTAAAAAAAATGAAATAATAATAATAATAATAATAGAAAAAATTGCAATATGAGCGCTGGTAAAAAATGATTTCTGAGACATTAGGTTTATAAGCCCCAAAATTTCAAACACAGATGTTCTTAAGGATACATGACCCAGTGGATAAAGACGTTGGTCAGATGCAGTGACTAGACCCAAAGAGTTGTGAGTTTAATACAGCGGTATTGAACCAAAACTTGAAGAGTTGAGTTAAAGGGAAATAACTGAAATATCTAGAAGAGGCGTGGCACGTGGAACTAGAACAATCTACCACGGTGGACGAAATAAAAGGTTCGGTTCGAAATTCCAATCACCTGAAGAAGGTCGGAGCTTACAACGGCCGAAACGTTGCGAACACGGTAGTGCGGATGAAGATAACGGTCCGAGTAATCTAAATAAAGCAAATAATAGAAATCAATAAATAAATGACTCTTCTGTAAGAGATTTAAATAAATTATCTTCTGCCATAGCTTCCTCTTCTTTGACCCTTTGCAAAGTTTCTATTTTTATTATCTTTCCCGATTCATGCTCTGGTATCTTATTATCACATTATTCGCTGTTCCCTCTGGCTTGCTTACCTTCCTGTCCTGTGAGTGTCAAATTCTCCATGGCATATTTCCTCATTATATGTTCAAAAATTTCTACTGTCTAACAAATAAGTATAAGCGTTCTATTTTTGTCATTTTCCTTAAAACTTCCTTGTTACACACATGTGCAGTTCATTGTATTCTCAGATCGAAAATAGTGTACTGCTGCCATACATAGATATGAGCTGCCCAGTCTTTACTTACCAGTTTTGATAGAGTCCTAAAGAACCTCTGCGTCCTTGTGGGTGATGAATTATTTCTCATTCTACAACTGCTTTCCCACAAAGGAAACGTCGTAAGTCTCTCGCTGCTCTATCGCTATTTCCATGGAAAGTGTTCAGATGACCTACATTCCTTATTTCCGCCAGTTCTAACCTTCAAGGCTAAGACCGACCATGTCAAGCACATTGTAAGGAACTGCCTTCATGCCTTTTGTATTACATTGGTGAGATGTAATCGGGCAGACTAAAATCAAACAAATACAGAAATTTAAATACGTCAAGTGTTCTAGCAGAGTACGGAAAGTGAGACACTAAGATCCAAAGACGTATTGGGATTTTCCAAAGATGCATTCCAAAAGCTAAGCAGAGTATTAAGAGACAGAAAAATTTCGTTAGAAACAAAGAGTACTAAACTGTTACAAGATACTATGCTCTGGCATGACGTCAGTGTCAACTGCGATGGGCAATCCAGTTTGAAAATAAGAACAGAAGATCTGTGTCGGGTATCTTGGGCCACCCTGTGAAACCCGGTTGGCTACAGCAATATTTACATTTGCGCTGCAAATCAGTCCTCACTTTTCGGTCTCGATAGATTCAAAGAGAGTCTCCACGCCCTTGTGGGTGATGAACCATTCTCATTCTATAACTTCTTTTTCACGGACGAAACGCCGCAACCACCTCGCTGCCCTATCGCAATTTTCATGCAAAGTGTTTAGACGAACTAGATCCCTTAGTTCCAACAGTTCTAACCTTCACGGCAAAAACTCGCCATGCCGCGCACATTGTAGCGAACCACCCTCATTCCCTTCGTATTTCAGTGTTGAGATGTAAGTTCCACTCGAACAGCTTCTTTCCACGACCCGCTACTTTGTGGAATCGACTCCCAAGACGATGCTTCCCCGATCATTACAATTTTAACCTTTCAAGTTTAGAGCTATTTCTATCTTCCACACAAAATGTCTCTGTAACCCTCTACCTTGAGTGGCTTTTGGGCCTTGTACAGGCCGGACATTATTGTAAAATAAAGCAACAAAAAAAACATGCCTTAAATTTCCTCTTCACCTGTGAGGACATTGTTGTCATTCGCTGCCATATTGAAGGATGAACTTCAGTTGCATGTCAACACTATTTTTTGTGTTTGTAACGAAAATGTACATCATATAACAGAGTGGCAAACACTCTCAGAGCCCACGAGATATCTCGCCTCCAAGCCACTCGCCTTGCCGCTGACAGACGACTGTCTCCCCACGACGCCTAACAGCACAAACGGAAGGAAAAACAACAGAAAAAAAACGAAAAAAAAAACAAAACACAAAACGAAAATTTACTGTTTCTTAATATTAGGTTGGTGCAAAAATAATGTCTTTTTCTCACATATGTTACTTTTATATATAACGACATTATTTTTACACCAACCTAATACAAAAGTCTATTATTAGGTTGGTGCAAAAATAATGTCGTTTTCTCATATATGTTACTTTTATATATAACGAGATTATTTTTGCACCAACCTAATACAAAAGTCTATTATTAGGTTGGTGCAAAAATAATGTCTTTTTCTCACATATGTTACTTTTATATATAACGACATTATTTTTGCACCAACCTAATACAAAAGTCTATTATTAGGTTGGTGCAAAAATAATGTCTTTTTCTCACATATGTTACTTTTATATATAACGACATTATTTTTGCACCAACCTAATACAAAAGTCTATTATTAGGTTGGTGCAAAAATAATGTCTTTTTCTCACATATGTTACTTTTATATATAACGAGATTATTTTTGCACCAACCTAATACAAAAGTCTATTATTAGGTTGGTGCAAAAATAATGTCGTTTTCTCACATATGTTACTTTTATATATAACGACATTATTTTTGCACCAACCTAATACAAAAGTCTATTATTAGGTTGGTGCAAAAATAATGTCGTTTTCTCATATATGTTACTTTTATATATAACGACATTATTTTTGCACCAACCTAATACAAAAGTCTATTATTAGGTTGGTGCAAAAATAATGTCTTTTTCTCACATATGTTACTTTTATATATAACGACATTATTTTTGCACCAACCTAATACAAAAGTCTATTATTAGGTTGGTGCAAAAATAATGTCGTTTTCTCACATATGTTACTTTTATATATAACGACATTATTTTTGCACCAACCTAATACAAAAGTCTATTATTAGGTTGGTGCAAAAATAATGTCGTTTTCTCACATATGTTACTTTTATATATAACGACATTATTTTTGCACCAACCTAATAATTTGAAAGACCTCCTTAGTTCTTCTAATGCAGTTTGGTTTCGCAATTTCTGTCATCATTTAAAACACTTCCCAGATATTCAAAATTCTCTATTTATTTGATTTTGGTCTCTCCTATTCTTATGGTGTTCCTCTTTCCGATGACCTTAAATTATGCTTTCCAACAATTATTACTCCTTCCTTTCCACTATCTTTTACCACGATGTTTAAGTGGGCCCTCAGTTTTTCTTCCATGTCGTCATCAACATTATCTTATGGTGTTAGGATTGTGCCCACCAATAGTAAATCATGGAATGATTTCTCGAGTTTTCTTAGGATTACCTCACTGCATAATTTGAATAAATGTTTTAAAACTTAGTGAGCGAGTATTAAGTCAAATTATTTTAGAATGTGAAAGGGTAGTTAATTTTGTTTTGTTTTTATTAAGGTCAAACTCTTCCGGCGGCCGAAATAAACTGAACAATTTGCTGACCAAATTATCGCTCGACCGAATTTCTGCAGGCGCCACAAACCGGAAATGACGAGGCATTACAAATATAAATCGTTGCTCAGTCAAAAAAAAAAAATCTCTGAAAGAACTCAGGGCCTAAAAATGAAATTCGTTTATCAAAAGGTCAGATAAACGTATAAAATTGAATATTAAGAAAAAAATGTCTGGAAACAATATAAAATAGGTTAATTAAAAAACTGATAGCAAAATTCTGTATAAAGCAATGCAAAACACTTTTATTGAATTTATTGTGATATTTTTTTAGAATTAGATGTACTGAAAAAATAGGGATTAGAGTGGCAGCTAAATGAGTTCTATCTATCTATCTATCTATCTATCTATCTATCTATTCTTTCTTTTTATCTGTCTATCTGTTATTTCTTTCTATGTACGTATCTGTCTATCTAACTAATACAATCTGTTTATATCTATCTATCAATCTCTCTTTCCATCTGTTCATATCTATCTATCTATCTATCTATCTATCTATCTAATGCTTTTTCATATCTATCTCTTCTTTCTTTCTTTCTTTCTTTTTTCTTTCTTTCTATCTATCTATCTATCTATCTATTGTTTCTTTCTATCTATCTAATGCAATCTGTTGATATCTATCTATCCATCTATCTCTTTCCATCTGTTCATGTCTATATCTCATTCTGATCTTATCTATCTATCTATCTATCTATCTATCTATCTATCTATCTATCTATCTATCTATCTATCTATCTATCTATCTATCTATCTATCTATCTATCTACAAATGTATATGTGAGTCTTTGTATGCGTTCTGATGATGGGATCCATTTTCTAAATAATCTCTACACTCTATAATCAACAACCAAGATTATTTGAAAATACGCTTTATTCTGGCTGATATCGTAAGTGGCAAAAACAGCCGGGAAAAATGACGACATTAGTGAAAAAAGGGAGATACACAAAGAAAAAAATGGCGGCAAAATGAAATTGGTAAAGAGGCAGCGTGTTTCGATGAATTTATTCAAATTGCGACGATGGTGTGATTGATGTCAGAGGTGAATGCGGTATTGCTCGCAATCTTTGCATTTACTTTCTCGTTTACTTCCATATACATTTATGTTTTGCGTCCATTATAATTCATGTTATCTCTACGCAGAAAGAGACCCGCACTGTTTTCAAAATGCAGTTGGTCTTAACCAAAGATAGTTGGCAAAGTTTTCAACATACAATCCGTCTGAAGTTATTATGCAAATGACATAAACCTCAACAACTCGAATTTGATGTGAACAATATTTGTCAAATTTTAAACAATTAATCTAGATGTCCAATCCAAATTTTTAGTTAATTTTTAGGTTGGTTGATTTTTTTATGGGGTATTTAATGCCGAAATCTAAATATTTTGAACGTAATTGTCTGCGTTTAACTACAGATAAAATGCTTGAGCTACTTGATAAGATCCAAAGAATCAGCAATATTTATGGTCCTGATCTGGCCGCTTGGCTTCATTCACTTGCCCACCGTCGTAAGGTTGCCTCTCTGTGCCTTTTCTATAAATACTTTCATGGTAAATGTTCGGATGAGCGCTTCACTATGGTACCTGGACTTTATAAATTTAAGCCCAGTACTTGACTGGCGTCGACATCTCATCAATTGACAGCTGAGCAGGCTAGATGTAACCGTAAACTCTATGCTAACAGTTTCTTTTCTTGCACTTCTCGCTTGTGGCACTCCCTTCCGGTTCCATGCTTTCCAGACAATTTTTATCTGCAAAAATTTAAATGCAATGTCAATCGGTATCTACTGTGCTCCTGATTACCCTTTTCTCTTTCCACTCATTATTAATGTCTCTGTTCCTAATTCTTCCGAACCCTGTAACCCTTTGTGTCTTAGTGGCTTTGCTGTCTGTTTCTAAATACTAATTTGGCTTACGACCACGTCACGTTGAAACTCCGGTTCCTGTATGGTCACCGAAGTTAAGTAACGTCGAGCCTGGTTAGTACTTAGATGGGTGACCGCTTGGGAATACTAGCTGCTGTAAGCTTGCATGTGGTGTAATGGAAAACGGCTCGGAATTATTAATCAAAGAGCGGAGTTCCAAGTCCAGTTGGGTTCGTTATATTCACTTACACGCCTCTCCCCTCCCCAGTTATAGGTTGATCTGTAAGACTTGCCTCACAAAAATATTATTATTTAAAAAAAAAAGATTACAATCTAGAAATATTTTCTAGCTTTAAATAACCTGCAAAGGGTTGATAAAACGTAGAAAATAAATCAATCAAATCCAAGTACTAATTTAAGAGCCATCTACTACTTCCACATAGTTAAATCACCGTCATTCCCCACGTATTCCTTTGGTAAGAAGAGCGTACTTCATACGAAAGCATTTTTTTCAAAAGAAGCGCCACTTTGTAAAACAAACTCCCGCGTGGATTCTTCCCATATCATTATAATATTAACACCTTCAGGTCTAGTGTTAATCGTTATCTATCCGCTATATCCTCGTAATCTCCTCTTTCGTTCACATGACACACCTCATTCATTTTTACCTTGAGTGGCTCTTGGGTCAATAATAGAATTACCCTCTTTGGTGGTAGATACGTAGATTGCTCAGTGCTCCCACGTTGCTACCAGATGTGACACAAAGGGGGAGGTTAACAGTCGGTTTAAAAACGACAATACCGTGGCCGAGTGGTTAGAACGTTCGCATTCTGACAATAAAACCCGGGTTCGAATCTCAGTCGATTTGCCTTCCTGATTTTATCGGACTGGAGAGGTCGATCCTATATATATATATATAAGGAAGTGGACATCAAGTGTTTTGAATGGGTAGTGCTGCCCTGGCTCAAGAGAGTGATTGCTGGAAGTCCATGTGACTGGCAAAATGATTCTGCACTATGCCACCCCAACATTATTATTAATTTACCGAAGAAAATGTCATGCTATGAAGGGTAACTATTGTTATACCACAAATACTAAAGACGTTTTCAGAATGTATATATATTACGATGTCTCTCTCCCTTTCTATATATATATATATATAATGAACATAACATGAGGTCGCAGTAATATCTGTCAGTTAATTTCTGTGACCACATCATCCATTCCATCTATCCACCTAACTCCCCTGACTACAGCTCTTGTGATTATAATGTGGCGGGTCCAGTTGAATGAGAGACCAAAAGATGAATTTAACGCAAGGATTACGGCAGCATTCACCAACAAAGAGGCCGCCAAGAAGAGATGCAGGAGATTTTGAAGTCGTCCTGAGTCCATCGTTGAAGCCAATTTTATTGAAGAAATTTACTCTTTAATATTTCAAGATATATTTGTGCAAATTTGGCAAATATAATTGTTAAAATGAGATGGAAGTGTTATTTTCATATTTTTGCGTAATGTAGACGACAATTTATCCATCGCACCCGTATATCATTTTCCTTGAAGACAAATTCATTGTCAAAGATTTTTCTTTATTTGTTTTTCTATATTTACGACCATTTTTCTGGTTCCCGTTAAAAATTTAAATATAAATTGGTCGAGGACGCTCGACTTTCATAAGTCATTATCAAAGAGCTGTTTGTTTTGCGCATGACACTGAAATAGCACAACAACAACAGCAACAACAACAAAAAACAGCAGCAGCATGAGTAAGTATCGTAACTTATTTGCGTCTTTCCAGGCGGTTGCCCACGTGGCATCGATTTGTTTGATTGAGCCTTTAGAAATATGAATGCGTCAGGCTCAAGGAGTTTGCGAGTGCGTTTCATGCGTCATGCGTATGAGCGCCTGATGTAACATTGACGGCATGTGGGTGTCAGTGTGTGTGTGTGTGTGTGTGTGTGTGTGCGCGCGCGCGCGCGCCCGAACGCGCGTTTGTGTGTCTACTTATTTTGTTTATTTTCTGCTGTATTTAACGATGATTTCCGAAAAGGAAAGGCTCTCAGGCGCGAGTACTCATGCATACTCACGAAAATAACTACGTGGTCTGCATTAGTCAGAAATAATGAATCAATCTATCTATCTATCTATCTATCTATCTATCTATCTATCTCAGTCTCTTCATATCCATCAATTTATCTATCTATATTAGCTATCATTGATATATATATATATATATATATATATATATATATATATATTCATGACGCTTAAGTATACATTTAACTGATAGCTCTAACATTTTTAGACATTTAAAACAACATGCCTGCCCGCGTACTCAATTCCAGAAAATCCTTGTTGACAACACAATTATGCTTAAACATGAAAATAATAAACAAAAATTAAAAATACTTGAAGCTATATACATAAAACAGTTGAAACCTAACCTGAGCAAAATAAATTATGAAATATCCACAAACATTCTTAAATGCCTATAATCTATAGCAGAAGCCATTGGATTATACCAATGGCTTCTCATACTTAATACTTCTCGTTTTCACTCTCGTGTGGTCATGTGTGACGTCACGAGTTACGACGCGTTTTTCGCTTCCTTGGCTCGTAAATAAGAGTTTGTCGTTACTTTGAGCTTATTCAAACAGCAACAGCGGGTGATTATTGTTGTTTCGTATATGTGTCGTTTGATTCATTAAAATTGTCATCTTTGATAATGGCTTATGTATGCTGAAAGCTTAGATTGGATTCAAACATGTGTCAATATGGTGTTTTCCTTTCGTCTTTCAACGATAATGGGGTTAAGCTTATCAGTCAATACGAAAGGAACTTACTTAAAATAAATAGACAAAACTTGTCTATATTATTTAATGAAACATGCATTAATGAAAAATTGCTGCCGAAATATACCCAATATATATATATATATATATATATATATATATATATATATATATATATAAATATTATCAAATATTTAATTATATAGTATATATGATATTATTATTATTTCATATATTATATTATTATATAACTTTATATATAATTTATAAAATATGTATATATTATATATAAAATTATAAAATACGATTAAAAATATATATTAAATGTAAATTTATATTAAAAAATTATCATTGTTCTTTTTTGCTCGATACATCGCAAAATTTCTTGCCTATGTCTATCTAGGAGACTAATATGGCGATATTTAGACGTGTCAGAAGGTTCTATAGAGTTCTTAAAAACAGGAACTGCAGAGGAGAACTTCCAACAAGCTGGAAAACAGAAAGAAGCGAGGCAATAGTTGTAGAGTTTGGGGAGAGCTAGAGCCAGTTCGGGGGCACATTTCTTTAGGACAACGCCTTGGATTCCGTCATCTCCGATTACCATGGAATGAATCATCAAACTTATATTTTAAGAAACTTTTGCAACGAATGCCAGAAGTTTATGCTGCAGTAATCAAGGTTAATGGAGGATATTTTGACGAGAGCAGAATCTAATCATAAATTCCTTTTTTTTCTTTCTGGTATAACAAAATTTGTAAGAAAAAAATCATGTCTCACTTTTTTTTTAAACATGTATAATATATTTCTCTTATTTAAATTACAAAACAACTACTTTTTGGAACAATTTAAGAAAGTTAGCAGGTGTAACCTCTCAAAGTTTTGAACAGTAGTGTATATATATATATATATATATATATATATGTATGCAAGTGTGCAGTGAAATAGGAAAGAACACGTTAGGTAGATAATCCGGTGTTCCTTAATATTTAGCTTTATTTTCAAAAGGACAGTGCTCCATCCAGAAGTAGAGCTTATATTATAATAATATTTTTAGTTTTTAAAAATATTTTTCCTTCGCTACATAAGAGTTCTCATGTTTCAAAAGCGAGAGCCGAGACCCCTAACATAATTTTTGAAGTTATGTAAAGTTAAGGTGTCTGGACCCGCTTCCTTGTCAAGCTTCCCAAATTCTCGCTTGACAAGGAAGCGGGTCCAGACACCTTAACTCTACATAACTTCAAAAATTATGTTAGGGGTCTCGGCTCTCGCTTTTGAAACATGAGAACTCTTATGTAGCGAAGGAATCATATTTTTAAAAACTAAAAATATTATTATAATATATATATATATATATATATATATATATATATATATATATATATATACGGTACCATCTTGGTTCTATAACTTCCGGTATGACATTTTAATGGAATGACTTTTATGCTTATCTATATGTATCATTGTGTATGTTTAAGTGACGCGCTATGTATTTGAAATTTTTTTTTGTTTGTTAATCTTTATTCATGTGGTATATATGTGTGAGTAGGTAGATGTAGGTAGATGTTTTCCCTAGTAACTGAGATGCAAAATCAGATAGTCTTAGAATACTTATATACCTAGGTATATAGGTAAACGTAAGTGATAGATATGCGTTACTCACTCTGCCGGTTTTTAGTATTTTTAGTATTCTTAACGTTGTCTTCCTCAATGTCCTTGAAGTATTAATTTAGTTTCCACCCGCTTATTTTTATATGTTAAATGTATATATGGATAGATATGGATCCTAACGTTTTTTAGTTCGTTTTTAAATTTTTAGCTTGTACTTTTTGATTTATATATAGATATGTATATGTGCGTTCATGTGTGTGTATGTATGTGTGTGTATGTATATAAGAATATATATGTGTGTATATATATATATATATATGTGTGTGTGTGTATGTATATCGATGTATATGTGTATATGTGTATGTGTGTATATATGTGTATATATGCGTAATAGGTTGTATGTATATGTAGGTAGATGTGTATGTAGATGTGTTTATATGTGTGTGTGTGTGCATGTTTTTTTGTATGTATGTATAAACACACACACACACACACACATATATATATATATATATATATCTGTATATGGGTGTATATGTACGTATGTGTGTTTAGTCAGACGGATAGATAGACGGATACATTGTCTATTTGTTTAGATGGGTGTGTGTAGGTATTTGTATGGAGATGCGTAAGGTTTTATGTATATATTGTTTATGTAAACGTATGCGTATGTATGTATGTACGTAAATGTGTAAATATGTAAGAGTGGATGTGTGTGGATATATGTGTATATGTATGTATATGTGTGTGTGTATATATGTATATGTATGTGTATGTATATGTATATATATATGTATGTATATATGTATAGGTGTGTATGTGTATATATGTATGTGTATATTTCTATGTATGTATGTGTATATGTATATGTATGGGTATGTGTGCACACGCCTATATGTATGTATGTACGTGAAAATATTAATATTTGTTGTGTATGTGTGTGTACGTATGTGTTTTTGAACATAGAAATTTGGGTCCTTGCTAGTTTAGATAAGCGTTGTTTTTATATGTTTATATTAGATTTGTGACCTGTAGTCAATATTACCTTTGTCAAATTTTCTTGATTACACAGCGGCCATTTTAGAAAGGCCCCACGGTTTTAGTTCCCCCAACCCACCTCCTCCCACCCCCTTTTTCTTTTATTCTCTATCTCTCATCTTCTGAGCTTTAAGATTTCATCGTCTATTGTGTGTGTATGTCACCAAGAAATAGATACACTCTTCCGGTGTATCTTTGGTGTATCAGACTTTTGAAAATATGCATATTTTTCTCAGTTAAACCATCTTTGCCTCCCCTTGTTAATACTTCTCTCTGTTAAATTTTAGTCCCCCCTTCATCTTTAGACCTTCCTATTCATCTCTAGTCTGTTACCCCTCCCTTTGGCTTTCATTCACTCTAGCATTCGCCCGACACTCTCATACATACACTCTCACTAAATTTTATTTTTTATTCCCGGGGTTGTTTTTTCTGTTTTCTTTTTGAATTTGTAGGTCTGATGAATTGGATCGTATTTACGATTCCAATGGAATAAATTATGACCATGGAATATTAGTGTTTGAGTCTTTTTCTTACATATATATATATATATATATATATATATATATATATATATAATCGAATGGGTAAATATAGGTAGGTATAAGATTAATGCAATTAATGGCGCAATTAATGGTGCAATTAATGTAAGATATCTATATTTCTTAATATATATATATATATATATATATATATATATATATATATATATATATATTATGTGTGTGTGTATGTATGTAAGTATGAGTGTGTGTGTGAAACTCAAAGTCGTTCTACTCGTAAGGAAAAAATGTGTATTCATTAATATATAACTTATAGCTCTGTTATATTATATCGACCACTATTTTTATTAACATTAGCATTCAATAGATATATATCAAGAGAGATTTCTGATAATGCTCATTTTCAAAGAACGGAGGATCTCTTCGTCTGGAGGATTGGCACATCATAAACTTCTAACCCGTATTTCCAGTGATATAGCCAAGCGAGAAACAATTAATATTTACATGGTCAAACTTTGTAAATATCAAGAGACTCGGTGCAAAGGAGAAACAAAATAAGATATTAACATTCAGAGATTCCTCACACCTACATTTCCAAGTATGGTTCCGTCAGTACGGGCGTGTTCGTTCGTGCAAAATCGCAAATACAGTTGCATAAAGTGAGCCGATGAATATTCGTGTGTAATATATGTCTGTTCAGTGAATTAAGTGAGTTGAAATATCGGTTTTTGTAAGATCCCCAAAGTTAAGTAACGTCGAGCTTGGTTAGTACCTAGATGGGTGACCGCTTGGGAATAACAGGTGCTATAATCCTGGATGTGCAGATGGCATAATGGGCTTACGGCCATATCACATTGAAATACAAGTTCCCGTACAATCACCGAAGTTAAGAAACGTCAAGTCTGATCAGTACCTAGATGGGTGACCACTTGGGAATAACAGGTGCTACAAGCCTGGATGTGCAGATAGCATAATGGGCTTACGGCCGTCCAATCACTGAAGTCAAGAAACATCGAACCTGGTCAGTACTTAGATGGGTGACCGCTTGAGAATTGCAGGAGCTCTAAGTTTCGATGTGCGGGCCATGTGATGGATAACGGCTTGCAATTGAAAGAGAGTGGAGTTCCAATTTCAGTTGGGTTTGTAATATTCACTTACGCGCAAATACCTTTGGGGAAAGTATGAAGCCACTTCCTGTACCACCAGCTATGGGTTAATTAGTAGATCTTAATTTTCTCCAAAGAATTCTTAATCGTAAAACCGGGTTTCAATGCCATTTGCGTTTGTAATATTCACTTACGTGAAAATACTCTTGGGAAAGGTATGAATCCACCTCTTCTCCCTCCAGCTATGGGTTAACTAGTAAGACTTGTGTGAGTAGATCATTATTATTATTTTTTTAATTCTTAAAATAATTTCTGGCTTTAAATAAACTGCAAACGGTTGACAAACCGTAAAAAACGAATCAATTTGCACTGATTTGAAGTGGGGTGATATTTGGTCTGGTGCTTATACTATATATCTCGAGATTCTTGACAACATTCAAAGAAGAATCTGTAATGTAATAAATCCTGACCTGGCATCTCGACGTAAGTCATTTTCTTCATCTTTCTCTCCCATCTATGGATTAATTGGTAGGACGTGTATCAGTAAATCATTATTATCTCCAAATAAATTGTTACAATCTAAAGTATTTTCTGGCTTTACATAACACGAAAAAGCCTTTAAATATCAAAAGTACATCCGAGCATCGTCACCTTATTAGAATGAGCGAAACGTCCTGGGAAAGAGGTCACTGTCAAAACATTTAAATGTAATAGCCTCTACTTGTACAACTTATTCAAACAGTCATAAAAGCGTGTAAATAAAGACCTGAACCAATTATAATAATTATTGTTCGCTGTTTGAGCTGGGAGAACAAAATTAATAAACGTGGAGTTAATAAACTCGGGGTATGGAGGTCGGAAAAGAAGGAAATAATGACCAGAGGAAAGAAAGAAGGAAAGAAAGAAAGAAAGAAATAATAAGAAAGGAATAATGCCCAAAAGATAATAAATAAAAAGAAAGAAAGAAAGAAAGAAAGATAGATGGAAATAATGACAAAAGGAAAGAAAGAAGGAAATAATGACCAAAGAAAAGAAAGAAGGAAATAATGACCAGAGGAAAGAAAGAAGGAAATAATGACCAGAGGAAAGAAAGAAAGAACGAAATAATTAGAAAGGAATAATACCCAAAAGATAATAAATAAAAATAGAAAAAGAAAGAAAGAAGGATATAATGACCAAAGGAAAAAAGAAAGAAATAATGACCAGTGGAAAAAAAGAAGGAAATAATGTTCAGAGGAAAGAAAGAAGGAAATAATGACCAACGGAAAGAAAGACGGAAATAATGACCAGGGGAAAGAAAGAAAGAACGAAATAAAAAGAAAGGAATAATGCCCAAAACATAATAAATAAAAAGAAAAGAAGAAGGAAATAATGACCAAAGGAAAGAAAGAAGGAAATAATGATCATGGGAAAGAAAGAAGGAAATAATGACAAAAGGAAAGAAAGAAGGAAATAATAACCAGAGGAAAGAAAGAAAGAACGAAATAATAAGAAAGGCATAATGCCCAAAAGATAATAAACAGAAAGAAAGAAAGAAATAATGACCCAAGGAAAGAAAGAAGGAAATAATGATCATAGGAAAGAAAGACGGAAATAATTATCAGAGGAAAGAAAGAAAGAAATAATGACCAGAGGAAATAAAGAAAGAACGAAATAATAAGAAAGGAATAATGCCCAAAAGATAATAAAAAGAAAGAAAGAAAGGCGGAAATAATTATCAGAGGAAAGAAAGAAAGAAATAATGACCAAAGGAAAGAAAGAAGGAAATAATGACCAGAGGAAAGAAAGAAAGAACGAAATAAGAAAGAAAGGAATAATGCCCAAAAGATGATAGAAAGAAAGAAGAACACAATAACGACCAAAGGAAAGAAAGACCGAAATAATTGCCAAAACGATTAAAATAAAAAATAAAATATGGAAAGAAAGAAAATAGGACAACATTATGAACAAAATGAAGAAAGAAAAGACAAAGAAACCACGATCAAAAGAAAGTTCGGGCGAAATGATGACTGAATGAAAGAATGAAAATTGACCAAAAGAAAGAAAGAAAGACGAAATAATGACCAAAAAAAAAAAAAGAAAGGCCGAAATAATAAACAAAGGGATGAAAGGAAGAAATAAAGAAAAAAGAAAAGACGGAATAAAGACCAATAGAAAGAAAGGACTAAAGAAAAAAAAAGAACGAAATATTAGCCAAAATAAATAAATAAAATAATTTAAAAAAATAAAAAACAAAAACAGAAAGAAATAATGAACGAAATAAATAAATAAAGGCGGAAAGGAAATGATGAGCAACGGAAAGAAGGAAGGAAATAATGACCATAATAACGAAAGTAAAGACAGAACAATGAAAGAACGAAATATTGGCCAAAAGAAACAAAAATAGAATAACCCTAAATAATGACTAATAGAAAGAAAGGACGAAATAATGACCCTAAGAAAGAAAGAATGAAAAAAAGCTTAAAAAAGAAAGGACGAAATAATGATGAAAGAAAAGAAAGAACACAGACAAAGAGGGTTCAAATAATATGAAGAAAGAAAAACAAGAAAAACGTGAAGTTGTCATTTGTATTGGCAATGGCAGCAACGATTGGCTGCAGGAAACAGGTGAGTTTTCTCAGAATCCATTCAATAATGACAAAGAAAATGGACATCACACAAAATCGATATTGATTTAACGCCTCGGCCAATCACGAGTGAGTGCGTTCTACAAAATAAAAAAAGCAAGATCACTCAGCGCTTAAACTAAAAAAAAAATGATCCATTTCAAGCCATAATTAAATTTTAACGCAGGTATTACATAAGTGACTCCATATGGAAAACTGCTAGGGTCGTAACGATTTTCTAAGCGTAGCTGAGACGCGGAACAAAGTCGAAGGATTGTGGCACCTAGTGAGGATCGAATGAACTCACCATTCAGTCATAATTGATCTTGCAAGGTAAAATTGCCAACCATTACACCACACCGAGGTGTCCTAACCTCGAGCATTATAACAGCATAGATGATTCTATATTATAGAGATGATTATTTACCAAGAATTATAAGTGCATAAAAAAATAATTAAACTGCAGTTCGTATAGACGGTTGTTGAACGACGGTTATAAAAACATAGATGACAAGTACACGATAATTATAAAGTCATATATGAATAATATATATATATATATATATATGTATATGCGCTTAATACAAATAAAAATTTTGTAACTTCAGTGATTGATGTTAGTTTCGTAGACAGACGCACAAGTAATCGCTCCGCCCAATCGTCAGAAGATATCAGCAATCCGTCTATGAAACTCTAAGAGTTGAGATACTGAAAAATAACATCAATCGGCTAAATGACAAATTTTGTATTTGTATTAATTCTGTTAATGTTCTATCTCTGAAAATGAGCACTTTATTGCAAAGACTGCTTGCCGTAAATATATTTTTTCACTCTTACACTGATTGACACCATTTCTGGCTATCGTTGTTATCGCTATCATATATATATATATATATATATATATATATATATATATATATATGTGTGTGTGTGTGTGTATTTTTGTCATCCACAGACAGACTGTTTCGCTGTTTCACAACTCATCAGTGTGGCTAGATGTCCGGTTGCCTCTAGCTAGGATCGAAACCCGACTGAATATATATATAATTATTTATTCGAAAATTATAACATAAATATGTTATAAAATCACTACAAAAATAGCCATTTTGTTCCAACACTTCTTGTGTCTCATCAAGTGATGGTGTAAATCTAAATCATATATTAAACTTAAAATTTGAAGTTCAGTTTCATTTTCAAGCGACAGTGTCCCGCTGGCCAGCATTAAGTGTTTCTACCTCCCACGACGAGGACGAGGGTTTGGGCTTTGGGAGGCAATGCATCAGTTGTTTCGGACACTTCACACGTATGCCTATTAACCAACCAGCCCTACGAGGAGCATACACCATCAGGTACTCTGGTTGAAGAGCGAGAGGCAGATCAAGAAGACGCTGGAGCGACGCAGTGGCAGACACACTCAAAGCCCATGAGATGTCTCTCCTCCAGGCTACTCGCTTTACCGCTGACAAACAACTGTGTTTCCCCGCGATGCCTAACAGCACAAGCGAAAGGAAAAACTAATACTAAACTCATATTGAATTACAATTTTAAATAATATCTAATTACATTTATAAAGGTATAGATCAAGGATTCCAAACCTTTTTTGCGTCAACGTTACTTTAACATGGTACAATTGTTACTGGTTTATAAATTGATTTTATGATGTAGTACAAATAGCAAGTGAGTTATGTGCCATGCTTAGGCGATCATGTATCTTTCGATACATAACTGACTAGGCAGTAGGTTGCCATTTCTTTCTGTGGTAGACAAGTTGCCATCCAAGGCTATAGAACCGGTCTGTTCTGATATCTATCCATAGCTGGGGGGAGAAGAAGAGGATTCATACCTTTCCCAAGGTATGAATCCTCCCAAGAAGAAGAGGATTCATACCTTTCCCAAGGGTATTAGCACGTAAGTGAATGTAATGGATTCGACTGAAATTCGAACTCGGCTCTCCGATTCTTCAATCCGAGCCGCTATCCATTACTCCACCGTGGATGCAGTCTAGATAGTAAACACAAAAATGCTCTGGACAGACAAAGAAACAGGAAAATTTCATTAAAAACAAAGAGTATTGAATTGTTATGTAATAAGTCCTCCTATATGGTACTGAATGCTGGACAATCTCCTCACAGCTGAAGTAGAGATTTAAGGCAACAGAAATATAGTCTTACAGAAGAATGCTGGGAATACCAAGAATTGAACACGTGAGCTACGAAGAAGTTTTAGAGAAAACGGAAACAAAAAGGACACATACAGTGGGCTATGATAAGTTTTTAGCCACCCTTGATTACAGAAGTTTTGGCTTGTGTGATAACATCTCTTCAGTTTTTTAAGACACTACCGTGTTAGTATCAAGCTATTCTCATCTATGAACAATAGTTAACTTATATTTTGCAATGAAAGTTCGTGGAAGTAAGGAAATTAGCGAATTTCAATAAGGGTAAATAATAGGATGGCATCAGTGTGGTAAGTCAAATAGAGAAATTGCTAGATTTTTCCAGATTAGTCATCAAACGGTTAATAATATTTTCAAGAATTTTAATGAAGAAAGCCATTGTCATGTGGAACAACATTCAGGAAAACCGAACATCGTGTCTGAGCGAACGAAAAGGGCGCTGAATAGGGAAGTCATCAGAAATCATTGTCAGAGCATTAAAGATGGTTCCAACACCATGGAAATGTCGTCATATGCGATGAGAAAGACTCTGAAAGAGCTAGGCTATCAAAGAAGAGTTACAAGAAAGAAGCTCTTGATTTCAGAGGTTAACAGAAACAGGCGTATGGACGTGGCGAGAGAATTCGAGAGAAGAGATTATTAATTTTGGCAGGCTGTAATTTAGTCAGATGAAAGTAAATTTTGCCAATATTTGAATTTGAGGCAGGTTTATGTTTGGAGAAATCAGAATGAAAATTGGAACACTAAATATCTGCAGATGACCGTGAAACATGGACGGATTATTGTGATGGTATGGGGCGGCGTCTGGTTTGGAGGGAAATCTGAGGTGATTCTTGTTGAGCGGTTGAATGGTCCAAAATATTGTCAAATATTAGAGAAAGGACTACTCCCATTATTTGAAACCAATCAGAATGACAAGAATGTCTACCTTTTTCAAGAAGATAGAGCGCCATGTCATCCGAG
Organism: Acanthosepion esculentum; assembly: GCA_964036315.1. Taxonomy (NCBI): domain Eukaryota; kingdom Metazoa; phylum Mollusca; class Cephalopoda; order Sepiida; family Sepiidae; genus Acanthosepion; species Acanthosepion esculentum. The sequence continues at coordinate 47,148,877 of OZ038511.1, read as the reverse complement.
CAAAGTAGAGAAGGAATCGCAGGGAATCAAGTCACTGCCATGGGTAGCCCAAAGTGTCGGACATGAATCCAACAGAGCATATTTGGGAGCGCCTTGATTGAAAACGTCAAGAGTGTGCAACCAAAATCACGTCAGAAACATTGCTAAAGGATTGGCGAAATATGGATCAGACGATTGGTGATAACGTGATCAAATCCATGAAAATTCAAATGCAAGCACTGAAACTAGCAAATGGAGGACCTACTCCATACTAGTTCCAAAACTGTTTATTTATGTTCAGTAAGGATAACGTAATTAAATTTTGAAATTGGATGTAGTTTATTTCTCCTGGCTAAAAACTTTTCTTAAGCCACTGTACATAGCATCAGAAAGAGACAGTTGAAATTTCTAGAGCGAATAATGAGGAAAGAGGGCTTGGAAAATTTGTCACTGACAGGAAATATTGAAGGGACATCGGAAAGCAGCGCATAGACTACCTAACGAGCTGGTGTAAATGGTTGGTAGAACAGCGATTAAGAGATATAGCAAATAAATAAACTTTACTAAGGACTACAAAGGAGAGGAAATCGAGGAGAGTCATGATTGTCCACAATCAAGTAAATTTATTTTCTGTTATGTGCCATGTTTTTTTTTTCATCGGGATGTGCGGGTGGTTAATTGGTAGTGGCTTGGAATGGGAAATCGGAGAGCTGAGTTCGATTTCCAGTCGAATTCTTACATTCACTTTGCGAAAGTTATGGGTGTATCTATTCAGTTATGGGTTAAATAGTAGGACTTGTATGCGGAAAAATCATTTTTTATATTTAAAAAAATTGTGATGCAACAAATAAGAATTAAGAATTATTCTTACAATCCAAAATATATTTCGGTTTTAAATAATTCACAAAAGACTAAAAAGCTATAAAAACAACAATAAAAAAGATTTATCTCTTAAAACCCCACAAATTTTCTTTCTCGAATTGACGCTTTACTATCTTTCTTTATCCTGCCATCCATACACAGTCTCGTTAATTGGATTACTGGCTCTTTCCCATTGTTTCTTTTACCTTCGATATGACTTGTGAGTGCTTAATTCTCCGAACATTTTTTGTATTATGTAAATTTTAACTGTTTCTTTTTTATTGCAAATATCATTTAACTGTTTCTTTTTTTATTGCAAATATCATTCTCCTTGTAATATCAATTTTCCTTAAAACTTCCTCGTTTCTCACATGCTCTGTACATGATATTCTCATCATTCTTCTTCGGAAGCACTTCTCTGTTGCCTCAAGTCTCTTTTTCATCACTCATTTTACTGTTACTCCCCCCAGTACAAGACCCAAGGTTCACTCTAGGTAGAGAGTTACTGAATGAGAGAAGGAAGAGCGAAGAAATTAAGATGATGACGAATAAGATAGATATCGGTTGACCATGAACTTAAAGAAGCCAATCTTGCCGTTGCCAGGGAAGCATTCTCTTGGGAGTTTGTTTCACTAAGTAACAGTTCTGGGGAAGAAGCTGTCCTTGCTTTTATCAAAGGAATACGAATAGAATGGGGACATTTTGTCACCTGGACGATAGCGTGGCGGGTTCCAACTGTGAAGGCCCGAAATGGTGGAACTAAGGAATGTTTCTCATCAGCCATAGTAATAGCAATATATTAGTGAAAGGCTGACATCGTTTCATCTGTGGAATAAGAGTTGCAGGGTGGGAAATAATCCACCACCGGCAAGGCCGCGTAAGCGCTTTTAGACTCTGTCGAGGCTGGACAGTGAGGATTGGACAGCACCCGCCCAGAAATGACAGCAATACTATATCCTTGGCATCTACGATTGTCTAACTTCACTGCCATATAAGAGATTAGATATTAAATAGGAGTTCAGCACTTCTCTCTTAGTTATTATCGACATTTTCCTATCCCTTAATACTTTTCTTCATTTTCTGAACAGCATCTTTAAATATTCACATGTACGTTCAGAGATCTGCATCACACGTTCCGTTGTCTCTTATTAGATTGGCCAGACCGTTAAATTTCTCAGCCTGTTTGATTTGAATATCTCCAGTTCTTAGCTCAACCCTTAGACTGTCTCACTGTTAATCGTGTACAGTGGAAGCTCGGTTCACGAATTTAATTTGTTCCTGAGGTCTATTCGTAACCCAAAATGTTCGTAAAACGAAACTATTTTCCAACAGGAATCAATGTAAAATGGTTTAATCCGTTCCTGGTCCCAAGATGATTGCTTATTTAAACTTTAACAACAGTTCTTTGTGCACAAGTTTATACACAAAACTAATTAAAGTCATTAAATCTAAGAAAAAAAAAAAATTAAAACCCAATATAAACAGATAAAATATAGACGAACACTTTAATTTTACCGTACCTTTAAGTAGGAGAGTTGATGGCGTAAGTAGAAGGGAAAAGAAAGAGAGGTTATTGTTTGGAAAAGGGAAGGAAAGAGATGATCGTCTCTTTATTTATAAGAATAGTATAGATCGTTGATGTTGCCATATGAAACTGAGTAGGAAGAGACAATATCGTCATCATAGAGACAATATCATCAATAATTGTTTTTTTTTCTTAACTTTTCTTTTTCCTTTACCAATATCACTGCTAGCTTTTTTTGGAGCCATGACTGGGGACTAATGAAGAGAGAAAAAAATGGAACAGTACAATAAAATTGGAAAAGGAAAGCATAGCACAACACACGAATGTATTCAATATGGCGGTCGACTCAGAAATGATTCCGTTCGGGTTAACTCGGTTCCACTCGGTTCCGCAATGTTGTTCGAGAACTGAAATTTTGTTTGATAACTGAATCATTTTCATCTCGAATATTCTGTTCGAAAACCGATTTGTTCGACACGTGAAATGTTCAAGAACCGAGGTTGCACTGTATTTTGTTTTCTTACATTTAATTTGTCCCTTGTTTCTTTCATTTACTAACTTGTCTAATTTTTTTTTCTCTCGTAAATGAAAGAAACCTGACCCATCGGCACCGTTTCAATGTCATTCGTAATTAAAAGTTTTATCCAAGGCAAACAATAAAAAGGTCAGTCAGACCATTAAGTCTCCCTTTAATGTCTTGCACGTAGAGGTGTTTGTTTTTTTTTTACATGTAACTATCCGTTAACTTTTGTCATAAATAACAGACATTTAATCTGAAGAAAATTATATTTACAAAAGTGTTCTCTGTATTTGAACAATAAAGAGGGTTTAGGGTTGTTTAAATATGGTAGAGTAGCTAACGTAATTATACACTACTGTAGTGGAGTTTATGAATGTACGGGTAGTTATCTGCTTGGAAAGTTAAATCGGCAAGTCCTGTTCGAATTCATTGCATTCATTTTCGAACAAATGCCCTTGATAAAGCCTTAAATTCATCTCCTCACCCACCAACAACAGGTAAAATAGCAGTGCCGACTAGCTCTCCAGTTTTAGTTTGGTTTACGGCATGTTAACCTCAATGGGTTATTTAATGCCGACAAAATTTTTATTGTTGGTAATATTTTTTTTCAAAAAATCTATTTCTGGTAATATTTTTTTTCTTTCAAAAAATCTTTCTGGTAATATTTTTTCCTTCAAATATCTATTTCTGGTAATAATTTTCCTTTGCTGGTAATATTTGTTTCTCAAAAATGTATAGCTGGTAATATTTTTAAAAAATGTATTGCTGGTAATTTTTTTAAAAATATATTACTGGTAATTTATTTTTAATGTATTACTGGTAATATTTTTTTAAAATGTATTGTTGGTAATATTTTTAAAAATATATTGCTGGTAATATTTTTTAAAATGTATTGCTAGTAATATTTTTTTTAAATGTATTGCTGGTAATATTTTAAAAAATATATTGCTGGTAATTTATTTTTAATGTATTACTGGTAATATTTTTTTTTCAAAAATGTATCGCTTGTAATTTAAAAAAAATATATTGCTGGTAATTTAATTTTAATGTATTACTGGTTAAAAGTATTTTTTTAATGTATTACTGGTAATATTTCTTTTTAAATGTATTGCTGGTAATATTTTTTTAAAAGTATTGCTGGTAATTTTTTTTAAAAATGTATTTCTGGTAATTTTAAAAAATGTATTGCTAGTAATATTTTTTTTCAGAAATGTACAGCTGATATTTTCTTTAAATGTATTGCGGGTAATTTTATTTTTTCAAAAAATGTATTGCTGGTAATATTTTTAAAATATATTGCTGGTAATATTTTTTTAAATGTATTGCTGGTAACGTTTTTTTAAAAAATGGTTTGCTGGTAATATGTTTTTTTACATGTATTGCTGGTAATAATCTTTTTTACAAAGTATTTCTTGTATTAAAACCTATTTTTACACTTTCATAGTGTTTTTTACCACAGTTTTTTCTGGGTCAGGGTGGACCTGGGAAGACCAGCAATTTAGAAGTTGTTCGACGCTCATCAAAACCTCCTGATCAGAGGCCTTGATGTTGGACGTAGTTTATCATCTTACCCAGGAAGTCTCATTTGCGGGGTGGGGGTGGGGTCTTACCCCTCTGCAGAGATGCAGTCGGTGTATTCTGAAGCCCCAGCCGACGGGGTCATCCAGTTTTGGTTGGCAACAAACATAACAGAATGAATTCAATATCGGTGTGTAGCTCAAGAGAAAGTGCGTATTATACAGCGATTGAAAATATTAGCGACTTCACAGTTAATCGCGGCAAGGTATTTTATCCCCAAAGTTAGCATGCAGGCTTCTTCACGTGTCCCACGCAGTCTTTTGATTAGATTCCACATAATTAGAGAATGTAGAACAATAACAAAAGCCCTATAAAACTGTCCGGTCCAATGAAGTGTTGGGGGTCTGTAAAGAGGCAAGATAGATTGCACAAAATTTGAGAAGACTTGCTGTCACTTGATCTCTCCTCATACTGCCTGCTATAAAATAATCATCATCATTATCGCCGTCATCATAATCATCATCATCAACATCCAGACGGTTCATTTTAAGAGGAAAATCGGAAGATTGAATCCAACGTCAGGAAACAAAAAAAAAACATGATCTGGATAATTTAAAGAAGAAACATCTAGGGTGTAAGCAAATCTGACAGAACAGCAAAACAAAAATGGCGAACATGATTCTTCGTGACATAACATTACGGATTATCTCGGTCATTTATACCCAAAGGCTACTGCCATCTTTCATTCTACCTACCTCTTTTGTTCTCGTTTGATCTTTTATCGCATCCTATTGATCACTCCTTCATTCATTCCCTTCCTTCCTTCTTTCACGGCGCTCTGTCTTAATTTCTCTTTCATATTTCTCTTTCCCGTTCTCCCTCAACATCCGCCTCGTTTCCACATCAATTTCCCGCCTAGTTTGAAGCGCCATGGCGACACGCTAGATATTCCTAAGGGATTGGCTGTAAACAAGTCCTTCTTAGAAGAGCTTTCCGCAGCGTTGTCTCAATCAAATCGTGATGTTGCTCAGCAATTTTTGACCCAAGCAAAACGTGTTTGAGATATCAATCCTGTGAAGTCATATGTGTAAACCTTCGAAAATGTAACTTTTAACCTCTTCTCAGATAAAGTATAATCTTTAGCGCTCCTATCGTTCGTCGAAGGAACTAAAGCACTTTAATAAACAACAATAATTTGAATGAAGAAAGGAATACACAGGACACAGTACGTTGTATAAAAAATACATCCATTTTTATACAAGGTATTATCCTAGGTGGGCTGCTAAGAAAGTCGTGCAAGACAATTTTTCTCTCCAGAATCTATCTTACATATATATAAATCTACCATTCGTCCATGCTTAGAATATTGCTGCCACATATGATCCGTTGCCTCTGCTATTTACCTTGAGCTCCTTGATAAAATCCAAAGAATCAGCAATATTATTGGTCCTGATCTGGTAGTTCAGTTTGGTTTGGTTTGTTTTACGGCATATCAACCTCAATGGGTCATTTAATGCCGACAAATTTTTTATTGTTGGTAATATTTTTTTTCAAAAAATCTATTTCTGGTAATATTTTTTTTCTTTCAAAAAATCTTTCTGGTAATATTTTTTCCTTCAAATATCTATTTCTGGTAATAATTTTCCTTTGCTGGTAATATTTGTTTCTCAAAAATGTATTGCTGGTAATATTTTTCTTTCAAAAATGTATTGCTGGTAATATTTTTTTTCAAAAATGTATTGCTAGTAATATTTATTTTTTAAAAACATTGTTGGTAATATTTTTTAAAAAATTTATTGCTTGTAATAGTTTTTTTCTTCAAAAATTTATTGCTTGTAATAATTTTTTTTACAAAGTATTTCTGGTATTAAAACCTATTTTTACACTTTCATAGTGTTTAGACCCCAGTTTGGTGTTTAACTATTTGCTCATAGCTGGGGCCCTAACAGGTGCTACCACCCCGGGTCAGGGTGGACCATCAGCAATTAAGAGGTAGTTCCACGCTCCTCAAAACCTCCTGATCAGAGGCCTTGCTGCTGGACGTAGTTTATCGTCTGACACAGCACGCGGATGTAGTTTATCGTCATACCCAGAACGTGATCTGGCGGTTCAGCTTCAGACAATTTCCCACCGTCGTAAAGTTGCTTCCCTGTGTTTTTTCTATAAATACTTTCATGGTAATTGTTCGGATGAGTGCTTCGTATGGCCCCTAGATTTTTTAATTTAAGTGCAGTACTTGGCTGGCGTCGAGACCTCATCAATTTACAATCGAGCTGGCTAGATGTAGCCTTAAATTCTATGCTGTTTCTTTTCTCGCACTTCTCGCTTCAGGAACACCCTTCCGGCTCCATGATTTCCAGCCAATTTTAATCTCCAAAAATTTAAATGCTATGTCAATCGGTATCTTCTGTCCTCCTGGTTACTCTTTTCTCTTCCCGTTCATTATTAATGTTTCTGTTCCTAATTCTTCCACACCCAGTAACCCCTCGTGTCTTAGTAGCTTTACCGCCTTGCTTGGGATGAAAAAGATATATATATATATATATATATATATATATATATATATATATATGGGGCATATATATTCAATCAGTGTCTCTAGACACAGACAATCTAAATTTTGACAATTATTGTCTCGTAGAATAGAAAAGGATTCATTTTACGGAGTTCTTTGAGAAAAGTATTTTCTCTATGCAAAATGAATAGTAGTAGGAATGACTTACTGTTTGCTGAAATCGACCTAAGTTGATTTCTTTTACTTCTACTTTGTAATTGGGTCGTGTCTGCTGTTAAGAAAGGAAGAGGATTTTCTCAAGCTTTTTATAATTTGGGGGAAATTGAAAGCGACCCCGGGAATTAAAGACTATTTCATTGGACAATAAGTTAAATAATACGCCATATGACCTGCTTTACGTTACGTCCGAACTTATCAGATGCAGTTTTCGTAAGAAGCAGATCAGGCGCTATGCTTAAATAGTATTTTGAATGATGTACGTACTCTCATAAAATCTGTTACGTTCTCTTCGCACTAACACCCCTGGGAAAAGCAAGAATCCATCTCGTAATGGGTTAAATAAAAAGGTAGACGAGATTTAATATACTGTATTGGTAGCCTGACAGTTGTGAAAGCAACAAGAAATGACTCAAGTGTTTTTTCCAAAAAATTGTATTAGTTCATGGAAATCATGATCTTAAATGGAGAGTTAAGTTCATTTTTTGAGTAGAATTTGTGGGTGGTTATTCATTCACATTATAGCAGTAGAAATTAGCCTCGTGGTCATGGAGATAAAAACATACTTGACAGGAAATAAAACATACACAAATAACAGGAAAACCATAGTAAATTGTATGCTAATTTCATACAATTTATTTATATTTTTGTGTGTATTGGTGTGTGTATTTTTAGATTACAATTGTTTTATGGTACATGTGGAAAAGGGAGAATTTACTCCGTAGTATTACAAGCCATATCACATAGAGAAGTTATACACGTTTTGCCCGTACCAAGGTTCGTGGTGAAGAGATTGAATTTAACGTCTTTTGGTGGGATGTCTGTATTTCTGGCAAGCACAGTTTTTGTTGCATGGTGGAAGTATTTTTATTATTTTTAATTTAATTTAATTTAACGTTTTTATGTTATTGTTTTATTTTATTTTTATTTATAATTTTAATATTAAAATGTATACACATGTAACGTAATTTTCTTATATGAGTGATGCAGGTTCGAGTCCTGTCAGAGGTAGAATTTTTCTTTAGTACGATTATCAATTTAAGGTGGTTGTTACTAATTTCATAGTTTAAGAAAATCAAAATCAGGGATACCAATTCAAATATATATAGGCACTAAAAATAACGTTAAATGTGATACAGTGAAAAAGATATACTAGTAAAAACTAAACTGGACTTAAAAAAACGGGCATAAAAATGGCAGTAGATTTAATTAACACAAAGCTGATTATTTAATTGTATTCCGTACTTGACATTTTTATTCTTATCGCCACAGTCAAAACATAAAATTAACAATACCAAAAGAACCCCGCCCCCTTGGCCGAAAGCGCTTGGGAACAATAGATGGTATGAACAGTTTTTGTACTGCCTTACTCACATCAAATGGAAAAGCGTAAAATAGAAGTGCCGACTAGCTCTCCAGTTTTAGTTTGGTTTACGGCATGTTAACCTCAATGGGTTATTTAATGCCGACAAAATTTTTATTGTTGGTAATATTTTTTTTTTCAAAAAATCTATTTCTGGTAATATTTTTTTTCTTTCAAAAAATCTTTCTGGTAATATTTTTTCCTTCAAATATCTATTTCTGGTAATAATTTTCCTTTGCTGGTAATATTTGTTTCTCAAAAATGTATTGCTGGTAATATTTTTTTAAAATGTATTGCTGCTAATTTTTAAAAAAATATATTGCTGGTAATTTATTTTTAATGTATTACTGGTAATATTTTTTAAAAATGTATTGCTGGTAATATTTTTTAAAATATATTGCTGGTAATATTTTTTAAAATGTATTGCTAGTAATATTTTTTTTTAAATGTATTGTTGGTAATATTTTTAAAAATATATTGCTGGTAATTTATTTTTAATGTATTACTGGTAAATTTAAAGAAAAACAGACCACTTTAAGGCTCCATGTAATAATTTATTTCACCATAGCCCTTTTAAAGGACGTTGGATCATCAGACTACACTTCCAAAAGGTGAAACGAAAAATGAAATGAAAATTTACACTTTTGACGGGTAGTATTAAGTTTATGTAATTTATCAGAGAGGGCAATGAGGGGTCGTGTGAGAGACATGATCGAGTTTAGAGAGGGTTTATTTTAATATTTCTATCTATCATACTTAGTATTAGGGGAGGAGGGACAAGACATTGACCTATTTAATCGGTTAACTTGACGGAAGTGATAGATTGAAAGGGAAGGGGGAGAAGAGAGAAAAAAGAAAAAGAAAGAAGGGGGAAGTAAAGAGAAAGAAGCTGTCATTAGGTTTTACTAAGTGACAGGAGGAGTGGTAATTTTTAGCAATTTATGTAAAGAAAGATTTTAATAATTGATAATAATTTAATTTTTTAAAATCACCGAAGAAACTAATTTGATGTTTGCTAGCAATTTAAATTTTTAACTCTGTTACAAATAATTTATATATATATATATTACAAATAATTTATATATGCAAATAATTTTATATATACAAATAATTTATATATATATATTTTACAAATAATTTATATATATATATATATATATATATATATATATATATATATATATATATATATATATATATATATATATATATAATATCTTTGGATACAATGCATGTACATTAAAATATACTTTTCGAGCTCGTACGAACCAGGATGAATGTAATTACATTTTATTTACTCGCACCTCCAATACAATTTCACTAATCTTGCTTTTCTCCTCCTCTTCTATCACACTTCAAGTTGCTCATATATTTCTCTCTCTATCTATCTATCTATCTATCTATCTATCTATATATATATATATATATATATATATATATATATATATATATATATAACAAAGTGTTAGTAAATCATTTGGCCCAAATCACCCGAGGATACTGAAAGGTTGAAAGCAAGATATCGTGATTGGCTGATCTCCTAATTTCATATATATATATATATATATATATATATATATATATATATATATATATATATATATATGTACAAAGACGTTGTATTTTGCTTTTAAATCTAAGTAAATCGTTCACTCGCCAATAATTTATAATCGCCTGATGAGATGCATAGAGGCACATCGAAACACGAATGCAATTGTGTAGCGATTTTGATATGCTTTCGGTGTAGTATCGTAAATTATATATATATATATATATATATATATATATATATATATATAATTGTGTATTTGGGCATCAATCTCTAATATATACAAGTTTCATTAAAGACATCTAACAAGGTACTGCGATTAATCATTTTATTTAATTTTTCCTGTATATGTGTTTTCTTTTCTGGACATAAAGTGTTTAAAAATTGTCCTGATGTTTTTCTTCTCCGAGCGCTTTCGGTTATTCTATTAGCCATTATCAAGGATGTTTTTTTTTAAATTTTTAATTTTAAATGAATGTGTAGATTTCTATATATGTGTCTAGAGTGATAGGGACTTTTTTTTTTCAAAACATGTTCATAGTTGATGTTGTTGACTGTTGGGTCGTTATTAGACCTTCCAATATTTTTAGTCTTTTTTACACGTGAATGAGGCGATTATACTTGTACTTTCTAGAACATACTTGTATGAACTTTTACTAATTTTAAATTTTATATAAAACAACTTATTCAGAAATTTGAAAAAGTTAATAAAAATTTGCATAGACTGAACTTGTCGATATTATTCAACCAAACATGTTTGAAAAATCTTTTTTTTTTCAGGGAAATTCTAAGTACACACACACACACTCACACACTCACACACACATATATATATATATATATATATATATATATATATATATATATATATATATATATATATATATATGTGTGTGTGTGTGTGTGTGTATGTGTGTATGTAAGTATGCGTAAACATTTAAAAAGGTATATGTAGGTATTAATACATGAAATTACACGTGTATATCGGTACATGTGTACCTGTATGAGTGACTG
>OZ038511.1:47087817-47135317 GCA_964036315.1 Acanthosepion esculentum | reverse complement strand
CACGGATACAGGAGCTGCTCTTGAAGTACCCTCCATGTGGTACAATGAGATGTATGATATGATAGGGCCACTTGACGTGTGCTGATACCTGGATTGTCTCTGACGGAATGTGTTCTTGGTGGTCAGGTGTACAAGAAGATCTCTTTCTTTCTCGATCCATATTTTGTGATGTCCCGGATGCTATATCAGCAACGCGACAATAAACAACAGCAAAGGTGGGATGACTCGGCTGCCAAGCGCAATACAGCTGTGCAGCCTCGCATCCATTACTATTCGCGCGACCGTATGTAAAATTCCTATCTGCCTGTTCGCGATATGACTGTCCTGCCATTGTTAAACGGAACACTTCTCAGTTAACTCACTACTACAGACAGTAAATGTTGAAGACAGACTAACCACAAATGTACAAGAATGAGAGATATGACTTAATCTATATGGCAACGCAGCGCCATCTACCATAAACGTTCTTTAAACTTGATAGCTTAAAAACGAAGAGTTTGCGGACATACAATGTTCATGCATGTTCATATGGACTTTTGTCCTTCTTATGGTGTGAGGAACCTGCCCCAAAGTTTGTAAAATTATTTTTGATACACGCTGTATACAAGGTGTACTTCGTCAGAAAGTAATCTTTCAAAGATATTCGATTAAATAATCTAGACAAATTCTGTCTGTCGTGTTTTTTTTTATTTAATTTTTCAATTTTCCGATTTTGGTTTTCTTTGTTAACGGTAAATTTACCAAAGATCATATTTGTTTTTATTCTATATTATTTTCTTCCCGAGTACTTTCGAATGTTCCTACATTTGTTTGCAAGGATTCTTCTGTGTGTAGTTACGCAACGTTCTTTTTTTAAAATTATGGCGTTTTCACGTTTGATGGAATCAATTTGAAATCACTCAAGGTGACGTCATATAAACAGTCGGACTGAATTTTTTATGTATATCCACAGGTATGCCAGAAATACCGCCCACATATACCTCTCAGAAACCTCTCTCGCTCTCTCTTTCTATCTTTCTTTCTATCTCTCTCTGAATATCTGTCTTTCATTTTTTCTCTCTTTATTTCCTTCTCTCTTTCTCTTTCTATCTATATATTTCTCTCATTATATATATATATATATATATATATACTTCACTCTCTATTTCTCTCTTTCCTTCTCTCTCTTCTTCTCTTTCTCTCTCTCCCCTAAACGCATACACATACATGCGTACTCATAGATGCACACTTTTTTTCTTCTCGCAAACGCAAAAACAAGCCATAGTCAAATCCAATGGATTTCCATACGACACAAAGGAAAATTACACACAAACGATACGCAAATTTCTACGCAGCTCACAAATCGTTAAATTCATTGAATCTCTTTTTTCCCTTTTCTTCATTTTTAACACACGCGCAATAATACAAAATCACATGAGCGCGTTCTCGTCTATCATTGGTTAATATTCTAATGACGTTGTCCTGTTACGTTTTAACTATTAGATTAATTTTTTTTAAAATCCCTAGTCTTACGAATCCATTGTTACGCATGTATCTATTGGGAGATTAGCAAGGCAATCCTGTGATGCCCATATTGAAATGAACAATTAAAAAAGAAATATTCCTTGTAGTTTCGTTCTGTGTAGCATATATTAATAAATCATTATATAAAATCAAAAGTACAGACGGACAGGGACGAAGGAAAGATAGGCGAGTGTGACTTGACACTGCTAATACAGCTACCAATTCATTTCGATCCTATTTGCTACATTATTTCAAGTTTGTCAGTACTGGAAATGATAATAGCAGCCTCGTGCTGCTTCGATAGGATTAGGATTTATAGAGAGTATTTGATTGATTGATTCGTTTTCTACGGGTTATCGACCCTTTTCAGGTTATTTAAAGCCAGAAAATATTTTGTAGATTGTAATAATTTTTCTTTAGATAATAGTGATTTACTGAAACAAGTTTTAGTAATTAAACCATAGCTGGGGAGAAAAGAGGTGTATTCATACCTTTCCCATGGGTATTTCTTCGTAAGTGAATATAATGAACCCAACTGGAATTGGAACTCGGCTCTCTGATTTACGATTGTGAGCCATTATCCATTGCACCACCTGCAAATCCAAGCTTACGGCACCTGGTATTCCCAAGCGGTCACGCATTTAGGTACTGACCGACTTGTGCTTAAATTCGGTTATCGTATGGGAACCGGTGTTCCAACGTGTTGTGGCTGTAAGCCCCACCTCTTTCTCTCTCTCTCTCTCTCTATATATATATATATATAGAGAGAGAGAGAGAGAGAGAGAGAGAGAGAGAAAAGAGAGATAGATAAGGTGCGATGGATAAATTGTCGCCTAAATTACGTAGAAATGAAAATAACACTGACATCTCATTTTAACAGATATATTTACTAAAATGACACAAAAATATATTGAAATACGAAAGAGTAAATTTATTCAATAAAATCGCCATTAGCTTCAACCATGGCATCAAGACAACTTTGGAATCTTCTGCAACTCTTCTGGACAGTCTCCTTGGTGAATGCTGCCATAATCCTTGCCTTCAGTTCATCTTTTGTATTACAAGTTTTTTTTTTGGTGGGGGGGGTCTCTCCATCAACTACGCCCCACACATAATAACAAGAGGGTTGCAGTCTGGGGAGTTAGGTAGCCAGTTTTGTCCCATTACTACTTCTACAAACATATGCCATGACAATATTTCGCGAAACACTAGACAGGATCGTGCAGCACACTAGTGAGCCGCGACCCGGCGGTTGGGAATCACTGATCTAGGCAGAATTGATCGACATTAAACAAATACTTATCAGAAATATCTTCCCTAACCATGTCGAACGAATAAAGTTAGCCATAACAAATTTTAGAAAAAAATAACACAATATAACCGCCTGATAGAAACCATAGTAAACACTCCCGTAACATATGCACCCCCAATTATAAACAATATGAAAAAGCAATGAAAAACATACTTACCCAGTACATATCTCTTAACAATCATTAGATTTATCATTTATAATTTACTCTGAAATCTTCAAGACATCTAATCTAAATATTGTCAATAACACAGAATCGCAAAAATCGTCGCAATATAAGAATAATGTTCTTCATGAATTCTCATAACGTCTGGGAGATATGCCTAAAATTATTCATGTATCACAATGCTAATTAAAATTATGGAGTCTTAATAAGTTTATGCAGGGAATCTTTTTCACCCCAAATAAGGCAATAAAGCCACTAAGACACAATCGGTTACTGAGCGTGAGACAATATGAGATATAAAAGAAAGAGAGATAACAATAAAAAAATTAAGGAATTAAGAAGACAGAAGATAAACATTGACATTAAATTTAAACTTTTCAAGATCAAGACTGGAAAGCAAGAAGACGGAAGATAGTCGCACAAACGGGAAGTGCGAGAGAAGAAACTGTTAGCATAGAACTTGCGGTTGCATCTAGATATTTCAACTGTAAAATAATGAGAACTTGCCGTCAGTCGAGTACCACGCTTAAATGAATAGTCTAGGTACAACCGAGGAATGTTGATCAGAACAACTACTATGGCTGTATTTATAGAAAAGGCACAGGGAAGCTATGTTACAGCGGTTGGAAAGAGACTGAAGCTGAGATGCCAGGTCAGGACCAATAACATTGCAGATTCTTCTTTATATTTTAGCAACGTGGAAGTCTTAAAGAAATTAGCAACAAAAAGAGCACTTGTAATCGTAATAAGCAAAAGGCAGCTGAGACACGTAATGAGGAAGAAAGGCTTGGAAAATTTAACGCTGACGGAGCATACTCAGTGTAAGAGCGATAGAGGAAGGCATCGAGCCAACTATCTGACGAGCTTTAATGAATGGATGGCGGAATGCGGGGATGAGCCTTAGCAAAGTGAGAAAAACGCCTAAGGGATACAAGAGATAGAGAATTCTGGTGAGCCATGATCGCCCATATCCTGAAGGGAGGAGACAGATAGAAGAAAAGCCATTTTATAAAGAATTTCCCATCTTTCCCCTTATAATTAATAACCATTCACATACTACAATTCGCACCAGAGAAACGCATTCAGAAGCAGACACGCAGCCAAGCTGACGCCATATGCGCATGCGTACACGCAAATAATCGTCCAATCGCGTGGCTTCATAAATATAACAAAGGACCCGTTGCGCTGTCCTGCTTACAAAAAAGGCCATTTGGTGTATAAAAAGAACCGATCGGAGATAAAAAGCAACTGTTTGAAGCCATCAATATCAATTAGATGAATTCAAAATTTCCCATCACTTATTCTTCTATGTAGCGAGTCTCTTCAGAACGTTAGCGATCATGGCTCTCCACAATTTCCTGTCCTTTGTAACTTTTAATAATTTTTGTCTTTTTGCTATCTCTTCTAAACCCAGTTCTAACATCGATTTACTCAAGCTTACTAGGTAGTTTATGCGTTGTTTTCCTCTGTCCTTGTTGCTTTCAAGCTGTCCCGTGAGTATCAAATTTTCCAAGCCCTCTTTCCTCGTTATGTGCCCTAGAAATTTCGACTATCTCTTCCTGATTTTAAGTGTCAATTTTGTTTCTATTTTCTCTAAAACTTCGTCGTGGCTCAGATGTTCGGTCCATGGTATTCTCAGCATTCTTCTGTAGAACCACATTCCTGCTGCTTCAAGTCTCTTCTTCACCGTTCAGTACTCTTATCGTCACTTCTTATATTTTTCTGTTTCTTAATACTTTGCTTAGCTTTTGGAAGACATCTTTCACTATCGTAATGCACCTTCTGATTCCCGTGTTGAACATTCCGCCCACTTTTAAAACACTTCTCAAATATTTAAATTATTGCACCTGTTTGATTTTGGTTTCTCCAATTTGTAATTTACATATTGGGTTGTCCCTTTTACTAACAACCAAGCATACTGTGTTTTTGCAGTTAATGATTAGACTTATTTCCTTCCATTTCTTTTCTACTTTCTTTAAGGGTTCTTGTAGTCTCCTTTCTGTATCCACTAAGATATGGTGAATTGTTAAGACTCGGCCGAATAATGAATCCTGGTATCATTCCTAATTCTCTCAGAATCGCCTAACTATATAGGTTGAATAAATCCGGCGAGAAGAGACGTCCTTGTCTTACAACCCTTCCTATTTTTTTATATTTATTATATGAATTTTCTATCCGGATGCAGGCGGTTTGCTGCCAGTAAAGATTCTGGACTATTCTAATAGGTTGCCCAAATGTGTCAAGATTTTCTAGCAGTTCACTATGACCACGACTTCTTTTTCCTTGTAGCTCTAAACATTGTTTGCTTCCTTAGCATCCCTCTTCGTCCTAGCTCTGTCAACAATACACATAAACTCATTAGGTAGGTTGTTCGATCATGGTTCTCCACGACTTCCCTTCCCTTGTAGCTCTAAACAACGTTTGCCTTTTTACCCTCCCTCTTTGTCCTAGCTCTGTCAAGAATACACACAAACTCATTAGGCAGGTTGTTCGATCATGGTTCTCCACGACTTCCCTTCCCTTGTAGGTCTAAACAACGTTTGCCTTTTTACTATCCCTCTTCGTTCTAGCTCTGTCAACAATACGCATAAACGCATTAGGCAAGGTATTCTCAATATCTAGTTCCCAGTCTTGTCAATTTGATTTTCCTATTCATCTGTCAGGAAGTTTTCGAGCATTCTTTGTCGTATAAGAAATGTGTAAGAGAGATTCTACAATTCGTCCACGCATTGAATATTACTACCACAACTGGCTTAGTGCTTCTACTATGTATTTAGAGATTCTTGATGAAATCCAATGAATCTGCGATATTATCGGTCCTTACCTAGCATTCTGGCTTCAGTAACTTTCCCACTGTCATAACGCAGATTCTCTGTGCTTTTCTAAAATAGGTCATCCCATAAGTTCTGTCCGAATTTTGAATAAAGAAAACAAGTGACCAAATGTTACATTTAATTACAGATTCAATCAACAATGTATTTTCCCTGATTATCTATTAACAAGCTTACTAATTCCATTACTGTAAAAAACTCACAAATGTCAGTTTTAATTTCTTCCTGTGTTACAAAAGCTGTTTCTTCCAAAGCTACGAAACAAATGGTAGTCTGAAGGAGCAAGGTCGAGAGAATAAGGTGGATGAGGAATTTTCTC
Source organism: Acanthosepion esculentum (assembly GCA_964036315.1). NCBI lineage: Eukaryota > Metazoa > Mollusca > Cephalopoda > Sepiida > Sepiidae > Acanthosepion > Acanthosepion esculentum. Next base: position 47,129,189 of record OZ038511.1, on the reverse strand, counting down.
CCAAGTTCTTCGATCCTTTGTGACGTGATTTTTGCTGTGTGTGGTCGCGCATTGTCAGAACGAAACATCACCCGTTTTCTATTCACTAGAGCAGGTCTTTTTTTCCTCAAAGCTTGGTTCAAACGCTCTAATTGCTGACAGTATATTTGATCATTAATTGTTGCATTAGGTGGTAAGAATTCAAAGTGGATTATTCCTTGGCAATCCCACCAGATTGAAAGAAGAACCTTTTGCCCATGAAGTTCCATTCTTGGCTGTGGCTGGGGTCCTTCCCCTTTACCAAGCCACTGTTTACGACGCTTAACATTTCGATAAAAGATCCATTTTTCGTCGCCAGTCAAATCTAAAAAGTCTATCCAAAAAAGGTGAAACAAGTTGGCGAGAATGGAGAGAAGAGCAGATGTCAACTCGGGATTTGAGGTTGTTTTCAGACAATTCATGAGGCACCCATTTTCCAAGTTTAGGAACTTTTCCAAGTTGTTGAAGATGACGATGAACAGTTGTATGGTTTGAACTGTGAACCACTGCCAATTTCTCAACTGATAAAGCAGGATTTTCTTCAAGGACTGCTTCAAGAAGCTTTTCATCAAACTCAACTGGACGTCCGGTTCGATCTTCATCTTCAAGGGTGAAATCTCCACCTCTGAATTTTGCAAACCATCTTCTGCAAGTTCTTTTATTCACACATTCCTCTCCATAAACTGTGTGAATGTTTCTAGCCGCTTCGGCTGCTGAGTTTCCTTTCTTGAACTCATAAAGCATTATGTGCCTCAAATGATTCTTGGATACTTCCATGTTAGCAGGGTTTTAATCAAACAAAATTTAATTTTATTGTTCTCTGAAATAAAATTTGATCAGTTTAAATGCATCTAAACATAAAAATAATGTTCAGCTCCATTAGACATTATAAAATACTCTTTAAATTTCGTTCATTTTAACAAAAAGTTAAAATTCGGACAGAACTTATGGGATGACCTAATAGTAATTGTTTTGATGAGCTGTTCTCTGGTACTTTTTGTACTCGGATTGATCATTGTTACAGACCAGCTCAAGTCTCGCCACACGCCGGACGTGATTTTATCGCTCTACCGAGTGGAACGTAAATATGTATTTTTTGTGTTTGAAGAACAACAGAAATAAGGAAATACCAAAACAAAATAATCTAAAAAAATTATAGAAAATAAATTTAACAAGATAAAGGAAAAATAAAATAAACGCCAATTTGACGTGAAAAATAAAAAAGTTACCTAAAAGATATGCACAAATTAAAACAAAGTCCGTCTACAAAGAGGAGGAAAACAAATTTAACAATATAAAAAGAGAAGAGGACAGACGAGAAAACTAAAAGAATAAATTTACTCAAAACAACAAAATTAAATAAGTCAACGTAAAGAAGGTTTTCCTTTTTTAAATTAAAGCAACAAAACAAAACAATCAAAAATACTGCAAAAGGAAAGTTTTACAAAAAAGAGACACGTGTAGAATAATAAAGTCTTACTAAAAATGACCGACTTAACACGAAAATAAAATAAAAAATTAAACAGATTAAACAATAAAGAAATGGAAAAAAAAGATACACTAGAAAAAATTAAGCTTGGTTTGCGAGTAAAATTTATAATTTTGACTCAAAAGTCAAAGAACGAAGTAACATGTAGAAAATTAAGACCAAAAGATTAAGCAAAAAGAGAATTTATATGATAAAATATTTAGCTTAAAGGAGGGGATTGAAAAATAAAAGAAAACTGAAAATTAAACCCAATTTAAACAAAAAAATAAAATAAATAAAATCAATAGTCCAGTGAAACTACATGCTACACTAATGTCCAGGGAATCGCCCTCATGCTAGAAGTCCCTAATGAATGTATAATTAACAAGACGGAGTTCTTCGAGAGGGCCAAGAGATACGCACATCTTACGAAAGAAAATAGGATTTTGGTAGATCCCGAGGAATTACAGACGGTTGAAAAAAGAATTGTGTCTGCCTTTTTGTCGACGAGTGTTCGCGTGAAATTAGTCGTTCCACAAAGAATTTTCAACGGACAGGGATACTTCATATGGAATGTAGTGTTGCCCATGCCTGTCAACTGTGAGGACACCTCCAGTCGAGATCTAATCACAAAATACTTCATACTAACTGAATATGAAGACAAGCGAAGGACCAATGTTTCAGCATTTGAGGTCCCTCCTCAGATATTAGGGGATACTTGGCAGCCTATCTAGCCCAAATTAATCAGATATATAGTGATACCTCCAACGAACTGAACGGGAGATGGAGTTTAGAGATTATGTTAGATCATAAAACCTTCAGCTCTGTCCACAACTGTAGAGGACCAGAAAATGCCGGTCATTGTGAAGGGCCGTATACCAACATGCTGGAAGTTTGGAGAGACTGGTCACCTCTCCTCATCCTACCCAGAGAAGTAGGTCACTGGCGATCTGGCCCCAGCCGACCAAAATCCCCCTTTAGTCGAGAGTGTTATTTCGTCTCGCTTGTAATGGGCATGCCAGAGGCCAGGACCGGTGCGGTAAAATCCCCGGTTGGGTCCATTTTACGGCCCCCATTCTACCGAAAATCCTTTGCCCACCGCTTGTGCGGTTGCAAAAGAAAAGAGGGAATGGCAGGTCGTTGATAATATAAAAAGGAAGCTCCGTACAGCGGGACCGTTCCAGGAAAGGCACAAACCGCTACACTGCCTCTACCAGTTCCAAGAGCGATACCGCGGCCAGTTAGGCAGAGAAAATCAGACAACAAAATTAAAATACCAGCTTGGGTTCGAAAAAGTAGAGAAGCTCGAGAAATTTAGGGAAACACAGAAGAAAGATAGGAAAACACAAATATTATCTTCTCATACAGCTAGCCCTTCCCCCTTGGCATCGTTTTCCTCATCAGCCAAAAACTGCCTATAGCTACTCCTCCAATTATAAAATCTTTAAAAATCACTCCTTCTAAAATGGGCACACTTAATAGGGCACACATTCCTAAGTTACCCTCTATCTACACTTGCCATAACTCCCAATTCGTCTCTTACACAGAGCCCCATCAATTCATCCCCCACCAAAAAAAAAAAGAATTGAACACCAAAAAAGGTAATGAAGCCCATTATCAGAACCCGGATCAGAAAATAAAATAAAACCCTAGTCCATTTTTAACACAGAGGACGACGTGCCGAGGGTCCAAAAACAGGCGGATAATGTTTTAACACAGTCCCGCAAGATAATAGAGCTATCATTCATTTTAAACATAAAGTAGGTCAACAATGAGGATGTGGAAAACTCCCAAAATTTTCCTAAGGCAAATAGAATTCTGGCGGTGTTTAGATCAGCTGCCTAACAAATATGGGCGATAATAGAAAAAGCCAATGCCACCTTTGATAAATATCCGCCTTTATCTTTCTTCGACGACGATAATGTCAAACGTTTACATTAATATTGTTCTGGGAGGCTCCACTTTTTGTTCACTCCTCCCAGTATAGAGCTTTAAAACGTTTCCCTGGGACACTAGTAGCCTGTCTCCTGATGGTACCATCAAGAGTGTGATAGAAAGTTTCAATGGAACAGGCTGTCGGTGCCCTTACCCCTGCCATGTTCAATTCAGATGATCAACCCTAATCGGACTAATCATGGCACTCTGGTTAGCTGGTATAAATGCCTGGCCTGATGTCAGCGTATCGCAGCGAGATGCTCGCTCGAGATCTTCAGTGTTTCGGGATGAATGTATATTGTATACAGAAGACCCGTTTTTCAACTCGCAAACGTGAATGTATTCTAATGGGTTTGTCCTCTATTCAGCATGTTTTGATAGACGCTCGAGAGGAGTATACTGGCTTGTGAACAAATCATTGAATGCGGCGTGTTCTCTTGTTTTCGCAGATCAGGCGGGCAGGCTTTGCGTGTCGGATGTTATCACAATGGAGAAGTCTTTTCGTCTCATTGGGATTTATGCGCTCAATGACCATGCGGAGCTGCTTGATCGAGCTGTTTTAGACGACATCTTGTCGTCTAGTTTTAGCGGGGGATTAGAATGTCGTCCTTGACCCCGACATAGATCGTATAGTGGATAGATCGCGTACTAACAACCCGCTGGTGAAGGCATTACAGGACTTTATCAAAAAGTTTGATCTTGTCGATAAGTATCATAATGAGCACTCTCTTTAGTTAGTGTGAAGTGTGTGAACTTGAACTAATAGAGGCAGCTCGGTGCTTTTAGTTAAGAGGGTCGATGTTGGGCTCTTAGTTTACTCAAGTCTTTCATTTTATAGTTTAAACGGATCATAGGCTCGTCTTGCTTCGTGTTAACTTAGATATACCTAAGATTAGGATGGCTGGCTAGTGGAAATTTAACGCGTCATTGTTTGGTGAGCGAGATTTATAGGATCAGCTGCTACTAATGTTACAGTAGGAATTTACGAGGGCCGTGGTTGGGAATATGTGATGGGATAAATTAAAATCCAAAATTTGGTCGTTTTCTGCTGACTATAGTCGGAGATTCAATTTGATTAGATTAGCAGTGCAAACGGCATGCGAGACAAATTTGATCGGGCAATCAAATACAGTCATAGTGGGTAAATAGACTTGGATAGGGCAAGGTTGGTCTCCTTGCTTATCAAGAAGAATCAAGCACTGGTAATTAGGGCTAAGTTAAAATAATGTCTCCCGAGGCGACGAACATGGACGCTGAATTGAGTGCAGAGACATATCGCGTGCCCCACATTGCCGTTTAAGCGGACTGTGGCAACAAATGCTGGCATATGTAAGGCTTTTCGTGACTACTTTCAGTTTCTGTTCACTAGGGTTTCCGGCCTGAGCAATACCCAGTTCGACGTCTATTTGGCTGATTTCTCCCGCCTCGAGGTGACTGAAGCAACTGGGTGCGATGGTTCCATTACAGAGTCGGAAATCTGGGAAGTGCTGAAGCTGGTTGACCGGTACAAAACTCCGGGATCAGACGGTCTTCTTAACGAACTGTACTTGAAGCGGTCGCCCATTCTTGTTCCTTTGCTGGAACTGATCTCTAACGACTGGATGAAGCCGGGATCTGTAACTCGAGGTGTTGGGAATCTCGAGGCGATGTAATGCTTAGCAAGCTTGTCTCGTTAGAACAATTATGACTGAGTAGTAAGTTCGATCCTCACTGGGTGCCACCTACATTCGGCCTTGTGCCACATCAAAGCTACGCTTGGAAAATCAGTATAACTCTAGAGTGTGATCAAGTTACTACGCAAGGACAAAATGGTGGGAATGGGATAGGTAACTTTCGGCTTTTAACTATGTTAAACACATTTGAAGATTTTAGCCAAGATTTTAGCCAGCCGTTTGCAGACTGTCCTCGCTGGTCTGATTGGCTCAGAAGAGACTTGTGATATAAAGGAGAAGACTCTTCAGGACAACTTTCATTTGGTACGCTTGATCATCGAGTCCCACTGATTAATTTAGATCAATCCAAGGCATTTGATAGGGTTTAACATCGACTTCTGGAGGCTGTTCTTGCAGTTTCGAGCCGTACTTTCGCACTTGGATCCGACTTCTGTATGCGTTCCTCGGTGCGCTGGTGGAAGTCGGAGCCTTTCGTATTGTCTCGCTCCATTCGTCAAGGTTGTCCGCTTTCCCCTTTGCTATATCTTCCATCGCAACTTAAAGACGAATTCGGTCTTTCTTTACCTGGTGCTACCACTTCAGCCAAGTATTGTGCCTACGCTGATGACATTTCGGTTCTTGAGCAGAGCCGAGATTGACTAAGTCGGCAAAGAGATCAGAGGTTACAAGACAGTGACAAGGGCCAAGATCAACCGCGGTAAGTCTGTTGGTTTGCGGTTAGACGCGTGGAAGTGAGTTTCTCTTCTCGTGCCTTTCCTCTGGACGGACGGGCAGGTCAAGATACTCGGCGTCTGGTTAGGTCCCAATCTCTTCTTGGAAATGAATTGTTTGGAGGTTCGGAAGAAGGCAGAGGTTGCAGTTCGTCTGTGGTCTCAGAGGAATCTTTCTGTAAAGGGGAGTGCAGAAGTATGCACCAGCACATCTACCAGATTCTCTTTTACCGATTCTCCGTATTTCCAATCCCGTATACCACACTAATGGGTTTAGTTCTTGTGGGGATACAAGGCTCACAAGATAGTTCGGGAGATCTGTTATCTCCACCCTTCTGAAGGCGGTTTGGATATGACTAGCCTTTAGATTCGTCGCTGTACCCTTCAGATTGCGTTCCAAGATCGAATGTGTTCGCTAGCTGATGGTGATGGCGAATTCTGGAAGGAAGACGCCCGTAAGAACTTCCCATCCCCGAGAAGTTTGCACTTGTGTGAGGAGGAGACCTCCGCGTTTACTCCGAGGTATATGCTCCTTCTATCGTGAATGTCGGATTGCTCTCAAGTACCTATACAGGTGACGGATGACCTATTCAACGTCCAGGCGTTGTCCCGTAAGTCATTATATCACGTGTTCTAAGATCGTTCAAGATGATCTGATAGGCGAGCCCGGTTTCATGAAGCAGGAGGAGGCTCGCTCCATATGGCCTTGGGCGCCCGGATTTAAATGTCTCATTAATGATGAGGCATCACTAACCTGGCTGGTGATGCGAAAAGCTCTCTAGATGGGCAAAAGACTTTGTTCGGCGGACTTCGAAAAATCTCCAAACTGGGTTCGCTGCAGTGAGTAGGTGGAGACCCTTGCTCATGCTTTCTTCTACTGCAGGCTTGTAGTTCCGTTGTGGTTTGGTCTGGTTTGGTAATACCGACAATATTTTTATTGCTGGTAATTTTTTTTTTTCAAAAATTCATTGCTGGTAATAATTTTATAAAAATGTATTGCTAGTATTAAAACCTATTTTTACGTTTTCATAATGTTTTGACATAAGTTTGGGGGAGGGTAACTATTTGCCCAGAGCTGAGACCCTGACAAGTGCTACCACCCCGGGTCAAGGTGAACCTGGGAACACCAGCAATTAAGAGGTAGTCCCACGCTCCTCAACATCTGACCAGAGGACTTGCTGTTGGACATAGTTTATCGTCTTACCCAGGACGGATTCGGTTGTGCAAATTTATTGAAGACATCATGGTTCCTATGCTGCGCGGAAAACTCTTTGTCCTGGAGGCCAGTTCTATTTGTAGCAATATAGTACGACCGATGACTAAAGCTCAGCACCACGTTTTCTTTTGCTTGCTAGGCGTTATGAGACACAGTGACAGAAGGAATTCTACGAGGACGAGAAGTTTACCGCTTCCCAACTGTTCTTGTACTTTAAGCATCAGCTTAAAGTCAAGATTAGGACGGAAAGGCCACAACTTCCTCGATCAGAATTTGGCAAAAGGTGGGTGAGTCTTGTGCGTCTTTGACTAGTAAAAGGACGGTTAGGCATCAGTATATTGTGAACTCTGTGTTGAACATTGGTAACCCAGCCCAAAATAAGGTAGCTTAGGTTTGTTTTATCCTTAGTTTATTCCCTCTAGTTACCTTAGCTTAGGGGATGTAACACCCCAAACTTGTGCAAAAATAGGTTTTAATACCAGAAATATATTGTAATAAAAAAAATTAATACTAACAATAATTTTTGAAGGAAAAATTATTATCTACCAAATGAGAAATTAAAAAAAAAACAACTTTTTACGAAATTAAAACCATCCAAGATTGTAAATTTCCGAAAAGAAGTTGGATTATACTAAAAAAAAATATGAGTGATTGAAAAATGGGTCAAATATATATGTATACATACTTAGATTTTTTACCAAACTATCGCTATGAATCTATTTCAAAATTTTGTTGGCATTAAATGACCCACTGAGGTTGATGTGCCATGAATCAAAACAACTAAGCAAATGACAGAGACTTTGATGTATTATGGTGGATGTAGTAAGAATGGGAAGTACGAATGTGTTGTTTTGGTGTAAGGAATATGTATGTTTGGGTCAGTGATTGTGGCGAGATAAGTTAGATTGAAGACCAACCTTCACATCCCTCCTTATGGCCTTGTGCCACATTTTCGTAATAAAACAGAATAAATATTGCTTTCCTTTTTGGTATCTAGACTTTATAAAGTTATACACTGTACTCGATTGACAGCTAGATGTTATCTTTATTACTCACTTCAACAGCCAAATTTTAGATACGGGGACTAGTTAGAACTACATAGAGACTCGGAGGTATTATGGTGGCTGCAGTAAGAATGATAAGTAAGAATGTGTTGTTTTGGTGGAAGGAATACTGTGGTATGTTTGGGTCAGTAATCGTGGTTAGCTAGGTTTAAGATAAGACAGACTGAAGACCAGCCTTCGCCTATCCGCCATTTTGGCCCTGTGTTACATTTTTGTATTAAAAAAATATTACTTTCCTCTATGGTACCTAGACTTTATGAATTTAAGTGCAGTACTTAATTAGCAGCAGGGTCTCATCATTTTACACTTGGCATGGCTAGGTCCAGTCGTAAGTCCTATGCTAACAGTTTCTTCTCTCTCAATTCTCGCTTGTGGAATTCACTTCTTGCTTTCACGTAAACTTTGAATCAAACGCAATGTTAATCGTTAGTTTCTGTCTTCTTAATTCCAGTTCTTTTAGTGATATATATCCTTAATAATGTTTTCTTTTTCTCATATTCTTTCACCCATTGCGTGTTAGGGGTTTTATTGCCTTACTTGTGGGTGAAATGATTAAAAATAAATTGGGTAACTTTCGAACATACTACTATGATCTAACATCTATATATGTGTATACGTATGCATTCGCATATACTGGGAGCAAAAATTCTGCATACTCTTCTTCTATGTGCCATATCCTTTCAGGACGTGGGTCATCATGGCTGTCCATGACTTCCTGTTCTTTGTAACCCTTAGTAAAGTAACAAAAAAAAATCTAATTTCACACCTCTGGTTATCGTTTTTGTTAACGACCATATATTGTCATTTTTTATATGATAGGTCTTCCTGCTTTACTTTGCTACTTTCTCTAGGAGTTTTCACTATACATTGATTGTTTTGTTACATATTAAATGATATTTATGTAATCATTTTGTTTGATTATCATATTGCGCTAAAAAGCTACAAACCATTGTAAATTATCTTTATTTTTTATTTTTTTTTCTCTTTGCAGGTGAGTTACTTTCTTATTTATAGGAAAATATACATTAATGCGGAATCTCTGCTAAAACCGGAAGTTTCATGATAACATCCATTCGGCTTGTCAAATAACTGTCGAAGGTATGTTAAATATATGACGCCATGTTGTTTTCTGGTTGTCTTGCTTTCAGTGTTAGTTTGTGTCCCGTGTTTCGTTATGTTGGAGTATTTATTAATTCTGGTTTTATGTAACTTCATAATATTATGAATCAGATTTATTAAGTAAAACTCTTACTCGAGTGCTTAAATGTAACAGTAAATACCAAAAGCATATTTAGGAAGTAAAAATAGATCCGGAATATTTTTAGATTTGTGCTGCTCTTGGAGTTGTAGGAGTTAGAAAGTAAAGATATTGCTTACTTCCCGCTGACTTTTCTATATAAAAAGGAGTCTTTTCTATAATAAAAAAAATGAAGAATTTAAGTATTTGATGTCATCTCCCCCACAATAGACTCTGCTCTCTCGCCTTGGTTAGTAACAGTTGGTAACGAGTCTAAGAGGACAACTCGGAACTCAACAGTTGTTAACTCAGAATGCAAAACCGTTTAGGCGTGGGGCAACTCCATCGCATAACAGTTTACTTGTTACAGAAACGTGCGATGCGGATGTGGACCTGTACTTCACAAGTGGAATCTACGGTTTTAATATGATGACTGTAATGTTTAGGTCACATTTTCTAGACCTCTCCAAAGAACTGCCCTCAGGACTGCCCAGTCAACAATCTACTTCGTAATATTATGATTCAGAGTTATGAAACAAAACTCGAGTGCTTAAATGTAACAGCAAATACCAAAAGCATATTTAGGAAATAAACCATTGCAAACATTTCTATAGTCCATTTAACGTTTGGACAGGTAAATTGATTTGTTTTTTTACGGCTTATCAGCCTTTCGCGGGCTATTTAAAGTATTTTTAGATGAGAACAATTTTTTTGTAGATAATAATTTATTCATATAGATTTTATTAATTCCCTGCTAACTGGGATATGAGGTGGATTCATATCTTTCCAAATGGTATTTGCGTGTAAATAAATATAACGAACTGACTGAAATTAGAAATCGGAAACCCGAGTTCCAATTCAGAGCCGTTATCCATTACATCAACCGCACATCGAAGCACTAAATACAGCACTAACTATTCCAAACCGGCTACAAATCCAGGTACTGACCAGACCCGATATTGTTTAACTTCGGTAATCAGAAAGAATGTAATTGCCTTGGGAAAGGCCATTACATTCACTTAAGTGCTAATACCCTTGGGAAAGGTATGAATCCTTTTCTTCGCCCCCCTCCCACAAATATGGGTAAATAGCAGGACAGACCAGGTTCTATAGCCTTGGATGCCAACTGGTCTACCAGAGAAAGAAATGGCAACCTACTGCAGGAAAAAAAATCTGCCTCGTCAGTCATGTATCGAAAAATACATGATCGCCTAAGCGTGTATCACGCATGGCACATAACTGACCACAGACCGGGTTCTATAGCCTTGGATGGCAACTGGTCTACCGCAGAAAGAAACGGTAACCTACTACGGGAAAAAATCTGACTCGTCAGTCATGTACTAAAAGAGACATGATCACCTAAACGTGTATCACGCATGGCACATAACTGACTGAATCGGACAGGAACCGGCTTTTCAATGAGATGTGGCCAACATTAAGTGTCATATAGAAGTACGAATATTACATAACAGGTCAATACACTTTTCTTTGTTTCTAATGATGTTTTCCTGTTTCTTCATTTATCGAAACATAATTTTGTCATTGTGGGTAATATCAGTTATGACAGTGAATTGAAAATGACATTAGTGCAGTTTTTCAGCACTCGTCGGAGAGTCAACGTGGCAATGTCATTGTCGTAAATATACGCGTGTTTTCATCATACAAGAGTAAGGAAAGCTAAAAATAAAGCTTGGCATGATTTGGTGCGATATATTTGTTTGCTTATATACAGTCTTTAGATCCGAGTGGTTAAAACATTCGCTTAGATAGACTTATTGAAGGGATTCCTGGCAGCTCATGCCTTAAAGAAATACAAAGAATTGTACTCACAAGTACAGCTCACACATTACGAAGGGCTTTAACTATGTAAAATATGTGTGATTTTAGGGTTTTTTTTTTTGTTTTTTGTTTAATAGGGGAAAATTTCATGAAGCCATTTTTGTCCTTAGGGACCCAGAAGGAAATGTGAATACAACAGAAACTCAAGGAAATGATAATAACAACAACAACAACAATACCTGATATTATCATAAAAGACAAGAAATTCAGGAAGTGTATGCTTATTGACACGGCAGTACCATCTGAGAGAAACATCTCCATAAAGATTATCGAGAAATTGTCCAAATACAATGACCTGGCGATTGAGATTAACAGGATGTGATGAATGAATACTGAGACTGTGTCAATAGTAATCGGAGCACTGGGCCTCGTGAGAAAAGGAAAGAGCAATAATACTAAGTGTCTCAGGTAACATCAACATGCAAGTTTCCCAGAAGTTCGCCCTACCAGGAACATCTCATATACTAAGAAAAGCGCTATCAATTAAATGGCATTTCTCCTATAGGGCCGAAAGACCATAGTTTGATCCAGGCTCTACATGATACAAAGCAGGAAACATAACATACGCAAATAATAACACCGACCGACATTTTTTCGACCCAAATGTTGTTGGGCAATGGGCATATGTTTCTGGGCTATTTATTCACGCTGAATCTCAAAATCAAATCCATTTTTGTCCATTACATCACGTTTTCTCAGTACAGATAATTACTATTTTTCTCAAAATAGGAAAATATGCCGATTTAACAGTGATATGCCAGGACTAAGTAGAAACAACCTTAAACGTTTGCAGGTTTGAATAACTTATAAAAGAAAAAAGTATCCCAATAACTTAAAGAATGCATTTTCAGCATTTTCAATTTAGAAAAAGTTTTCAGAAAAACTCTCAGGCAAATTTAAATTAAGACAAACACGTGTCATCAATTTTTTAATCAAAACAAAGAAGATACAAAGGAATGAAAAATACATTCATTTTTGTCCATCCAAAGGTATAAATCTTCTCTTCTTGGAAACTACGGTGCTTTTGAAAAAGTTGATCTCTTTTGATGCTTCAGCAGAAATCGGCCATCATGTTAACATCCCATCTGCCATTGTATCTTTCTTCCATTACCTTGAGATTCTGATGAAACCTCTGTACCTGTTCATCACTAAAATCACTAAGATTATAATGGCTATTTTGGCCTATTTTAAGAAAAATAGTAATTATCTGTACCACTAATAATAACAATAATAATAATAACAATAATAATGATAATAATAATTACAATAATAATAATAACATTAACAACAACATCAATAATAATAATAATAATAAATGCAGATGATTAAGTGTGGGCGCAGAATACGTAAAGCAAAACGAAAACAAGCCTTTTGATTGGACTTTATTTTTGTTTCGGTTGCGTAGTGAGATTTCTTTTTGTCTTTTTAGTTCATTTATCGATTTTTATTGTAACTTTTTTTTATTTGTTCTCCTTGGGAAAACTAACAAACCGGAAACACAATGTCAAAAGAAAACGGTACTGATTTTAGAACTTGTAGACAAAGAATAGATCCGTAATATTTTTAGATCTCGATTTGTGCTGCTCTTGGAGTTGTAGTGGTTAGAAAGAAAAGGATATTGCTTACTTCCCGCTGGTTTTTCTATAAAAGAAGTCTATGACAAGAACTGAAGCCATTGCCAGAAAGAACCTTTTCTAAAAAAAAAAAATTAAAAAAAAAAATTTAAATATATGATGTCGTGTAGTATCCTCCAATATTTACTTTTAATATTACATAATTAGGTAGAATTTCTTGTTGGCTAGTGGTTATTGGTGGAGCTGGCGTGCCGAGTTCAAATTCAAGGTCGTTGCATTCGTTTTCGCGATCATAACTTTTGAAACGCATGAAGTCATCTCATCTCCCCCCCCCCACACGTATAGATTAACAGACTGCTCTCTCGCCTTGGTTGGCAACAGTCGGTAACGAGTCTAAGAGGCTAACTCAGAAATCACAATGATCAACGAGTTTCAAAGGACGAATCAGAATCCAAAACCAGTTAGGCGTGGGGCAACTCCATCGCGTAACAGCTTACTTGTTACAGAAACGCGCGATGGGGCTGTGGACCTGTACTTCACAAGTGGAATCTACGGTGTTAATATGACGGCTGTAATGTTTAGGTCACCTTTTCTAGACCTCTCCAAATAACTGCCCTCAGGGCTGCCGAGTTAACTATCTACATAGATTTCTCAGTCTTAAGTTGGTCATATATCTTAGATAAGGTATTGTTCTTATGTTTACTTTATGGTTAGATTTTATTTCATATGGTCTTTGTTAAGTTTTAAACATAGATGCAATCGTCTTTAGTTGATCAACCTTTTTAGATGAAGCTTTGTCATTATACATTTTTGATTACGTTTCGTTCATTGACATTATTTATATTCGGACTATTGTCCCCATCTTTGTGAATTTGGCAACATCGTGATTGTGAGTTCAATCCCTGGACCAGGCAGTTTTTACTTGCACTCAGTGAAAACGGGCGAGTAATAACTGAACAGTACTAAAGAGAATAAGAACTAGACTAGATATCCCTAGACATGAGCAGTGGAACGAGAACAGTCTACCTCTGTAGATTAAATAAAGGGTTCAGTTTAGAATTCCCTGTAGTTTACCCAGATCAATATACATCTGAAGAACATTGGAGGACACAATGGCCAAAACATGATAACAACAACAAAGATAAGGATAATAGTCTGAATATAGATTCGGTCAATAATGATAACTTACATTCCAGAAATTCAAACAAAAAAAGTGTCTGAAAAGTGTATAGCTGTACTCAGTGTAAATGGGTGACAATAACTGAAAACTTCTAAATAAAATAAATAAACTAGACGATATCCCTAGACATAAGCAGTGGAATGAGAAAGTCTACCCCTGTAAATTAAATAAAGGGTTCAGTTTAGAATTCCTTGTAGGTTACCCAGATCGATACAAACATGAGGAAAGCTGAATGGCACTACCGTCGAAACGTTGCAATAGCAGCAGCAAAGATGAGGTAAATAGTATAAATAAAAATAGTGTAAATAATGAATAAGTTTATTTTACTTTATAATGAGAATAATAGCTGTAATAGTTTTAAGTTGTTTAAATTTCTATATAGTAGGTATCACTTTATCTCGTGAGATGAGGTATCACCCTGTTTGGTCAAAATTTAGTCCTTTGGTCGTGAAGACTGGAGAGACCACTCTAGGGCGAAGGCACAAACGAGGCCGTGCGCTTGAAGTCGATCAGAATTGGTACAGTGACAGGCCAGAGAAGGTGACCGAGAACGACAAAGTCAAGATCTGGTGAGATCTGAACATCCAAACAGACCGCAACCTTGAAGCTACGAATCCAGATATCACAGTCGTTGACAAAAAATGATCCTGATAAGCATAATATTTAATTTGAAGGAATTAACTTGCTTAGGAAGTACACCGAGCAGCAGATTGAGGTTGCCGAGACTATGGGACATTCAGGCCATTATTGTCCTAGTTATCATTTGGGCAATGGGGCTTATGGAACCGAACATAAAGCCCTACACTAAGAAAATCAGATTAATCTCTAATATCCTATTGCATCAGAAGTCGGCGTTGCTTTGCACTGGAAAGATTATGCGAGTGGTGATATCTGCCTGAAGTTGTACGACTTTATGGGAAACACCCATAATGCAGGATCTCCGTTTGAAAACGAAAAACCGTGTGGAAGCTACTACTACTACTACTACTAATAATAATAATAATAATCATCATCATCATCTCTATTATTATTCTGCTTGTCCCTCCCTTAGTTCCTTAGCCACGACGGCCTAGTCCTGCGAATACCTCATAAATAATGGACTATTCCATTTTGACCGCATGGAAACTAGGCGCTGACATTTCGGAGACGCTACTTGATTTCAGTGAGAAAATCAATGAAAGAAAGAAAGAAAGAAAGAAAGAAAGAAAGAAAGAAAGAAAGAAAGAAATGTAAGGTAGAAATGTTTAACGTCTGTTTCATTGCAATAGAAAAAACATATAGTTTCAAATCTTTTCATTTCTACACCCCTACTTATAAATAAATGTATTAATAAAAATGTGTGCAATACAGGCTTTCGGATAATTGTAGTAGTAATGGTGGTAGTAGTAGTATTAGTATTAGTAGTAGTAGTAGTAGTAGTAGTAGTAGTAGTAGTAATAATAATAATAATAATAATAATAATAATAATAATAATAATAATAATAATAATAATAATAATAATGATGATGATGATGATTAGGAGAAGAAGAAGACGAAGATAACTGACTCCAACATTAAATAACGCAACAAGTGTTGAGATGTAAAATCAACCACACTAACCCATATTTAAACGGTCTTTTGCAAGCATTCATACTGAAGTCGATCATTATCTCAACTTTCGTGTAACTTGTAACTCGTTTACTAATCCCAGTCATCATTTAATTTGTAATATGATTGCTGTTTTAATTCTCTGTCTTGAGTAAACTAATTTCCTTTAGTTCTTAACTGTCAGCGCATCTTACGTACCTCTTTCCCGTTTAATTAATTATTTCCTCTGCCCAAACTTAATGAAAATCACATTTCAACTACTTTTCTGACTCACTACTGTTGGTTGCTATCAGGGCATCCCAGAAATAATGTCCGAAATCTCATAGCAAACTATACTTATTGATAGTTTCGTAATTGTTCTAATGATAACTAGACACGATGTAGGAATCTTACATTACTATTCCCCTAACCCAGTTACTAACTTAACCCTCCTAAAAAGACGTACACTGCAGAGCCTAAGTTTAGAAAATGTTACAGAAGCAACCTGAACTTTTCATAGTGTTTGTATGAAACTGAGTGATAGTCGTTGAAACTTCGATTTTCGATGTCGCTAGAGGGCGTGCCATTGGCTGGATATAAAGCCACCACGATTAGGCCATTTTAGTTCTTTGGAGTTACAGAACATAAAAGTGACTTCCGATAAGTGATTAAGCTCAAAGACAGAGAGAAGATTAACAATATATTTGTTAGCTTTATTTTAGGTGTAATACTTGCATTAATTCCTGGTCACAGAAAATATTTCTTCGTGATTTTCAAGGTTTGAAGAGTGCCGTATATAAAAAAAGTAAATTATGTCATATATTTTGTCTGAACTTCTAAGTATGTAAAGTCAGCACATGTAACGAGGTTGACTGATGAACATTGGAAAGCATTTCTCTGAGTTGTATGCAGCAACACCAAAACAAATATTAATTATATCTTAAAAGGTAAACGCCAAAATCTCACTAACCTTTTGTGCTGCTTCGTTTGTGAGATTCGAAATGTGCGCACTTGGTGTGATGTAACTATTTTATTGCTATTGTCGCCTTCTTGGATAACTTTTTCGTAAATAAGTGTGTTTGTTGTCTTTATGTTTTGTGCATTCAGTGTATTGTATTGAACAAAATAGCTACTTGGCCTACGCTCGTCATTCACTCAGTTATCTGGCCCTCTGGGAAAAAGTCTGGTGACCCCTGAGTTATTCAATGCCAAAATCTAAATATTTTCAATGCATTTGCATGCCTTCAACATCAGATAAAATGTATTATTGGCCATTTTGCTATAAATAGGTATCGTTGGAAATGTTTCTTTTGTATAAAGATATATTGCTGGAATTTTTATATTAGGTTGGTGCAAAAATAATGTCGTTTTCTCACATGAATTTGAACGTCAAAAAACGACATTATTTTTGCACCAACCTAATAATATCATAGTGTTTTGTTTTTGTTTCGGGGCTGACTATTTGCCTGTACCTAGAACCCTAACTGGTGCTACCACTCTGGGTCAGGGTGGACCTGGTAACAACAGTAATTAAGTGGTGGATATTATATGATATGAGCTTTGAAAATGCAGAGTTGTAGAAGCAACCTGATATTTTCATTGGATATGTAAAATTGAGTAATAGCCCTTGAAACTTCGAATACTGAAGCCGCTAGAGAGCGTACCGTTGGTTGGATATAAATTCACTGCCATTCCCGATAAACGGTGACCGTGCTTTTTTTTTTGCTTTTTTTTTTTTTTTTTTTTGGAACGGTGCCACAGCCCGTTCGACTGTCGAAATCTCTGGGCAAAGTTTCGTCCGGGAAGGTAGACAGGCCCTGAACCCGGGTTCTAAAGGAATATTTTTGGCCGAGCCTGCAGGCTCGGACAACCCACGCTAAACTCGACCTTATGCCACATATGACCCACGTGAAGTGGGGGGGGCGTTAAATATAACCGTACTATTTTTTTTATATCATAGAATACAGTAGTGACTGCATGCGAACGATTAAACAGACGATTTTTCAGGCGAAAGAAATTGCTGAAGATCGTTTGAAAGTTTTTGAAGAAAGGACAATTTAGCTCAGGAGATTCGGTTCCAAAAGCTAAGCAGAGTATTAAGAAACCGAAAAGAAATTGCTAGAAACAAAGAAATGAGTACCGAACTAGTACGTGATATCTGTTCTCCTGTATGGCAGTGAATGCTGAACATTCTCCTCATAGATGAGGAAGAGACTTGAAACAACAGAAAAGTGGTTCTACAGAAGGATGATGACGATACTATAAACCAAACATGTGAGCAACGACGAAGCTTTGGAAAAAATGGAAACAAAAAGGAAACTTATACTTAACATCAGGAAGAGACGGTTGAAATTTCTAGAGCACATAAGGGGAAAGAGAGCTTGGAAAATCTGATACTCACAGAACAGATTGAAGGCAAGAGGGACGCAGGAAAAGAAAGCATTGAGCAAATGGATGGTGCAACAGGGTTTAGCAAAAAGACAGCATTTATTAAGAGCTACGAAGGACAGGAAATTGCCGAGAGCCATGATCACCTACGCGCTGAGGAGACACGTCAAACGAAGAAGAAGAAAAAATTCGGCATGGACAAGTCATTCTGTTAAGTTTAAGACTTTTTTTTTTTGTTTATACGTTCTTTTTATAGATACAAATATTTAAGTAAATGCTCTGTTTATAATAAACAGTATTAACAACATTTACCGGCCTTAATGTCCGAGAAATTTTCATAAAAAATATGCGCCCGCTGGCATTTCGGTTAGCAAGGTCGATTTTACTGTTATTGCTAACCGAAACGCTCCTCTGTGGCAAAATCGGTAAAAGCACGTCAGGTTTTATGACAGTTCCGTATAGGATATAGGTTCGATTCCTGTCGGGGGACGCATATTTTTTATGAAAATTTCTCGGACATTCAGGCCGGTAAATGCCAGTATTACACCTAAAATAAAGCTAACAAATATATTGTTAATCTTCTCTCTGTCTTTGAGCTTAACCGTTTATCTGAAGTCACTTTTATGTTCTGTAACTCCAAAGAACTAGAACGGCCTTATCGTGGTGGCTTTATATCCAGCCAATGGCACGCCCTCTAGCGACATCGAAAATCGAAGATTCAAGGACTATCACTCAGTTTCATTATAAACAGAGTATATAAATATTTATATCTATAAAAAGAATGTATAAACATAAAAATGTCTTAAAATAATTGTCGGACTTTGTCGATTTCATAATGTGTGACGTGATTCTGTTGAGTTTAGCGATGGCATATTTTTATCTGAATTTGATAGAAATATACTGTTACGATTGAAGAATTAGTTAAGAAACTTAATTTAAATTTAAACCATTGAATTGTTCATCAGTTACAACTTTGTGAGATATCGTAATTTCGAAATTAGGCGACCCATAGTTGAACGGTCTTTTGTAAGAATCCATACATGTGTCGCACATTATCTCAACTAAATAACTAATGTAACTAATAATTACTTTACTAATCCCAGTTTACTTTTAATTTGTAATATCGTTGGTGTTTTAAGTCAAAGATAAATCAAAAAGAGAAAGAAGAGAATTGAAGGGAACTGACAATTACTCTGTATTTACTTGCCCCTCTCCCCACATATCGGTGAGATGTGGTACAAGGCTTTTTAAAGTGAGTGCCCATGCTCGGGCACATAGATCGAGGCCAAAAAGTTGCCCGACTTCCACCACCACTGTTGCGATAGTATCAATATTCCACCGACTCCTCAGCGCAATGGTGCAATGAGAGAGGTGCTGTTGTAACGTTGGAATCCTCGGCACCAGACATCCCTCAATGATTTCGACTACTATTACTCGCACCCCACCTCGGTGGCGGGATGTGGTGCAAGGCCTTTTCAAAAGTGGGGTGCCCATACGCGGACACAATTGCCAGGTCCCCTGCGACCAAAAGTCGCGCTCGCGTCGACATTCCACTGACCTAAAACTTTGGCGCAATGAGGTTGGTATCCCCTAGACCAGGCATCCAGAAATGATTTTTCCGCACTCTGCCCGAAGACAAACTGGCTACTACTCTCCCCTGTGCATTGACCTGAAATCCATCAAAAAACTGCATCTATTTGTGCATCAGCACGAGTTCAACGAAACGATTTCAATGAGAGTACAGGGTTGGTTTCGCGCCACGATGCATAACGAACACGTGATCAAATCACGTGACTTGAAAAACAGTTGACTTCCGTTTCGCATCCAGAATAGGCCGATTCCTACTGGGTATCGCTTTACACCTCATTGGTTCGCCTGGAACAGGAAGAGGGTAGGAAGATAATCGAACGACTAAAGGTGATATATTATTCGACAAATTAGTTAAATGGAAGGCCGACTGATGAACATAGACAGCCTGTTCTACAAGAGTAGGTGTACAGACAAAAACAAATGTCTTTTTTTCAGACACATGGATAGAATCTATATCTATAATTCTCAAAATGTGTGTGTGTGTGTGTGTGTGTGTGTGTGTGTGTGTGTGTGTGATCGGATGTTTATGTATTTTCACGATTTTCATCCGATTTCGATTAATTTTTTTGTTTGATAGATAATTCTTCATTGCCGATTTTAAGTCCAAATTGTTGGCGACAATGGTTCTCCACTACATCCTGTCCATTATAACTCTCAGCAACGTTTTACTATTTACTATCTGTTCTTGGATATATATCGTTGATAAAAACGTTAATAAAAATAAATAGTTTAAATTATTACACTAATATTATTTATCATTATACAGTTCCCTTTTCAGGGCCACCCCACATTCAAATTGTTAACCCCTCATTTGGGGATGAGCCTCAGTGGCATCCAAATGTTGTTACTAATATTGATTTTCGGGTGGGCTGACTTTAAACTTAAACTGCTTCAATTGAACGGTAAATATTCCCAGTAATGAAAGACCCGGTCAAAAACGGGTTATACTGCTAGTAGTATATATACGAAAGAATACACCTGCTAAAACGTAGATATTTGCTAACATAGATTAGTTTGATACAAGGCAATAGTAGCTGGGGACTTGTGAAGATGTAATTCGCAACACAAGCAAACTGCTCTGTGAGGCCAGCTTTCTAACCGCTGTAACGTTCTAAGATTGGAAAAAATTAATCGAATTCTCCCGAGCAAGGCAGTAAAGCCACAGAGACACAATGGGTTACTGGGTGTGGAAGCGTTAGAAACAGGAACATTGCTAAGGAGCAAGAATAGAGGAAGAGTAATCAAGAGGACAGCAGATAACGATTGACATTGCATTTAAATTTTTGAACATTAAAGTTGGCTGGAAAGCATGGCGGCGGAAGGGAGTTACACAAGCGTGAGAAAAGACACTGTTAGCATAGAATTTGCGGTTACATCTAATCCGCTGAAATGTAAATTAGTGAGACGTCATCGCCAGTCTAGTGCTATTCAAAGAGTCTCGGTGCCATATCGAAGAGTTCATCCGAACACTTACCATGAAAGTACAAAAGGAGGCAACCTTATGGCGGTTGGAAAGTGACTGAAGCCGAGACGCCAGATCAGGGCCAATAATATTGCTGATTCCTCTTTGGATTTTTATCTTAGAGCTCTAGATAGATAGCAGGAGTACCGGACCATATGTGGCAGCAATTTTCTAAGCATGGACGAATGGTAGACTTATAGATATGTAAGATAGACTCCGGAGAGAAAAATTGTCTAGCACGACACAGTGAACCAAGCTTCCTGGCAGCTGACCTAGCAATGGATTCAATATCGTCGTTCTACTTCATGTCAGCTGAGAACGTTAGTCCAAGCAGGCGCAGTGAGTCACTCTCCTTGAGGTCAGCATCAGCCATGCTGATGGAAAGCAGAGAGAGTTATCTCAGATGACTAATAGAGACATGGTTTAGTTCTGGAAGAGTTCAAATTATCCTTTGCCTCAATTAACAACAGAGTGAAGGTTCTTTTGGATATCAGCTGCCATTTTGCCCTTGTTAAACTGATTAGATTTACTATCGAGACAGGAGTAAATGGTTGTGTCATTTTTAATCATTTCAACCCAAAGAAAGGCGATAGTGCCATTAAGACACAATGGGTTACTGGTGGTAGAAGAGAATGAGAAAGCTTAGTAAGGAGAAAGGACAATAAAAGTATAGGTCTCAGGAACACAGAAGATGGTGATTGGTGTTTCATTTAAATATTTGAAGATTAAATGTACGAGAGAAACAAGAAATCGTAAGGGGGTTCTACAGGCGATGAGTACAAGAAAGACTATTAGAATAAAGCATACGGCTGCAACTAGCTAGTGCAACAGTAAAAATGAGACATATTTACCAATCTAGTAGCACGCTTAAGTTCATGCATTCGATACACCAAGGGGGAAAGCTCATCAAAACAATTCCCATGAAAGTACTTGTAGAACACAGAGATGCCAATTCACGTTGGGGAGAAAGTCGAGATGTCACGTTAGGATTGATGACATTACAAACCCTTCTTTAATTTTTGTCAAGAATTTGGCGATAGATAGCAAGAACACCGGACCAGATATGGCAGCAATATTCAATGCCTAGATGAATGGTAAATTTATAAACCTGCAAGATGGATTCTGACGAAAAAATGTTCCAACAACTGATTAAATTGTCGATTTCAGTTCATGTCAATGGAAACTGATTCGTTTTTTACGGTTTCTCAACCTTCTGCAGATTACTTAAAGACAGAAAATACTTTTAGATTTTAAGAATTTTTGGATATAATACTGATCTACTGATACAAGTCCTAATATTTTCTCATGGTTTGAAGTCGAAGTGTATTTTCGCGTAAGTGAATATAACGAACCCGACTGGAACTGGAACTCTGTTCCCCAATTTCAAATTTGAAACCGTTATCTATAACACCACCCACACATCCAAGCTTACAGCATCTGATATTTTCAATTGGTCACCCGTCTAGGTATTAACCAGATTCCACGTTACTTAACTTCGGTGATCGTACGAGAACTGGTGTTTCAACGTGATATGGTCGTAAGGCCGTGAAGTTCTAACAAATATTCTTCAAAGATCGGCTAATGGTAATACACGGGCAGTCGCGGATCAGTCACTGAGGATATAGCTCTTTAGACTTGGTGACTGGTCCGTGAGATGAGCTGGATAAGCATGCCGCAAGTTTTGCCAATTGAGAATTTGCCTGTCGAGCAATTTGTCAACTGAGCTATTTGTCAATAAAGAAATTTACCGTTTGAGAAATTTACCAATCGAGCAATTTGTCAATTGAGAAATTTTCCAATTGATAAATATCAACTGAACAATTTGTCATCTGAGCTATTTTCCACGTGAACAATTTGCCAATTGAGTAATTTGTCAATTGAAAAGAATTGCCAATCAAACAATTTGCCAATTGAGTAATTTGGCAATTGATATATTCGCCTTTCATATCATAGACATAAACTGCACTTGACCAAACACTTTCGCAAATAAATAAATAAAAGATAAATAAAAAAAGAATAAAGGCTAGGACCTTCATATCAGTTTTGTAAATAGCGTAAATGATCTTTAAACTTTGGACCTGTTTCTCGTTTAAGCCATACAAATCTGCTGTGGTAATTTCTCCACGACCTGTTGTCGGCAATGTTTGCTCACATATCCAAACAGTGCCCATATTGATCAGCCATTATCAATGAAGTGAAAGACGCTGTCGAGACTGGACGGTTCATAATCTTAGCCTGACCATTGGCCTTCAAGCTGTTGATTATAACTGAGCAACAGTTGGTCGTTTGCTGTATGGACGAGAATCAGAACAATTAACCGTAACACCCCTGCCCTTGAAATCGATATTGCTAGAAAAGAAAAAAATGTCGAAAGCTAAATACAAAAGGAAAGATGAATTATAAATGATAAGTTGCTTAAAAAGCATATTTCAAATTAAAAGAGAAAGATAATGAAGAGAAAAATGTATTGAAAGTGCACTAATTTCAGAATCCTCTCATTCCGGCTCATACATCATAACTTTGCTTGATCTCGCACTGTCCGCTGACCTGAGATAATTACATTGAATCAATAGCTTCATCCACCGCAAGGAAAGTTGGTTCCCTGTGTCGCGCCAAAAAGTTTTTCTCTCTCGAGTCCATCCTTCAAATCTATAAATCAACAATTCGCCCTTGCATAGAATACTGATGCTATATATGGTCTGGTGCCCCCGCTGTTCGCCTTAAGGTCCTCGACAAGATCCAGAGACAGTTAAGCAATGTGGTTGGTCCTGATCTGGCATCTCGTCTACAGTCGCTCTTTCAAAGACGTGCCGTCACCTCCCTCTGTCTTTTCTACAAATACTTTCATGGTAACTGCTTCGACGAGCTACTATCGCTGGTTCCCAGACTGCATGAATTTAAACATGCTACTAGGCTGGCATCACGGTCCCACCCTTTCATTGTCGAAACGGTTAAATGTGGCCGTCACTTCTACTCCAATAGCTTCACGTCTCGCACCTCCCGTCTGTGGAATTCCCTTCCTCTTACTTGTTTCCCTCATAGCTATAATCTCCAACTATTCAAATGTAATGTCACTCGACATCTCCAGATGCCCTGACCTATTCTCTGTCCTTCTCTTCATCCTTTCCTCTAACACGCCTCTTTACTCTCGCACCCACTCTCTGTAACCCCTTGCGTACTATTGGCATCCCGCCTTTGCTTGGGGGTGAAATGCTTAAAAAAATAGAAAATTACGACTACTCCAACAATAACGATCCAAATAGAAGCAACAGAACGCTGAATGAGACAGATGAATTTCGCATCTACAGAGTGCGATGGATAAATTGTCATCTAAATTACCCCAAAATTAAAATAACACTGACATCTCATTGTAACAGATATATTTACCAAAACTACACAAATATGTCTTGAAATGCTTCACGCATCACCCACTGTATATCGTGCGTCCAAATGTAACTTTTAATGTTAAGTTTCTCTTTATCTTTAAGGTTTCGATATAAACTGAAACTCGCTTTTGTTGTATTCTCCTCTTCCTTTATATACATGTAGGCCAAAAGTTTGGAACCACGCTATAGAATTTGAAGAATTGCCTAAAAATTGAAGGTTGCCAGAGCTTATTTTCAAAACTAATTGTCTAGCTCACTTCGTGGCATTTTCTCTTCCTGAAGGGTTTTATTATATAATTATTATTATTATTAATAATAATGATAATAATAATAATAACGTAATTAAGCCATTGCCGCATGAAGTATCCTTAAACTTTTAGCGCTTTTTGCCTTAATTATATTTGGGTTTTATTTCTTTTCTTGTCTAATGGCAATTGGCAGATGTTAAATTTTAGGTAACACCCTCTCTTAATCAAAACAGACACCATGCACTGATGGGTTAAATAGTTTCAGCATCCAAGCTTAGTAGGAGTTAATTAAATCAAAGTAGGTATGGAACGTACTAATTATTGAATTATTATTATAATTATTATTATTATTATTATTATTAATTATATGATAAAGCCCTTCCGGGAGAGAAAACGCCTCGGAGTGAGCTACTCAATTAGTTTTGAAAAAAAAGACAGGCAATTTTCAATTTTTAGGCATTTCTTCGAATTCTAGAGAGTGATCCCAAAATCTTTCGATATATATATATATATATATATATATATATATATATATATATATTGGCTCCTGAAAAATTAATTTCGGTCTCTTTGGTTTGAGGTGTGGGTTTGTAAACAGTGACTATTTAAGCTAATATTGCACGACTCTTCGGCAGAATTGAGTCACTGTCAGTCACTGTGTGTTTATCTAAATCTAAAAAATAAACACGCTAAAATTCACCTTCATCCCTGCCGTGCGCCGACGGCTTAGTGGTAGAAGTTCCGACGGACGCAAATTCAGCCGGGTTTCGATCCTAGCTAGAGGCAACCGGACGTCTAGCCACACTGATGAGCTGCGAAACAGTCTGTCTGTGGACGACATATATATATATATATATATATATATATATATATATATATATATATATATATATATATATATATATATATATACACACACAGTGGCGATGCATAAATTGTCGCAATTTTATATTTTTAATTTCGCGACTGCACAGTATAATAGAATCAGTTGGACACTAGATGTTAGGAAAAAGAGCACCATGACGCAATTCACTCCGCCAGAAACTTGGAAACGGCATGTTGTACTGCTTGGCATTCGCACCGGGAGCTCCAATATAAACATTTCAGAATGCTTGGGTGTCAATCTGAGAATTTGGAAAATGTTGGATGAGTCTAATGGGGATTACTAAGGGCTTTGGAGTAATCACTAGTGATGGCGACGTTAGGCCTCTATTCATTTTCCCACATGGCCTCAAACTCATCACGGACGCCTATATCAAATGCTTTGTGGAGGTAGTGCTACCCTGGGTCAAGAGGGTTGCTGATGGAAGACCGTATGTCTGGTATGAGAACTCTGCTCCATACCACACAAGCAGGAGACACAGTCATGGCTCTCAGATAATTTATTCGATCGACGTCACCTCTTACATCTGCCCACCTAATTCCCCAGACTGCAACTCCCTTGATTATTATATGTGGGGTGCAGTTGAGCGAGAAACCAACAAAACTCCTAGTAACACCAAATATTAACTGAAGGCAAGGATTATGGTAGCTTTCACCAAACTATACAAGGAATCTGCCCACAAGAGATGTGGGAGATCCCGAAGTCGTCTGGAGGCAGTGGTAGAAGCCAATGGCGATTTTATTGAATAAATTTACTCTAGTAATAGTATTTTAAGATATTTTTGTGTAATTTTCTTAAATACATCTGCTAAATGAGATGTTCGTATTATTTTCATTTACTGCATAATTTAGGCAACAATTCATCCACCGCATCATATATATATATATATAAGATATATAAGAGTAGACGGACAGGCCCATCTACGAAACTCTGGAGTCGGGATACTGAATGTAACAACAA
This sequence comes from Acanthosepion esculentum, assembly GCA_964036315.1. Taxonomy (NCBI): domain Eukaryota; kingdom Metazoa; phylum Mollusca; class Cephalopoda; order Sepiida; family Sepiidae; genus Acanthosepion; species Acanthosepion esculentum. The sequence goes on along the minus strand of OZ038511.1, from coordinate 47,102,792 downwards.
TCACCTAAATGACAACTTTTACTCACATTAACCCTATACATATATATATATATATATATATATATATATATATATATGTAAAATGTGTGTGTATATATATATATATATATATATATATATATATATATATATACATATATAAATATGCAATTTTTATATATGTTATTTATATATTATATATGCTCGATACTTATTGGAAACCGCTCAATATTAGTGATAGAGCTAACATATTTAGTTAGATTGATGTGAGTTTGTTACCTTGGGTTTCATACTATTTGCGATCGTCAGACAAACTGATTACTTTATAAATTTTGGATTTATATATGATTGCGTATATCGGTGTTTTTATGGTAGTGGTACACGCAACCATATATAAGTTCAAAATTTAAAAATTAATCATGTTTGTCTGACGAACGCAAATAGCGTGAGACCCAGGGTCACAAACTCTCATCAATCCAACTATATATATATATACATATACATATACATATATATATATATATATATATATATATATATATATATATATATATATATATATATATATATGTTTATGTATATGTATATATGTATATGTATATATATATGTATATATATATATACATATATATATATATATGCATATATATATATATATGCATATATATATACATATATATATATATATGCATATATATATATACATATATATATATATAGCGGATTTTACTTACAGTTTCTGGGGGAGGCGCATTATATGGCGTGATCATTTTCTTGCGCGCCCGTGTGTGTGTGTGTGTGTGTGTGTGTGTGTGTGTGTGTGTGTGTGTGTGTGTGTGTGTGTGTGTGATCAACGGACCAAATTCAAATTTCAGTTAAATCTATTTCGTTCACTGAGCGCTGAATCACTTCGAAAAAGCATGAACTTATCTTCCCCCAGGGTTAAATAGCTAGATATTTTTGTGTAATTTTGCTAAATACATCTGTTAAAATGAAATATCAGTGTTATTTTCATTTTTGCATCATCTTGACGACAATTTATTCATCGCACGCCTTACGTAATTCCCTCTGCTAGAAGGATGTCTAAAAAAAGAACCAGGGGTCCTTCACTTCTACTGGTGTCTGAAAAAAAAACAGGGGTCCTTCACTCCCACTGGTATCCGAAAAACGACGAGGGGTCCCTCACGCCTAACCGCGTCCCTGGACACCAACCCAGGTATTCCTACGTCTTCGTGCTACATAAATATAAACATGCATGTTTGTCGTTGGTTGAAACGCCCGTTCTAGTAAAGTAAAGTAAAGCAACATCGAGCATGGTCAGTACCTCAATGGGTGATCGCTTGAAAATACCAGATTCTTTAAGATTGGTTGTGCGGTTGATGTAATTGATACTGGCCTGCCGAGAGTTGTTAATCGGAGAGCTGAGTTCCATTTCAAATTGGGTTCGTTATATTCAATTACGGTCTAATACCCTTTTGAAAGGTATGAATACACCTTCTCGTCTCCCAGCTTAGGGTTAATTATTAAGACTTGTATCCCTATACCATTATTATCTAGAAGATAATTCTTACAGTCTTACGACCATGAGACCCCGATTACAGTTTCATCGTGGTCGATTTATCAGGAAGGTGACTTCTTGATATTATCGGGAGGTGACACCAACGTGCGACACCTTTGAAAACCACGTCTTGAGAGTGAAGTTGGGCAGGTACATTAGTGTGTGTTCAACACCTGCAGAGACCACCTATGGTTTATATTGCAACTATGTTGAGCCGGCCTTAGTTACAGTTTATGGGGGAGAGCGCATTAGCTAATGTGGTCAACAGTCTGAGAAAAGCCAGTACGCTCAAATTCTCGGTCACGATTGCTTGTAACTTCGTAACCATCGACGGTTCCCAGATATTAGGTTGGTGCAAAAATAATGTCGTTTTCTCACATGAAGTTGAACGTAAAAAAAACGACATTATTTTTGCACCAACCTAATAGTTCCGTCTGTCCAACTTCACTTCATACCATGGGTTGATCGAAGACATTTAAATGAAATTGGGTAGACGAAATTAATTCAAAAACCGTCGATCAGTGTGATTGCACAAAGTCAGGAGTAATCGTTAAGGACTACCTATGCTGGCCTCCCGTAACGGCTAAAAGTTAAGTACTACATAACACCAGGAAAAGAGAATCAGTACCAAAAAAAAAAAGGAAATTTGCTCCAGTATTCAAAGAAGAAACTCCGCAGTGAGTAATGGGTTTGATTAAAAAGCTCTAGGCCTCATTCAGGAGTTGGGGAAACAAGACAGTTTTTCACTATTTTTCAGTATGGTCCCCTTTGACATCAATGCAATTGGTCCAACGATGCTTAAGCATTGCAATCCCATAGTCCCCCATGGTATCAATGCACTTAGTTCAATGATGCTTACGCATTGCAATCCCATAGTCCCCCATGGTATCAATGCATTTGGTTCAATGATGCTTAAGAATTGGAGTCCCATCACGGAAGAACCTAGCGTCCTGGTCCTCCAAAAACTCTTCTACAGCGCATATGATCTCATCATTGTTTCCAAAATATCGTCCATTCAGGTGGGATCTGAGTTTACGAAACAGGAAAAACTCAGATGAAACTAAGTCTGGTGAGTAATGGACCGGGTAACAATTCAAAGCCACAATTAGCTGCTTCAGCTACTACAACATGAGCAGTGAAAATGGGCGCGTTATCCTGAAGCAAGGGCACACCTACCCTTAGCTTCCCTTTGCATTTCGATTTGGTCCTTTCTTTCAGTTGTCTTGATTCCGATGCATAGTACTGTTCATGAATAGTTTTTTCCTTTTTTCAAATAGTCTGTCATTTTTATACCTTCAGAGTCCCAAAAGACAAAAGCCATCACCTTGCTGTCTACTTGAAGTTCTTCGGGGTATAGAACCATAGTGTTTCCACTGTTTGCTTTGAATCTTTGATTCAGTGGCTAATCCAGGTTTCATGTTCAGTTACGGATCTGCGGTTGAAATTCTCAGGGTCAGCTTGCAAATGAGTCAGAAGTATCCAGGAAATGCCAACCGTTTTCGGTTTCTGCTCTGGTGTCAGCAGTTTTAGGAACTATTTTACAGAGAGCTTACTTATCCCCGATCTCAGCTAAAACAGTAAATTTGAACTAGAACGAATGCCTATAGACTTAGCTATCTGCTGGACAGTAAAACGTCTTGTCATCCAAAACCAAAAAATCAATGGTAACTTGTTCATCAGGTCAACTTTTGTGCTGACCCCGCCCCTCTTGAATTCCGCAGTCCACTTCTTCACAGTTGCATAGGAAAGGGAATCCTCATTAAGTGTCTCTACCATGTCCTGATTGTCTTTGGGTGCCATACCTTTGTTTTGCAGATTTTGACCGCTAGGGCCTCTGTTTTGCCCATTTTTAGACTTCTTACCTTTGTATGGGCACAGAAATTAAGACAGAGATCTGAATTAGTTTTTCTACTTTTATAAGAAGTGGTTTTGTGTTACCACAGCAAAAATGTTCAGCTATGGCTCTTCTTACTTGGTGAGGCTTAGAGCCTTTTCAACGATCCACGTACAATATAAATACCACGAACGTTTTTTTCTTGCACGAATTAATCTTAATACAGCCCGTGCAATATGCGAGAACCAACGCCATTACGTGAGGAAGAGAAAAGAATCAGAGAGTGAGAGAAAAAAAAAACAACCGCCGGAAAGCGAACCGAGCTTCCATTTGGGTTCAAACATCTGTTGTTTGAGTGAACAGCACATCACTTAGGGGGTGGGGGAGGAGAGACGGTTAGTGAGTGCAAGTAAAGTGTTTTTAGATTGATAGAGATAAATTGAAATGTATCAAGATACTGTAACAAAAAACAACAACAACAAAAAATGAACGCGGACGCCATCTTACATTACATCTACAGCAGCCAGCTTTGCGAGAGATAAATTCGCAATTTAGAAGAAAATGAAGGCCAAACTTAATAAACAGAAAATATCTATACTTTTCAATGAAACATGTTTACATGAACAATTGCTGCCGAATTACAAAATATATATAATTACATTGTTTAAGAGTCAGTACATTTATAGTGGGAGGAGAGAGAGAGAGCTCATTATTGCGGACAGAGTACTAAACATATAAACAGTGTGGACAACATAAAATCGTTTGAGGCAGATCAATTGAAATACTTCGATTGCTAGGTGTTAAACTATAATAGTTTTATATAGGAACTAAGAGTCGCTGACGACACTTGTGTTTGAACATAGCTCGCCATTGAGCAAACACAGACGATCCCATTATTTAATTAAGTAGACCACGTGACCATAGAGGAACCGCATAAATGGAAGGTAGCGTATGTCTAATTGATAGTTATTTCTATTCTATCCGCTATTACTATTCGGATCTCCATTTCTAGTCTATCCTCTATTACTCTACGGACCGCTATTCTCTACTCTATTCACTATACTATTTCTTTATTCGGATCACTATACTGATTATTATACCAGCGAGTATTATCGAGCAAGTACGAGTGATATTCGAAGGCGTCTGGCACCAGCATTGTTTAACGGCGTTACAATAGTTTTATCTACGATTACAAAGTCTCTACTACAACGAGCATTACGAAAGTGGCAACGAGTATTCGTTGACATCACAAAAGTGACAACGCGTGTTCGTTAACGTCACGAAAAATAGAAAGAAAGTAAAACTGTCAGTCTGAGAATAACTTCCAAATAAATAATTATATTATGTTGTCAAGGAAAATCGCATGTTTGTTATATCATCTGCACAAATATATACTCAAATGCTTTTGTTTCAGCCATTTCTAAATGGGAGTATAGTTCTCGTCGTAAATGGGCGCGTTCTTTTCGTAAATGGTCGCGTTATCCTGAAACAAGAGAACACCTACCCTTAGCTTCCCTTTGTCTTAATTTTGATGCATAGTACTGTTCATAAATAGTTTTTTCCCCTTTTCCAGGTAGTCTGCCATTATTATACCTTCAGAGTCTCAAAAGACAGAAGCCATCACCTTGCTAACAGACGCTGCCTACTTGATGGCATCCCGACACTATCACATTTTTTTTAATTACTTACCGTATTTGACGGCATATAAAACGCACAAGTGTATAAGACGCATACCAATTTCAGCAAAGCAAATAAAATAAAAATTAGTAATTAGTAAAATTAATAAAAATATTAGTAAATGGTACAGGCTAGACTATATTTATGGGGTATTATTTTGGTTAAACAAGCCATGATTACAATTAAACGAAAACTAAACAGGAAACAAAGAACACGAGCCTATAAAAACCTTTATTATATCCAAAGGTAAGAAAACAAAATGAAAATCAAGCAATTATTACAATTGAGCAAAACAGTACAGTCACCATTAAAATTCAGTAAAAAATTTTCCTTTATATGATCTGTACAACCTGCGTCTTGTAAACGTCTTATTGAAATAATTAGGATATAAATTTTTTTTAGTATTTATACCAATGCAACCGTTAGTTATCGCAAGAAAACTATTAATGAAACAAATATATTTTACAAATATATAATTTGAATTTATTGCATATAATTTTAGTGCAACAAAGTATTAATATTAAAAGTGATAAAATTAATATAATGAATATTATCATTGTGCTTTTACTCTGCATAATAGCCTTTTAAATAATGACAATAGGTATATGAAAGTTACTCTAAAAAGTCTAAGCTAATAGGAGTTGTCAGCTCGCTAATTTCGGTCGACTATCGCGAATTTTAAATCTATATATGGCATATAAGACGCGGGGGAATTTTAAAAGATATTTTTAGTAAAAAAAAAGAAGAAAAAAGCGCGCTTTATATCCCGTCAAATACGGTAATTTATTTTGTCTTTCAAATTCCCAACATCCTCTTAATCTCGATCTCCAGATCCTTGTATTTGGACAATTTCTCGATAATTCTCAGGGGGGTCTTTCTCTCATATGATACTGCTATGTCAATAAGCACACACTTCCTGAAATTCTTGTCTCTTGTGATAATATCAGGTTTGTTGGATTTTATTTCACTGTCAGTTTGAATTGGCATATCCCAGAGGATAGTTACATTTTGGGTAACTATGTCTAGATTGTGCTCATATCATCTCTCAGTGGTTTCGATTTTGTGCTTCTTGTATATCTTCCAGTGTACATGTCGCTACCTTGTTTTGTCTGTGTGTATATTTTATTATTATTATTATTATTATTATTGACGTTATTATTATTAATATGATTAATTATTATTATTAATTATTATTATCAAGCTTTTGCTTATTTCATCAGTACTCAACTCGGTATCTATACTGATGACACAACCATTTATTCCGGCCTTAATAGTTCGATATGGTCAAATTGGCAGCTGATCTAAAAGAAATGGCCTACAATCTGTTGTTAACCGGGGCAAGAAATGGCTTGTTAATTTTAACGCCTCTAAAACTTATAATTGTCTGAGATAACTTTTTTTTACTTGAATCAGCATGGCTGATGCTAACCTCCCGGAGAATGAAACATTGCGCCTTCCCGGGCTAACATTTTCTTTTGGCACGAAGTGGAAAGATTATATTGAATCAATTGCTAACTCTACTGCTAGGAAAGTTGGTTCACTCTGTCATGCCCCTCAATCTTACTTTGCAGAACCCATCTTGCACGTTTATAGGTCCATCATTTGTCCATGCATTGAATATTGCTGCCACGTCTAGTCTCGTGCTTCTGCTATGTATTTAGAGATTCCAGATGAAATACAAAGATGGATCTGCAATGTTATATGTTCTGACCTGGCATCTCGGCTTCAGCCTTTTCCCCACCGCCGTAACATAGCTTCCCTGTGCCTTTTCTATAAATATTTTCGTGGTAATTGTTCCAATGAGCTTTCCTCTTAGGCTTTATGAATTTAAGTGCAGCACTAGATTAGCGGCAAGGTGTCATCATTTTACAGTTCAAATAGCTTGATGTAACCGTAAGTTCTATGTTAACAGTTTCTTCTCCCGCACTTTTCGCTTGTTGAAAAATTCAAATGGTCCCGATTTTCCTATCACCTCCGATCTTCAAAAATTCAAATGAAATGTTTGTTAATCGTTATCTTCTTAATTCTTATTCTTTTATTGTTTTCTCTTCTTAATAGTGTTTTTTTTTTCTCTCATATTCTTTCATACTCAGTAACCCCTTTCATCTTAGTGGCTTTATTGCCTTGCTTGGGGTGAAATAAGTAAAAATGTATCTACATATATATTATGAAATCGATTAAATCCAACAATTATTTAATATATTTTCCGTTTATGCGTTATTTTTATAGATACAATTATTTAAGTAAATGCTCTGTTTTTAATTAAACAGTATTAATTACATTTACCGGCCTGAATGTCCGAGAAATTTCGTAGAAAATGTGCGTTTTCCGATCTGACGTGCTATGCCATTCAGCTACAGAGAAGCGTCTGGTTAGCTAAGGCCGAATTACTGTTTATGAATGAGACAACACGTCAAGCCAAAAAATAACATATAAACAGAAAATATATTAAATACATACATATATATTTTAAGACATTTCTAATTTATATAGATACAAATATTTAAGTAAATGTTCTGTTTTATAATAAACAGTATTAATAACATTTACCGGCTTGAATGTCCGAGAAATATTCATAGAAAATATGCGTCCTGCGACAAGAATCGAACCTGTATCCTATACGGAACCGTCATTTAGCCTGACGTGCCTTAACCGATCGAGCCACGGAGGATCGTTCGATTAGCAAGGTCGATTTTACGGCTTTTAAACTTCAATCTTCCATGAATCTCCCATGTACATTCATATCTGCTCAAAGCGTATCCAAATGTAAACAAATGACGTCACACATTATGAAATGGACAAAGTCCGACAATTATTTTTAAGACATTTTATAAGAATGTATAAACATAAAAATGCCTTAAAATAAGTGTCGGACTTTGTCCATTTCATAATGTGATATATATATATATATAATTAAGAAATTTATTGAGTCTGAAAGAAACCTCAACAGAATGCAGAAAGCACTGGACGGCCGTTTCGTCCTATATTTGGGACTCATCGGCAGTGCACATCCACTACCGAGAATTGAAACCCTGAGAATTAGGATGTTGGAACAGTTGGTATGGTGTTTGCTTAACACCAACACCAACGTTCCAACGTTCCAGCAACCTAACTGTCAGGGTTTCAATTCTCGGTAGTGGATGTGCACTGCTGATGAGTCCCAAATATAGGACGAAACGGCCGTCCAGTGCTTTCTGCATTCTGTTGAGGTTTCTTTCAGACTCAATGAATTACTTAATTGTAATTATCAAACCCTCCTTACAATTTCTATCATTCATATATATATATATATATATATATATATATATATATATGTGTGTGTGTGTGTGTGTGTGTGTGTGTGTGTATGTGTCTGTCTGTCTGTTTGTGTGACTATGTATAGTATAACATTATGTTTATCACATATATTTATCAGAAACTACTTATATTAGTAAAATATCATATGTAACATCGTCCCACTTCAATGTCGTCTTCTATTAAAAACACTCAACGAGTGATGTGAAAAGTGTCATTTGTTTCTTTTTAATACCTGGTCAAAAACAGGGCGACAAAAACCAAAGCACTTAGCTATCATGTAATGCTCTTGCATGTGATGTTCTATGTAATCACGTTTATCAAATGTGACAACCACAAGGACCTGTAGTAAAAAAAAAAAAGAAAAAAAGATTCGTGTAACTAAATTCTCATTATTTTCGTCATCTTCCGTCCATTTCCGGTTTTGAGATACGCAGTATCTTCCGGAAGTCAACGTACTTATAATCTGAAAGAGTTACAATGCACTTTGGTTATTGCTAATGTTAGATGCTCGTATCAATTTCGACTATGACTAGAACCTCTAGACGATCAAAGGGGGTTACGGCGCATCATGTTGAAACACCGCTCCCCGTACGTTCACGTAAGTTAAGCAATACTGAGACGCTTGGCAAATGCCAGGTACTGTAAGCGTGGATGTGAGGGTGGTCTAAAAGATAATGGCTCAGAATTGTTAATCGGAGAGCCGAATTTCAATTCCTGTTGGATTCACTATATTCACTTACGAACTAATACCCTTGGGAAAGATATGAATGCACCTCTTCTCCTCCCCTCAGCTATGGATTAATTAATAAAACTTGTATCACTAAACCATTATTATCTAAAAAAAAAAAAAATCTTAGAAAACAAATCAAATTAATCTAGATAATCAACATTCTTTTAATCTTATGTACCGTGTCCATTCAGGACGTTGGCGATTATGGCTCTCCACGAATTCCTAAGCAATGTTTGACCATGTTAATATTCTGCCATACAATCTCGTTAGATATGTTACTAGTCGCTTCCCCCTGGCCCTCTTACCTTTGAGCCTTCTTTCCTCATTATGTGTCCATGTTGTAACCTAGTTACTGAATAGAATAATCAGACGAAGGTTGGTAATGAACGATAATACTTAGGACAAGAACAACGCATATAAGATTCGCCAGCGGCGCGTAGAAGAAGTATTCAACTGCTAGAAGTGAGTCAAGTGAATTCCACAATGAATCTCCAACTGCAGGATATCTACCAACCGCCCCTGGCGGTTAGATGTTGCTCAAGGCCGAATTTAATGTGGGATATCCGTGCCCGTAGGCTCGGCCCAAACTTCCCCATAGACCCCATATAAAACGGGGTCAGGTAGCTGTTTTCCGAGACAAGACTCTACCCTTCGACATAGCCTCGTCTGGGGACCCTCTCCACTCTCGCACAGAGAGTTTGACCAGCACAGCTAGAGACGAATCTCCAACTCCAGACCAACATACAGTATTCACTACTGTATTCATGGAAATGGGGACATACACATTATCGTCCGTAGGTATGCTACAACAGTCCAGAAATTTAAATTGCCGGTTTCTGCTCCTCAGCAAAGGTATGCTTTTCCTTTCTATTTTCCTTAAAACTTTCTAATTGTTCACATTTTCTGTCCATAGTATTCACAGCTTCCTTCTTAAGAACCACACCATTGCTGGAAATTCACGACCAGACTGGGTTATTGATATTACATGACTCGTTCAGCACTCTTATATTTGTTTCTATCGAAAATATTCTTGTTTCTTAGTAATTCTCTTAGCTTTTGGAAGGCATCTTTCGCTATTCCAGAATGTCTTTGGCTTTCTGTGTCACATTTCCCATAGTGGTGAAGGTTTGTCCAAAATCAAAAACAAGGAAGTTTGAAAAAAACTGAAAGCAGAGAAAGATGCGCCACAAAATCTTGTTTTATTGTCATAAAGTTTAACTTTCACGGGATAATGTCATAACTGAAGAACAGTGTTTATAGTGAAACATGATTTTCTCCTGAAAATATATAGCATGAGAGCACGGTCTACTCTGATATTTAACCCTGGGGAGAGGGAGAGACGTTCATGCATTTTGAATTAGCGCTAAGTGAACCAGATTGAGTTAACCGAAATTTAAATTGATTCGTTGATCACACACGCGCGAGCACACACACACGCACACACACACACGCACGCGCTCAAGAAAATGATCACGTCAGATAATGCGCCACCCCCAGAAACTGTAACTAAGGTCCGTTCAGCATAATTGCTTTATAAACCACAGGTGGTCTCTGTGAATTGAACAGACACCTGTAATAGAGCTTGGTTAGCCGTCCTGACAGAAAGGTGTTCTCTGAAGCGGGGAAGGTGTGCTGTGAAGCGGGGAGCTAATATACACATATATATATATATATATATATATATATATATATATATATATATATATTTAAATTGTGTGTATTACTAACATATCCACAACAGATCCTAGCAAAAGAATTAAGTTAATTATATACTACACTAAATCTAAAATATCCAACTCAATTATTCGAAATGATTCTTCTCCCCCGGTTAGCGATTTGAAAAAAACCAACATAGTTTACAAATTCAGGTGCCCTTTGGGAGATTGTATCTCCAACGAACTAAATAATATCTATGTTGGTCACACCACAAACTCGCTTTCACGACGCTTGACACTACATTTGAATGATAACTCTAACATTTTTAGACATTTAAAACAACATGCCTGGCCGCATACACAATTCCGGAAAATCCTCGTCGAAAACACAATTATACTTAAACATGAAAACAATAAACAAAAACTAAAAATTCTTGAAGCTATATACATAAAACAGTTGAAACCTAACCTGAACAAAATAAACTATGAAATCTCCAAAAATATCCTTAAATGCCTATAATTAGTAACAGAAGTCATTGGTTCATACCAACGGCTTTCCATACTCAATACTCATCGGATTCACTCTCGCGTGGTCATGTGTGACGTCATGAGCTGTCGTGCGATTTTCGTTTTCAGCGTTTTATATGCACGTGTTTATCGTTGCTTGGATATCATCCATGTAAACAAATAATACTATCATCAATTTCTTGTTCGTGTATTGCATAAATATATTGTGTAATTGTCATCTTTGATAATGGCTTATGTAAGCCGAAAGCTCAGATCGGATTAAATAAAAAAAAGTATGTATCAATATTGTGATTTTCTTTCATTATTTAATGATAATGTTATTAAGATTATCAGACTATATGAAAAAAACTTGCATAAAATATATAGACAACGCTTATCTATATTATTTAATGAGACATATATATATATATATATATATATATATATATATAGGGTTAATGTGAGTAAAATTTGTCACTCAGATGATGGATGTTACCTTCAACATCCCGACTCCAGACTTTCGTAGACGAACCTGCCCGTCCATATATATATATATATATATATATATATATATATATATATATAGTGTGTGTGTGTACGATGGATGAATTGTCGTCTAAATTACGCAGAAAATGAAAATAGCACTAACATCTAAGACGCATTTACCAAAATTCCACAAAAATATCTTAAAATACTGAAGAGTAAATTTATTCAATAAAATAACCAAGGCCTGCAATATATATATATATATATATATATATATATATATATATATATATATATATAGAGAGAGAGAGAGAGAGAGATGAACAGATAGAAAAACAGAGCCCCCTCCCCGCCCCATAAACATGCTCACCAAAACACGCATGTACACACTCAGATAGAGAAGGAATAGTCAGAAAGGTGAAATTCCTCTCCGAATCGCATGCACAAATAGCTATATAGATAAACAAACACATGAAAAAAACGCTAAAATGGAGCCTCTTTCTCCACCCTTAAAAGAGTTGCACACCTTTATTCTCTTGTTTATTCACCTGTACTCATAAGAGACACCTAAACGGTTATATTTACTTTGGTAGGGATAATCGTAATACAAATAATGTTTCGTGTGTGAACACTTCAACGCGTGTCTTAACACAGAATCAGCTGTAAGCCTTCAGCAAATTTTCGAGCCTCCTTTACACTCTGTCAGATTCTGCTATGATTTCATTATATTTTCATAATAAAAACAGGATGAACTAAGCGATATTGGAGAAATGTTGAAGATATACAATATATTTACGTTATAACTTATATTAATATATGTTTCTATTGGACATAAAGTGGATTCGTTTTTTGTTATTAAGTAATAAACAGATCATCCTGTTACTTGACTCTGTCAGTCTTGGAGGCAAGTCAATGCTTTCACAATAAAATTGGTATTGGAAAAGTTTCAACATATATTTACGTTAGATACTAATTGCGGAGTTATGGTCGAATAATGAATTGCGGCTCGGGTTGGAGAATCGGAGAGCCGGGTTCAAATCTCACTTACGTACTATTGCCCTGGGGAAAGATATGAATCCAACACTTCTCCCTCCAGCTATGGGTAAATAGTAAGAAAGACTAAGTTCTATAGCCTTGGGTGGCAACCGGTGTAGGAGAAAGAAAATTCTGAACTCCAAACTGTATGTAGCCCAAGCGAAGCACATAATTTACAGTTAAAGAAAAGGATGGTTCGCATTGACTCGATCATCCTGACTACGGCCGACTCCTTTTTCTCTTCAGAAAGGTATGAATCCAACTCTTCACCCGTACCCTCGGCTATGGGTTCTATAGCCTTGGGTGGCAACCGGTCTAGGAGAAGGAAAACTCTGAACTCCTCTGTATGCAGCCATGGCGAAGCACATACTTTACAGTTAAAGAAAAGAATCGTTCGCAATGACTATGATCCCGACTGCAGTCGGTTAATTTTTTTTTCTAAGTGTAGATTAGAGGTGGCACAAGGCCAAAATTATAGACCACCCATGAGTATCAAATATCAACTGACTATTCAGTGGTAACTGATCTAGCATTACACCACATCGAAGTGATCAAAGTTAAATATTAATGTTTCTATTGGACATAAAGGAGTGGATCAGTTTTTCTATTGTTATAAACAGACCTAAACAAACCCCTTTAGAATAAACAGACCCCTTTAGAATTACGTCACTCTGTGACTTCTTTTATGAAAGTCGATGCTTTCACAATAAATTGTAAAATTTCCTCGTTGCTTACATGCTCCGTCCATGGTATTCTCAGCATCCCCCAAACACATCTCTGGTAATCTCTTCTTCTATGAGGAGATTGTCCAGAATTCATTGCGATATAGGACTGACATTGCATAGAACTTCAGCACTTTATTATTTCTTTCTAACGATATCTTTCCTGTTTCTTAATACTTTGCTTAGCATTTGGAAAACAATTTTTGCTATTCCAAAGAGCCTTCGGATTTCGGTGTTAAATTTACTGTCAACGGTTTTAAGAAATTTTACATTTTTTTTATATCTGTATGCTTTTTGTTTTATATAGCTCGCATCCTGGGAGATTTCTCTCGATTTTATAAAGGGGTCTACGGGGAAGTTTTGACCGAGCCTACGGGCTCGGATATCCCACATTAAATTCGTAACTATACATTCTGTTTTCTTACAAAAGTTAGTCATTTCTTATCGCTTACTTTTACTACTGTTGCGGGCTTCAATTTGATGAGATTTTTATGCTCTTGGTACATTTGAGTCGGAAACAATATTTGGCCAACTCGTGTGAGTCCAAAGGAAAAAATAAGACATGACATAGAATTTAGACCAAGAAATATTAACAAATATATTGGATAGGACATTTTACAAAAGAAAAAATGAGAAATGAAATTGAATGTGAAGAGTACAAAGCAACATTTAGTGTCTGTAGTAGAGTACTAACATCTTTTTGTTATGAAAACTCACCGAGAAAGAAATGGATTCTTTCAAATCTCATATATCTTGTAATTATCATCGGGGGGTGGTAATTCAAAATCTCGCCACCTGTGATTATCATCAGGGGGCGGTAATCAAACACTACCTTTCCTAGAAGTTCACACAGTTTTATTTTGTGTCTGAACTCAGCACAATGTCATCTGCTACTCCGGTAAATTATCATGATTTATTTGCTAGCGAATTGTACCACCGTATTGAGCAGTCTAAGTTTAGGCAGTCACAAGAACATAGTGCAGTCTCTGGCAACCAAAATCACGACTAGTCGAAAAGAAGACTGTGTAGAATTTTTATGAGTCTTAGAAGTGGGGTACCTTGACATTAGAGCTCACTACACCAACGCTTGGCACCAAACCACACATAAGCAATTTTAACATGACGGTGGAATAATGGATAGCGGCTCGGATTGAGGAATCGGAGAGCCGAGTTCGAATTCCAGTTTCATCCATTGCATTCACTTACGTGCTAATACCCTTGGGAAAGGTATGAATCCTCTTCTTCTCCCCCCAGCTATGGGTAAATAGCAGTACAGACCGGATTCTATAGCCTTGGATTGTCACTGGCCTACCGCAGAAAGTAATGGCAACTTACTATGGGAAAAAATCTGCCATGGCAGTCTTGTATCGAAAGATAAATGATCGCCTAAGCGTGTACCACGCATGGCACATAGCTGACTCACTGATAGACAAACGCAGTTATCAGCGTGAAATGGAACCGGCGAGCCGAGTTCAGATTCCAGTCTAGTCTGTTA
>OZ038511.1:47052817-47082817 GCA_964036315.1 Acanthosepion esculentum | reverse complement strand
TAAATAAAATAAATAAATCGCATTCGTTTTGTGCAGCCTCGTAGCCAATAGCCATTAGATATGACGTCACGCTAGACCATTTCAAACGCCCAGCTTCTCAAAGAATACCAGGATGTAAACAAAGGTATTCTAACTACAACACACACACCACATTAATTCTTGATAATTGTGATAGTCGAGAGTATTGAACAAAAATAACAAAATATGAACTTCGGACAGATTATCCGCAACTTGGAGCACAACACCTTATGCGAACATTGGAAAAATAGAATAAAAACTTAAACAGATTTGTCAGTCCCTTTTAATCTGACTTGTTTCTATGAATAATTGGGGCTTGCATACACCTTATTCATATATATATATATATATATATATATATATATATATATATATATATATATATATATAAGTAAATAATTCATCGAGTTTAGAAGAATCTTCAACAGAATGCAGAAAGCATTGAACCGTCGTTTCGTCCCATATTTGGGACTAATCAGCACTGCGCATCCACTTACCGAGAATCAACCCTGGACCGTTACGATACGACGCACGCGTCATACCAACTGTACCAACGGGACTCGGTGACGAAGAGGCGACTAATTAAACTCGATATAGCACTGCTCTTCACAAATTCCGTGATGTAACTCCTCCGAATTTCTCTAACCCAACGGACTGTGCCCCCACGAGCCACGTTTTCTATCCCCAAGCCGCTCCATCCAGAGAATTAGAAGCCGGTTCAACCAAGGATATGTAAGTGAAAGAAATTATTACGAGGATTTGAAATAATCATAATTAAGTAATTCATCGAGTCTAGATAGTGGGAGAGAGAGTGAGAGAGAGAGAGAGAGAGAGAGAGAAAGAAAGAAATAAAGAGAGACAGATAAAGAGAGAAAGACAGAGAGAAAAAAAACGGCAAGGAAAAATTTATTATTACTATAAATAGTAAGTCTGTCATTACATATCGAGCACTATTTTATTACCACCATCATTCATTGTGTGCTAGTGTATATATATATATATATATATATATATATATATATATATATATATATATATATATATATATATATATGCACATTTCATTAAAAACGACTGACAAGGTGCTTTTATTTAGTTTTTTATATAATTTCTCGCGCGATCTAATAAAGTTTTTCTTTTCAGAGGATAAATTATATAAAAACTGTCCGAATGTTCTTTTTATCCGAGCGCTTTCGGCTATACATTTAGCCATTTTCAAGGATTATATTTCAACAGTTAGAATTAGAAATAGTTTGTTATATGTATGTTTTATAAAGTGATTCATTTTTTTGTTTCAAAACACGGTCAAGATATTATGTCCATGTTCAAAGTTAATATTAAGTGTTGGTTTGTTTGTTTTTATTAGTAAGGCTTCCATTATTTTTAGCCTTTTTTTGCAAGTGGATGATGCTATTATATTAGTGTTGTCGACAAGTATAAAAAACTAAATAAAAGCACCTTGTCAGTCGTTTTTAATGAAATGTGAATGAAAGAAGGATTGCTGCCTAAATACACAAATATATATATATATATATATATATATATATATATATATATATATATATATATATATATATTGGTCAGATTTTGGGCGGATTGAACTGAAAGCTTTCCATAACATTGTCTTATATATATATATATATATATATATATATATATATATGTGTGTGTGTGTGTGTGTGTGTGTGTGTGTGTCTGTGTCTGTGTGTATTTAGGTAGCAAATGTTCTTTAATGTTCTTTTACGCAAACACTCACACACACATATATATAGAGAGAGAGAGAGGAAGGAAAGAAGATAAATTGGAAGGACGTAATGGATGCGCGATAAATAGGTGAAGAAACAAGTCAAAACTGCTTGCCGATCTCTTCTGCTATTTGATTCAAAGAGAACAAAGAGAAATGTCAGATTTCTTTTTCTCTTTAAACGATTTGTATAGAACAAGAGAAGTGTTCGACAAAAGGCGACAATATGTCAAAGTGACTGTCTATCGCATAGAATACAGAGAATATAGGATTTCTTTATTTTTTTTTGCGTCACTTCCAGTTGTCTTGGTCGTAATTTTGCCTTCGTCTTTCCCCAATCGGATGTATACTACAGGCAAAAAATATTGAACTACCCGGCATTTCTTTAAAGATACCTTAAAAATGAGATTATTTTTTTTTTAAAGTAAAAGATAAAATTTTAGTAACTACACTGTATTTGCTTTTATTTTGACAAAAATGAGTATTTAGCTATAAAAAAAAAATATCATGCAACAACCATCATATTTTGTTTTCGTCAATAAAACCACCACCGGCCTTAATTACTGACTTGAAAAATTCTTGGCATTCATTCTAACAGGTTTTGAAAACAAATAGATGGCAGACATTCTCAAGCATTCTTCAAGTACTGAAAAGGCTCACTCTCACGCTTTGGGCATTCTCTTCGAACTATTCAATTCATCTCATACTAATTAAATATTTGAGAGGTTAAGAAATTGATGCGGCCAAGTCATAATTTCCAAAATGTTGTTTCTTTAAATCTACATAATTTTAACATAATTTAGAATAATTCCTTGAGTTGTTTTTCAATTATGCGTAAACCAGATGGTATTGCCTGTCGGGTATAGCAAAATCGAATGATATTGTTCATTTTTTAATGATTTCCTTGGCCAAATCTTCAGTTGTTTTGGTAATCTCGAAAAGTCTACTAAGAGGTTTAATGGTGAAAACAAAATATAATGTTTCTCATACAAAATATTCATACTTTAGCAAAATCTAGTGTGGACAGACGTATCTTAATTTGAATACTTTGGTAATGGGAGCATCCTTGTGAAAGATTGGATAATGAAAGTAAATACACTGTACAAGTTGTCCCTATAATCTGGACATATGGGCAAAAATGCACACAGAAGGACCTCGGGTTACGTCGGATCCGACGTACGGCGTTTTCTGGTTACGGCGCTATTTCCCATAATATAATACACTATCACTCGGCACTATATAAGGAAGATGGCGTTATTTCTTCACCCTTTGTACGCCATATTGGATTGTGCTACATTGGCTATCTTTCGTTTGTGTCGTTTTTGGGAAAAACCTTTTTGTCCTTCATAATGGATTCCAAGCGTAAGACAAACTCAAGAGTGCTTATGTGATTCGGCGTCAAAAAATAATTTGGCTATTCGGCTTAGCAGTTTAGGCATCAGACTGTTTCGACGTCATTGTCTTTGATCGGAAGCCCCCACCCAAAAAATTGATAAAAGCATTTAAAACACCCAACTTTCAATATGGCGTTTTTATTTATTTAAAGAATTGAGGATCCTATTAAAACACTAATGGGATAATATAAATTAAAATCTTAAATTAAATATATTTAAAAAGTAAACGAAAATAAGTTACTCTTTGTTTGAAAGAAGAGCATAAACTACTCTTTTTCTTAAATTGGACTATTCGAGCATATAACGACTAATTTGACTACTAAACGAGAGAGAGAGAGAGAGAGAGAGAGAGAGAGAAAACAAATTTGTCTATAACGACGAAATAGTAATCTGACGCCTAATTGTCCTTCTACCGAAAAATTCTTACGTCGAATCGGTTACGACGAATCGGCTACGACGTATCAGCGATGCCAAACGGTCTACGCTGGAACGTTCCATTCCCGTTTATCTATATCTACGTGAAATGCCCTATGTTTTATAAATGACAAGTCAACCTGCGAGAGGGTGTAGTGCATGTGTGTCCAATGTAAGAATCTAATCTGTTGATTGTTAGTGTTGAAGATATAATCTTCCAAAGAACATGAAAATTCATAAACAACATTACCTTTTTACATGGGTTGGAATTTTTTCCAACAAAAAAGCAGAGTCTTTGTGGAACCGAGAGGATGCTTAAGTCTTAACCTGTTCAAGTCTAGAGTTAACCGTTATCTTCCGCCACATATTCCCATAAACTGTATCTCTTACTCTGTAAAACTCTACCTCGAGTGGCTCTTGGGGATTGTACGGGGTGGACATCATTATAAAAAAAAGAAGAAAAATTTTGGAAGATATCTTTTTAAAGAAAGAAAGAAAAAACAAATTTGATGCTAAAAAAGGGAGAAAAACTAATTATATCAATAGAATGTTATTTTTCGTTTTTTTTTTTTCCATTTGTCTTTCATTCATTTATAGCTTTCTTTCTGCTCTTCGTTTGTTTTACTTTCACCTTTAAATATTTTTCTCTATTTTATTTTTGCGTCATTTCCATTGACTGCTTCTACCAGCTTTGCCATTCATTGTCTGGTCACATTAACCCACGACATTCCAGATTTTTTTTCTCTGCAACTCTCAAGAGAATCGAAGACTAAGAAAATATTCAGCATCACAAATGAATTACATTGTTATGAGAATAAAACAACGAAGCCAACAAAAACGCCGCCATTTTAACAATGTCCCTTTTCGTTTTTGATTGTTATCATCTCAGCTTCCAAGCGACTTCGGCGTGCCAAGTGATAAATCCTTCTATTTTTATCTCATTTTCTAGTTGAAAATAGCCACATTTCTTTCTCCTTGCCTTATCTGCGCGGACAATGAAGACCAGCAAGTCCCTGACGCAAGCGAATGTTTTCATAAACCTGATAAATATTCTTGAGAAACACCGACCACGTGGTCTGAAATTAAACCGGAATATTAGCAAATTCTTTTAATGGTGAGATTGATACGCGGTAAATAAGATAAAGTAAAATTTGAGGAAATTAAATTTACTTATCTATATTTATATTTTTCAAGTGTCATATAATAGACGTGCTTGTTCATTCCTTTGTTAGTTCGCACGACCGTTACGCCATGCCAATACAGAATAAATAATGTGCTATTCCTTTTTAATCGCGTGGAAAGACAAAAGATTTACCAGAGTCTCTACTTGGCTTCAGTGAAGAAAAAAAAAGAAAGATAGAAGTGTTTAGCCTTTTCTGCTAATACCTCATAAATAATGGACTATTCCGTTTTGCTCGGGTGAGAAGACATGACGCTACTTTCATTTTCTGTCAAAATATGAAAGAAAGGAAGAGCCCCTTCTGTTTGTCCAAGGTCCTTGATAAAATCCAGAGACGGATATATTGACCCTGATCTGGCATCTCGTCTGCAGTCGCTCTCTCACAGACGTGCCGTCGCCTCCCTCTGTCTTTTTTACAAATACTTTCACGGTAACTGGTCCGATGAGCTGCTTTTGCTGGTTCCCAGACTTCATGAATCTAAGCGTTCACCTAGGCTGGCACCTCGCTCACACACTTTCACTGTCGAAACTGTTAAATGTAGCCGTTTCTTCTACTCCAATAGCTTCATGTCTCGCACTTCTCGCCTGTGGAACTCCCTCCCTTTTTCCTGTTTCCCTGATAGCTATAATCTCCAACTATTCAAATCTAATGTCAATCGGCGTCTCCAGATGCCCTGATCTATCCACTATCCTTCTCTTCATCCTCTCCTCTATCACTCCTCTTCGCTCTCGCTCCAACTCTCTGTAACCCCTTGTGTGCTAGTGGCCTCCCGCCTTGCTTGGGATGAAATGCTTAAAAAAAAAGAAGATAGAAGTGTTTTACGTCTGTTTCGGTGAAATGGAAAAACTTGACAATTTGAAATCTTTTTATTTGTACCCCCTTACTTCTTAAAATAACGACCAGCATTCATATTTATGATTGTTATTGCAATATTTTGTTAAAGTCGTTAAGCTCAAATATTAAACGATGCACTAGGGGAATTTCTACGTATATATTTTTTTATTGTCATAGAACTCGCCATATTCAATCATTAACTGAAGAATTAAGAGTCATCAGAAATTTTAAATTAAGAAAACCGTGAAATTTTCCCCAGTTAAGATTAGTATACTTAATTGCGGTATGGATGCAAATATATCTATTGACTACTGGATACATATATACTAAAATTAATATATATCTTGACCAAAGTCAAAAAAAGGTCTGTAATATAATCGATCCTGACCTCGCATCTCGACTTCAGTCACTTTCTCACAGACGTGACAGCCTTACAGCCGATGTTGAAACACCAGTTCCCGTACGATCATCGTAGTTAAGCAAAGTTGAGCTTGGACAGCAGAGAGTAGATGGGTGACCGATTGAGAATACCAGGTGACCGAATATATAATCTAAACAACCAGATCTGAAACATTTCGACATTATTTAATATACTGAACCCTGATTTACATTATATCACATGGAAGCAAGGAAAGTCAACCAGAAAATATAAACAATTCCTTATCTATATTTTTTTAAATTTAAAATCAAAATATATATTAACCTATATATATCCTACTGGTGTCTGTTTAAACTGATGCCTTCTTTTTCCTTTATATCTCAGATATAAATGTCATGTAATAATTGTGCTTGTTCCTTCCTCCGTTGGTTCCTTAGTTCGCACGACCATCAAGTGCCGCCAATACCCCATAAATAATGAACGATTCCGATTTGATCGCGTGGAAAGACAAAAGGTACATTAAAGACACTGCTTGGTTTTGGTTTCAGTGATAAAAAGCAAGAAAGAAATATGTAAGTGCTTAATGTTTCCTACTAATACATTATACATATTGGACAATTCTTTATTGATCGCGTGAGAAGACAAAAGGTACATTAAAGACGCTACTTGGTTTCAGTGAACAAAAGCAAGGAAGAAATATGTAAGTGCTTAATGTTTCCTACTAATACCTTATACATATTGGACAATTCTTTTTTGATCGCGTGAGAAGACAAAAAGTACATTAAAGACGCTACTTGGTTTCAGTAAGAAAATGAAAGAAAGAAGGGAAGATAGAAGTGTTCAAAAACTGTTTCCTTGAAATGGAAAAAAGTGTTCATTGTCAAATCTATTAATTTCTATGACCTTACTTCATAAAATAAGGACCAGCATTCGTATTTATTTATGATTGGTATTGCAATATTTTATTAAAGTTGACAGCCTCAAATATTTAACACTCTAGGTGTGAACTGGCCGTGGGCCCTTATTGTAATCGGTTCATCACTTAGGAGAAAATGGTTTCTGTTTGGTTTAACACACAATTCTTGGTGAAGCAAGTAAGCACTTCCGCTGATTGGGATAACAAAGTTGCAAGCTGTATGAATTTTAAGGCCTGCGATCTTCACCATGGCCGAATATATAATCTAAACAACCAGATCCGAAACATTTCGACACTGTTTAATAGACTGAACCCAGATTTACATTATATCACATGGAAGCAAGGAAAGTCAACCAGAAAATATAAACAATTCCTTATCTATATTTTTTTAAATTTAAAATCAAAATATATATTAACCTATATATATCCTACTGGTGTCTGTTTAAACTGATGCCTTCTTTTTCCTTTATATCTCAAATATAAATATCATGTAATAATTGGGCTTGTTCCTTCCTTCGTTGGTTCATTAGTTCGCACGACCATTAAGTGCCGCCAATACCCCATAAATAATAGACAATTCCGATTTGATCGCGTGGAAAGACAAAAGGTACATTTAAGACGCTACTTGGTTTCAGTGAACAAAAGCAAGAAAGAAATATGCAAGCACTTAATGTCTCCTACTAATACCTTATACATAATGGACAATTCCGTTTTAATCGCGTGAGATTTCAAAAGGTACATTAAAGACGCTACTTGGTTTCAGTGAACAAAAGCAAGAAAGAAATATGTAAACGTTTAATATCTCCTACTAATATCTCATGAATAATGGACAATTCCGATTTGATCGCGTGGAAAGACTTATCAGAGATGCTACTTGGTTTCAGTAAGAAAATGAAGAAAGAAGGTAAGATAGAATGTTTAAATGTATGTTTCAGTGAAATGGAAAAAGTTATCAATTTCAAATCTTTTCATTTGTACCCTTTTACTTCTTTAAATAACGACCAGCATTCCGTATCGTAAAATACATCTATTGGATCACACAGCCTCAGTGACGTTTCAAGCCGAGGTTCGTTAGGGGTTTCGGGCCTTCGAACATCATACCCAACCACGGTGACCCAGCCGATACTGATCGGGTATCAACTTGTGTACCTTCCGTCAGCTACAGTTTTTTTCATCTTCCAAACTATACACCATGCGACTCTTCTTGGCAATTTATTGTCCAATCCCGGGTGACTTCCGGTACACCAGCAGTGTACCCTTCTTCCATAAAAAAGGAAGGAAATACAGCCACAATTTCTATCTGATCAGGAATATGGCGGCGTACTTGGCTTGAAGTGGTAAATACAATAGGATTGTTATTGCAATATTCAAATATTTAACGACGCAACAGGGAAATTTCTGCGGTTGTTTTGTTGTCATAGAATTCACCATGAGCTTATTCACTCATTAACTTAAGAATTAAGATTCGTCAGAAAAGTCAAATAAGAAAACCGAGGAATTTTCACCGGTTGAAACTAGTATCGAAGAATTAAACGTTGTAGAAATATACGTTTTTTATAACATTCATATTGATTTAAAAACATCAAACAAATGCACGCACACACGCAGAGAGACAAACAGAGGCGCGCGCATAACACATTACCTCAGACATATGTAGGCCTGTATGTATACTTATGTATGAATGAATGTATATATATGGGCGCGTGGCACCCAATGTACCCTTTCAGATCTTGGGATCTGGGTTCGAAACTCACCGTGCTCAATTTGCCAGGAAGGTTTCCTTGATGTTAACGGTCCGGAACCTCTGCAAATACCTGAAACACACATCACTGTTGTGAGTTGTCAGTGGTTCTAACGCGAAGTTACAAGTCAGCGTGACCGAGAGTACTAGCGTTGTTCAAACTGAATATCATGAAAAGTTATACGCTCTCTCCCCGGAAATATATATATATATAAATATATACAGATCTGTATATATATATATATATATATATATATATATATATATATAGAGAGAGAGAGAGAGAGAGAGAGAGCTGTATATATATATATATATTTATACATATATATATATACAAATCTGTATATATATATATATATATATATATATATAGAGAGAGAGAGAGAGAGAGCTGTATATATATATATATATATATATACATATATATATATATATACAAATCTCTATCTATCTATCTATCTATCTATCTATCTATATATATATATATATATATATATATATATATATATATATATATATATATATATATATATAGATCCTTTTCCCGAATACCAAAAAGAATTAACTAGCTCACTAAACATAATGCTTCGCAACAATCTAATCGACAAAGAAACATGCACAACACTTACACCCACAAACATTACACCTGCTCGTTTCTATCTCCTCCCTAAAATACACAAAAGCAACAACCCAGGAAGGCCTGTCATTTCATCATTCAACTGCCATACGACCAAAATTTCAAAATATGTAGACCATTACATACAACCCCTAGCTAAGGAAGTAAAATCCTTCATCAGAGACACAACAGATCTACTAAACAAAATTAATCACATACAAACAGTTCCAGAGAATGATATTCTAGTGACTAAGTACGTAAGGTCACTTTATTCAAATATTAAACACATCGAAGGGCTAACCGCCCTTCAGGAAGCACTTACTAAAAGAAGAAAACAAGAACCTCCCACAGAAGTTATCATAAAACTCATGGAGCATATTCTTACATTGAATACTTTCAACTTCAATGAAGAACACTACCTTCAAGTAAGAGGTTGTGCCATGGGCACCATTGCAGCTCCATCATATGCTACAATATTCATGGGAAAATTTGAGGAGACCTATATCTATCCCCTCATTGGTAACGACTGCGTATTCTATGCAAGATATATCGATGATATATTCTTTGTATACACGGGCAGTGACGATAAACTTATCCAATTCCCCATGACCCTAAACACAGTGCACGACTCAATTAAGTTTGACTATGAAAAATCCAAAACATTGGTAACATTTTTAGACACCCGCATTTACATAGATGAAAACAGGAAACTACAAACGACACTACACACTAAAATCACCGACACCCACAACTATCTACACTTTAAGTATTCCCACCCTAAACACCTCAAAGAGAACCTTCCCTATTCGCAAGCACTTAGACTCAGAAGGATATGTTCCCACAATGAAGAAGTAAACAAACACATTGAAAATCTGGTGCATCAATTCACAACACGTGGTTATAAACAACACCTAATCAGGGAACAAATAAATAAAGCAATTTCCACACCTAGAGAAGACACCCTAATGTACAAGATTAAAAATAAATCTAGCCGCATTCCTCTAGTAACCACTCTGCCTCCACTATCCCAAATAATCAAAAGTCGCTGGGAAATACTACATCTCAAACCAGACCTAAAAAAATGTTTAAGGAACCCGGCCTTCTAGCATATCGTAGACCTAAGAACCTAAAAGAAATCATAGGTAGTAACCACATTTCAGGGGACAAGGTAATCTGTAATAAACTAACAACAAAAAACAACAGAATTTTCCCAACCATCTAAAAACAAAAGAAGTTTATGCTGCAACCACGTTAGACACACGTATTCATTCACTAGCTCAGTCACTAAATCTACTTTCAAAATCTACCATGACTCTAACTGTAGAAGTCATAACATAATTTACCTCCTAGAATGCACACTAGGCCAGAAACAATATGTAGGAAAATCTGAATGGCCCTTTCACTACAGAATTAATAATTATCGCAATTGAATTAAGTCGACTCCTTATGAAAAATTATTACCTGTAGAACAACATTTCCGCCTAGAAAAACACGATTTCAAAACCAATGCCAAATTCACTATAATTGAGAGAATGGAAAAGCCCAGAGCAGATAACATTAGAAAGATTTTAGAGTTCCATGAAAATAAGTGGATACGACGTTTAAAAACGCACTATCCAGCCGGGCTAAACCATAAATTTAACAATATAGATAGTAGTAATACATAACCCTACAAATCAAAACCTACCCACATTTCACACCCACACCCAACAGACATGCTTACGGGGGTGTTGAGGCCTCACACTTATACACCCCCCCACACGAATATACACACTTACACACATCATACTCCCTCACTCCCTAAGAACCAAATAACACACACACACACTTAACAGAGACACATCCTCTCTCCAGGAACCAATAAAACTGTCAAACTGACCAAGGGAATTCAGAGCAGCATGGATCCATCCAGCTCTTATCTCAAATAACAATTTAAAAGAGACTGTTTGACCAACACAAGGAATGTTAAAAAATCCATGTTAAAAAGATAAAAAAACAAATAAAAAAAAAATGAAAACTACATACAAAAGTTCATTTTCTCCATCAAGACATTAATTTCTGTAGTTCACTGCTACCAGCAAGCAGAAATATTTTTTCTCCTGATGATGGCCATGTTGGCCGAAACTAGTCGAGGAATCTAAATGAAATAGTAATAATAAAAACGAAAAGAATATTAATCTACAACCCAGTATGTCTGAAGATTTCAATTTTTTTAATAATTTTTATCGTTCAATATATATATATATATATATATATATATATATATATATATATATATATATGCAAGTTTCGTTGAAACCGACTGACAATGTCCAGTGCTTGATTTTTTATATAATTTCTCATGTGTTCATTTTTTTTTTCAGGACATAAAATATATAAAAATTGTCCGAATGTTTTCCAAGCGTTTTCGGCTATACTTTTAGCCATTATCAAGGATGAATTTTATTTTAATTTTAACTAAATGCTTAACTATATGCATTACTCAATGTACGTATCTAGTTATAGGAATAGTTACTATGCTTTTTTGGGTTTAGAAAATGTTAATGTTAGAAAAAGCTATTTATGAAGAAGAGGATGAAGAAGAGGAAGAAGAAGAGGAGGAAGAAGAAGAAGAGGAAAAAGAGGAGGAAGAAGAGGATGAAGAAGAAGAAGAAGAAGAGGAGGAGAATGGAGAAGAAGAAGAAGAAGAAGAAGAAGAAGAAGAAGAAGAAGAAGAAGAAGAAGAAGAAGAAGAAGCGGACGAAGATAAAGGAGAAGGAGAAGAAGAAGGAGAAAGAGAAGAAGAAGAAGAAGAAGAGGAGGAGGAGGAGGAAGAAGGGGATGAAGAAGAAGAAGAGGAGGAGAATGGAGAAGAGGAAGGAGAAGAAGAAGCGGACGAAGAAGAAGGAGAAGGAGAAGAAGAAGAAGAAGAAGAAGAGGAGGAAGAAGAGGATGAAGAAGAAGAAGAGGAGGAGAATGGAGAAGAGGAAGAAGAAGAAGAAGCAGAAGAAGAAGAAGAAGAAGAAGAAGAAGAAGAAGAAGAAGAAGAGGGAGGGAGGAGGACTGAAAAGTATGTCACTATTTCAGGTACGAAAGGGGCTGATAGTTTTTTTTTCACCGCGGAAGAGGTTCTCGGCTTTTTTTCTTGTCTGATTGATGTTTCCTGAACGGATGCACATTTCGTATACTGTACCAGCATTCGTATTACTCCAAGCCTTTCATCTACATCTCAATTTACTTTCGTCTGTTTTATATTTCTTTTTTCTCCAAAAAATGAATTCTAAATCGGATAATATATCACCAGCCAATCTTTGGTCATCACGAGTTTTGGAGGTGCACCTGTATATCGTCGGATCATCCGCATAGATATTCACAAACAATCTGAGGATACTCTGAAGCAGATCATTTATCTAAAGTAATAAGAGGGTTTGTTCCAGAAGTGACCCCTGGTGGACGTCTGCGTTGATTGCTCGGGCTCAGGAGGACTGGCCGTTAACAATGACCTTCAGGGACCTACGCGTTAGGAAGGACTTTATTATTGAGAAGACACTTCCACTAATTTCATAGCTGGAGAGCTTGAGCAACAAACCTTTTTTGCTACATCTTATCAAAGGTCTTCGAAATATCTAATGCTATGGTCCTTGGGGTGTATTTATTGTCTAGAACCTCACTGATTCTGTGAGTAATGGTAGTTAGGACATCAACAGTGAATCAGGCCGATCGAAACCCGTACTTCTTGTCACCTAAGAGGTTGTTCTTATCTCGGTTCTCAACGATCATAGCCGCAAAAAGCTTACTCGTGATACTGAGGAGACTGATAAAGAGAAAGAGCGTTCGCCCACGTTCTTGAAAATACGGGTATACGCTTGACACTTTCCACAGGCTTGGGAAGAATTTCTTTTCAAGCTACGGTTAAATAACTGCTTTAGGATCATGGATAATTCCGGGTGGATATTTTTAAGGACAACCAGTGGGTCAGTAATTTTCTTAGGGTCAAGGATTTTGATAAGTTTTAAGACTTCCCGGGCAGCAATGAAAATTTTACTGAGATTGTGCTCAGTGAGACATGGGAAGTTGGGAAGGGGATGGTCTTATCTGACGTTGAATTCGAGGCAAAGAGCATCGCCTTCTTTTTCTTTCTCTATTTTCCCTCTTTCTTTCTGTAGGTATTTCTCTATTTAGATCTTCATTTTTTTTTTTGCTCCTTCATTTCCTTTGCTCTTTTTTTCTCTACCTGTTTCCTTTCTCTCGTTTTCAGTTTTATCGCTTTTCATCTTTGTTTCTTTTTCTATTTCTTTTCTCTCTATTCAGTTTTCTCTTTCTTTATTTCTTCACATCTTTCTTTCTCTACGTTTTTCTCTTCATTCGCTTTCGGTTGCTGTGCCCCTGTTCTTTATTTTCCCTTTATCTTTCTTTACATATTTACACTTGTTTTTAGTTTAATCTCTTCTATATTTTCTTCCTTTATTTCTTTCCTTCTTTCTTTCTCTACATATTTCTTTTCTCCCGCTTTCAGCTTTCTTTATTTATTTCCCCCTTTATTTCTTTATCTATGTATTTATTTACTTTCATTTTCAGTTTTCGCTCTCTTCTTTATTTCCTTCCCCCTTTCTTTCTCTACGTGTTTCTTTACTCTCATTTTCAGTTTTCTCCTCTTTCTTTTTTGCCCCTTTCTCTGTTTCTCTCTTATTTCTTATTTTATATTCTCTTTGAATTCTTTTGATAATCCTACCTTCTTTCTTTCTTTTTCTTTCTTTCTTTCTTTCTTTCTTCTTTATTTGTATTTATATCCCTCTTTCTTTCTCCCCATATTATATATTCTCTCGCTTTCAGTGTCCTCCTTCCTCTTTATTCTCTCCTCCGTCTATTTCTCTTCTGACTTTCCCTCTCTCTTCTATTCTTTTCTTCTTGTTCTTCTTCCCGCTCTCTCACTTTGACTTCCAGTTTTCTTCAATTCCTTAATTTTCTACTGACTCATCTGCCTTCCTCATCTTTCTTCTTTTTGTTGTCGTTTTGTTTTTCTTTCTGTCGCCTCTCTTTCTTTTCTTTCACTTTCCTTATTATTTCCCTTTTCTTCCTCACAGATCTTCTTTTTCTTCTCTTGTCCTATACGCTTTCCCTCTCACTTTGCTCATTTTCTCTATCTCTCGTGGACGTCACACACTCGTAAGTGGTTACGGTTTACCTTACATTTGTGGCCTTGTACCAGACTAAGCAATATTATCGTTCCTTACCTGGCATCTCGGCTTCCCACCGCCGTAAAATAGCTGCCTGTGCTGCCGATACTGCTAAATCTCAAGTCATGAAGGCATTGGGACCACGGGAGCCATCTTGTCCCTCCAGTTCCCATGGTGTAGGACGAGAGACGGAACACCCTCCAGCACCTGATTAATCTGCTAAAGGTCATGGTGGATAACATCATTCCAGCATATACGTGGTCTACCGCAACGTCATCACCAGTTTGCAGATAGCAGTGCACTTATAGATGGTTCTAGGGACGTGAGACTCAAAGCCATAAACGAGGGAGGCGAGAGTCTTAATGAGGAGTCACATATATGATGAGGTGTCGTATAGTATCACAGAGAGAACGGTGGTGTTGTAGTTTGGTGCATTGGAAGATGCCACCATAGTGAACTCCAAAGTCCTCTCGTGACACCTGCAGTCAGCCCACGTCTTCTGTCTATCTCCACGGGGCGGTGGATCGGGGCCGTCACGTCCATCAGCTTGGTCATTGACCAATTGACGCGCTGCTCAAGCCTTGTTGCCTCCTCATTGGAGACGTAGAGTGTCCTCCTCAACCCGACCAGAGAGTATCGGAGCAGCGTCATGTCGTCGATATAGTCCAGGTCGGTTAGATCACGAGTCGAATACCAGGGAAGCTTCCCTGTGCCTCGTCTATAAATATGTTCATGGTAATTATTCTGATGAGCTTTCCTCTTTGGTGTCTCGACTTCGCGAATTCAAGCGCAATACCAGATTGGCAGTTAGGTCTCATAATTTAACTGGTCCAATCCTGATTGTTTCATCTCTCACACTTCTCGCTTGTGGAACTCTCTTGCGGTTTCTGGCTTTCCTGTCAACTCTCAACTGTTATAAATTTAAATTCTGTTTTAATCATCATCATCATGTCTCTCTTCTTGGATACCGTTCTTTTATTGTCCTCACCGTTCCTTTCACTCATTCTTTCTTTCAATAAACCTTTGCATCCTAGTGATTATATTGTCTTGGTTTTGGTTAAATGATTTTTTAAAAAAAAAAGCAAATCTTCATAAATACCAAAAATACGTCGCCATGGAGCAAATTAACGTCGGTGTCTTTACTATTGTAGTGAGTTTAATGCTTAAATAATCCCCTCTCGTAGCCTTGTGTCAGACTAAGCAATGCTTAGTAAATAGCAAAGGTACATCGCCATGGTTAGTAATCTATCTGCGCAGGTTATTATTGTTGTACTGAGTTCTGTCTTTATTGAGTGCCCCACAACTTTAACCGTTATACCGTAATATGCTAAACCGTGTATATCTCTCATCTTGTCTTTTTTTCTTTCTTTCTCTGTCTTTATTTTTTTTACTTTTCACTGATTCTCACTTTCTTTCTTTCTTTCTTTCTTTCTTATTATCTTTTAGTATGGGTTTCTTTATTCTTTCTCCTATCTTTATTTTCTTCTTTCTTTCTTTCTGTTTGTATTTCTTTCTTTTTCCTTTCTCTTTTCATTCTTTCTTTTTATCGTTCCATCTTTATTTATTAATTTCTTTTTGTATTTTTTCCTTTTCCTTTTATTTCTTTATCCTCTCTTTCTTTCTATATTCTATAATTTCTCTTATTTAATGTAAGTTTTTTCCTTCATTTTGTAAATTACTGTGACTTTCTTTCCTTCATTCTTTCCTTTTGCATTTCTTTCTTTCGTTCTTTTCCTGACATGCTTTTCTTTTTACTTTCTTTCTTTTTTCTTTTTCTTTTTCTATTTCTTTCTGTATTTGTTTCTCCCTTTCTTTCTTTCTCTTGTTTATTGTAAGTATATTTCCTTCATTTCTTAGTTATTGCGATTTTCTTCCTTTTTGTATTTCTTTCTTTCTCCTGTTTTTCTTTTCTTCTTTCATCCATTTCTTTTTATTGTCTTTCTTTTCTTCTTTCGTTCTCTCTTTTTTCCTGTTTATCTTTCTTTCTTTCTTTTTGTCCTTAACAGATAACTAATTTTGTATTCGTGTCGAAGCCACACATTATTACACCTTTCAAATAGCGAAACCCCTCTTTTCTTCTCCTGGCTTTTGCTTGATCTTTCGCTCTATTTTTTGCCAGTACATCCTCCTTGTTCCCCTTATTATTTCATCTATTCTCACCCTTTCTCGTTCCTTGACTAACTTAACGAAATAACTACC
Organism: Acanthosepion esculentum; assembly: GCA_964036315.1. Taxonomy (NCBI): domain Eukaryota; kingdom Metazoa; phylum Mollusca; class Cephalopoda; order Sepiida; family Sepiidae; genus Acanthosepion; species Acanthosepion esculentum. The sequence goes on along the minus strand of OZ038511.1, from coordinate 47,066,225 downwards.
TTACCAGCCCGTTAGCCAAAGTACGTGCCAACAACTTGGAGTAAACCTGTCGGCTTTCCACTGAACATCGTGTCAGAGATACAGACAGACAATGAAAAAATCAGTACACCTTTCTAGCATAAAACTATCGTTCATTTGTTTTTCCCTGGGCGGGTGGAGTCGTTCGTGTTGCCCGAAAATACCCTGGCCAGTTTCATCGCCACGAACCACAAACAGGTCTCTAAGACCGATAAGCTGTCTCGTGTCAGATTGCATGAATGATTCCTTCTTTCACATTTTCTTGTAATTTTCCATTTGTTTTTACTACCCCACACCAACAAAAATATTACATTAAACACACTACCCAGCCGACCCAATATATATATATATATATATATATATATATATATATATATATATATATATATATATATATATATATATATATATATATCCAGAGGCACGGTGGAGAAATCGGAGAACGGAGTTCGAATTCCAGTCGAGTTCGTTGGATTCACTTATGTACAAATACCTTTGGAAAAGGTATGAATCCATTTCTACTCTCCTCCAAGCTAGGGGTACATAGCAGGACAAGCTGGATTCTATAACCTTGGGTGTCAACCGGTCTAGGAGAAAGACAACTCTGAATTCAAAATCTGATTGGTCGATTGGTCGGTGACTGAACCGACTCCCCTGCATGTCCCTAGTCTGGTGAGAAGAGTAAATGGATCCCCAGTAGCACAAATACACAAGATCTGTTAAAGAGCGGATAAACTCCCCAGACTCAACGACCATCCACCCAAACCATAGGTTAAATAGTCTCACCAAATCGTAATTGACCAAGCGTGGTGAGTACGGCAACTCCCCTGAAGACATAGCCAGTCAGGAAGGGGTTCCAGCAAAAGTAGCGAGTATTTGAGATTTGGATCTATCTATATATTTTTACAGTGAGGAGGGGGTCACTTGAGGTAGAGGGTTACATTAAGAAGCGGTTTATACGGAAAAGGTTGAAAAATAACAGTTTATCCTAGACTTGAACGGGTTAAGATTGTAGTAATTGGGGAAACATCCTCTTGGGAGCCGGTTCCCCAGAGCACTGATTAGCGGGAATAAGCTGATCGAATGGAACTTACCGATAGAATACGGGGAAAATGTGGGTGATTTACTTTAATGTAAGTGGCATGGCGGGCCCTGGCCATGAGGGTTTGAACTGGCGGAACCAAGGAATGTAGTTCGTCCAAGCACTTAGCGATAGAGCAGCATGAGGCTTGTCATATCCCGCCTGTGAGAGAGAGGCTATAGGGTGAAAATAATTTGTCACCCACAAAGACTCGAAGACGCTCAGCTATTCCACGCTTACCGTCCTACCTGTTTAACGAACTCGGACTTACAACCAGTTTGACGAGTTCATTCGCGTGAATTTGATTTCTGCGCGAAGGAGAAGCCTACACCCCTGGCCAGAAGTGCCTTCCTCGTGGCTCCAAGAAGATTGACACAGGTGAGATCTGGCAAACCTGATTGCCTCGGGCTATCGGAAGATTGATCTGTGAAGGTCCGCCTTGGTTACGCCAGCCCAACAGGCGCTGCTCTCTTCTGCCGGTTTGGCCGTCGGGATCGTGTAGATCTATGACTATTCCGCCGTTGCGGTCTTCGGGGGTTGGTCGTATTGATTCTGATCCCTCCTCCTCGACCTTACATGCAGGACTGCGACTTCTTGGGGTCATGCGTGAGAGTTGGCTGTAGGCCGTGGACCAGTACAATTCCGCACCCCAGTTCATCTGAGTAGAGCAAGATCAACCGATTTGCTCCACTGACGAATACTTAAAAAAGGTAATTGCTCTATCAACGTTTCCTCCGTAGGCAAACAAAAAGAAGGTTTTAGCTATAGAAACGGTTTTCCCTAAAAGAAAAGTGAATAAGGGTTCGATTCCTGTCGGAGGCACACTCTTTCTTTCGTAGGACTTCTCAATATTGGCCGGTTGGTATAAATTCACTGTTTAAGAAAGTAAAAACATGTTCCGGCTTTAATAAACCTGCAAATGGTTGATAAACCGTAAAATAACAAATCAATAGTTCGAGTTTGTGTTGCAATATATAATGCGTATGACTATGAACCAGATAAAACACTTTGTCATTTATAATATTCATTTTAATAAGATACCAAAGGTTTTCCTAGCAAAAGCAGACAGAAAAAGCAACTCTGAATTGATCATTTGCAAAAATAGTTAGACATGTGCAACTTTTTTTTTAATTAATTTCAAACGGCAATAACTTAGTAAAGACAACTATTTTTTAATCATTTCACGCCAAGCATGGCAACAAAGCCACTCAGATGCAAGGGGGCTACTGTCTGTCAGAGGATATGAGAAAATACTATTAAGAACAATAGAATTAAAAAGACAAAAGAGAACGATATACAATTTTAGTTATATCAGCAAATTTACACACATACATATGTATATATATGAATGTATATATATATATATATATATATATATATATATATATATATATATAAATATATATATATAAATATATATATATATATTTATAAATATAAATATCTATATTTTATATTTATAAATATATATATAAATATATATATATATTTTATATTTATAAATATATATATAAATATATATATATATATATATATAAATATATATATATATATTTATAAATATATATATATATATATATTTATAAATATATATATAAATATATATATATATATAAATATATATATATATATAAATATATATATATATAAATATATATATATATATAAATATATATATATAAATATATATATATTTATAAATATATATATATATAAATATATATATATATAAATATATATATTTATAAATATATATATATAAATATATATATATATATATAAATATATATATTTATAAATATATATATATATATATATAAATACATCTTCATTGTGAAAAACAAACGCAAAAAGATGCGTAGCGGGGTTATAAGTATTCGCAGATTCTAACTATACGCTGCCAGTCTGGTCCCTAACCCCCGCAAATACAGGGGACTCATTGTATCAAATGCTATGTCTGCTGCTAGAAAAGTTGGTTCACTGTGTCGTGCTAGGCAATTTTATCTCGCCAGAATCTGTCATACCTATTTATTAGTGTACTATTAGGTCATCCCATAAGTTCTGTACGAATTTTAACTTTTTGTTAAAATGAACAAAATTTAAAGAGTATTTTATAATATCTAATGTTTAGATGCATTTAAACTAATCAAATTTTATTTCAGAAAACAATCAAATTAAATTTTGTTTGATGAAAACCCTGCTAACATGGAAGTACCCAAGAATCATTTGAGGCACATAATGTTTTATGTGTTCAAGAAAGGAAACTCAGCAGCCGAAGTGGCTAGAAACATTCACTAAGTTTATGGAGAGGAATGTGTGAATGAAAGAACTTGCAGAAGATGGTTTGCAAAATTCAGTGGTGGAGATTTCACCCTTGAAGATGAAGATCGAACCGGACGTCCAGTTGAGCATGATGAAAAGCTTCTTGAAGCAGCCCTTGAAGAAAATCCTGCTTTATCAGTTGAGGAATTGGCAGTGGTTCACAGTTCAAACCATACAACGGTTCATCGTCATCTTCAACAACTTGGAAAAGTTCCTCAACTTGGAAAAGTTCCTAAACTTGGAAAATGGGTGTCTCACGAATTGTCTGAAAACAACCTCAAATCCTGAGTTGACATCTGCTCTTCTCTCCATTCTCGCCAACTTGTTTCACCTTTTTTGGATAGACTTGTGACTGGCGACGAAAAATGGATCTTTTATCGAAATGTTAAGCGTCGTAGACAGTGGCTTGGTAAAGGGGAAGGACTCCAGCCACAGCCGAGAAAGGAACTTCATGGGCAAAAGGTTCTTCTTTCAATCTGGTGGGATTGCCAAGGAATAATCCACTTTGAATTCTTACCACCTAATGCAACAATTAATGCTCAAATATACTGTCAGCAATTAGAGCGTTTGAACCAAGATTTGAGGAAAAAAAGACCTGCTCTAGTGAATGGAAAACAGGTGATGTTTCATCAGGACAATGCGCGACCACACACAACAGGAATCACGTCACAAAAGATCGAAGAACTTGGTTGGGAGAAAATTCCTCATCCACCTTATTCTCCCGACCTTGCTCCTTCAGACTATCATTTGTTTCGTAACTTACAGAATCATTTGGAAGAAACAGCTTTTGTAACACAGGAAGAGGTTAACACTGACATTTGTGAGTTCTTCGAATCAAAGCCCAAATAATTTTACAATAATGGAATTAGTAAGCTTGTTAATAGATGGAAGGAAGTCATAGATAATCAGGGAAAATACATTGTTGATTGAATCTGTAATTAAATGTAACATTTGGTCACTTGTTTCAAAATTCAAAAATTCGGACAGAACTTATGAGATGACCTGATATTTGTTCTTGCTTTGAATATTGCTGCCACATCTAGCCTGTTACTCCTGCTATACACTTAAAGGTTCTTGATAAAATACAAAGAAGAATCTGCAATATTATTGATCCTGAACTGGCATCTGGTTTCAGTCACTTTTTCACCGCCGTAATGTACTTTTCGATACATACTTTCATGGTAATTGCGCTGATTAACTTTCATCTATGGTATAGTTGTTATTTTTACTTAGGACTTCATAGAGACTTTGAGGTATTATGGTGGGTGTAGTAAGAATGTGATGTTTTGGTGTAAGGTATATTGGTGTAAAGAATATCAGGAAAATAATACAAGAACATTTTAAATATGTTCTGTCGAAAAAATACGCGAATCGAGGGAGTTCTCAGCGAATAATTTGTACATATGGTTTTCGGAAAAACACGCGAATATTTGGGGTTTCCGCGAATAACAAGTACATATGTTCTAAAGAAAAAGCCGCGTATGTGTGAAACCGCGAATGCTGAAACGCGAATAGGCGGTGGATCACTGTAATTTTCCGATATATATATATATATATATATATATATATATATATATATATCGGGAAACGTTAGCCCGAGAAGGCGGAATGAGTCAGGCTCCTGGATGTTAGCATCAGGTATGCTGATGAAGGCCAAAAAGGGTTCTTCGAAACTTTGAGAGAAAGTTATGACGAACTTATGACAAAGTTAGACGAGTTCTGAAATCGTGACACTGTTTTCAGATTATACATAGTGCATATCGCTTGAGACATGTCTCAAATATGAGAAATATCTGCTTCCGAGCCAACTGAGTTTAATATTTTATGAAATATCAGGAATCTATTTAATTAGACTTTCAAAATATGACATTAAAAATGATACTGTTGCTTATTTGCTTTTTATAAATTGATTACTTCCATGGCCCAAGGCAAATGTGATTTAAAAAAGATGTTATTTTTACTGATTGATTAAATTATTCCTCTGTTAAGTTACCCAGCGTTTTCTGTATCTCGCCAGATACTTTACAGATCTTTCGAAACCAAGCTACCGAAAAAAAACAACACATGCATCAGTCATATCAGTTTGGTATAGGAAATAATGAAAATAAACATAGAATAAACAGTGTTAGGAGTAGTTTCGCCCAATACAGCAAGATACCACAAAACCAAAATATTAACCTGAAAACTCGAATCAGATCTAGACTCGTCAGATCGAGACTCTCAGGTGGATGTCACGCATGTCATCCAGCTCGTTCAGCAGTGTCTACATGGTCAGCTATATACAACTGTTTTCTACGATCAATGATTAAAAATGACTTCTAGCCAATGAAACCTTTAAAATTTTAAGAAGACCCTTTAAGCAGATGCTACAGAATCAAAAACTAATTACATTACTGAATAACAGAAACTACATCACTTGAAAACCCCAAATAGCAGCAATAACAAAAACGGATAGCACTTTTAACTGCAGGGAAAAATAATGATATAATCAAGAGGATGACTTTTCATACTACCTTAAACAAAAGTTTTGGAAGGAAATTCCTATCCATACTAAAAAGATCGATAACAGTTAGTGGACTTAAGAATCTTACTCATACATATATATATATATATATATATATATATATATATATATATATATATATATATATATATATATGTATATATAGCATAATGAGAAGCCACGTATACTTTCTTGATATGTATATAATATGGAGAAAACAGATGAAAAGTTGCAAATAAAAAAAAAAATTGAATGTTTTTTTTGTGAAAGTATTTATTTATATATATATATATATATGATATTTCAGATCAGAAATAACTGTAAACAAACTTCTGAATACAGTTATTTCTGATGAAAGATCGGGGCAGATCTGAAATATCAAAGATATATATATATATATATATATATATATATATATATATATATAAATACTTTCACAAAAAAGAACATTCAATTTTATTTATTTATTTTTTATTTTTAATTTGCAACTTTTTAGCTGTTTTCTTCATATTATATATATATAATATGGAGATTAACTTATATAACTTATATTTGTAACTGCTGTTGGAAACGAGGCAGTAAAAAAGGAATGCGATTTATTTATTTTAATTTATCATTAATTATATGCACTTCAAGATACCACCTCCTATGTTTTCTGATATCTTATATAATGCGGGCTGTTTATTTTGTAGAATAATAGTGTTGTGGCCTTGTTCGGGGCCAGAAATAAAGACGCAAACAGAAAAATTGAGTTAGACAAATATATTAACAGAAACAGTAATACAAACATATACAAATGAGAGTGTTACAACAAGAATGTTCGGTCCGACTGTCAGAGCTGGCCGCTGAAAACTTCCCTCTCTAAAAGGCAGTACATGGTCCTATTTATAATTGGAAGAGTCCATGCGTGTGTAGGTAAATTACCATAATGAATAGTTTCTAGAGTTTTGAGTCTTTCCTTGCATTGGAAGCTCCACAGTATTTTGGTATTGTCTACTAATATCTGTCTTATGTTACATTTTGCTCATTCATAAGGCATCGATCGATGTGTACATTCTCTCTCATTTCTCTGCCGTTACCCGATAGCCTAGGGTTTAGAGTCTCTGACTGATGTCGAGTTTCGATCCCGGCTTGAAGCAATCGGATGTCTATCCACACTGTTTAACTCTCCAAGTTTTGGTTCACCACTGCTGTGGCCTGGTATTGAACCGACAACTCTTTGGGTCTAGTCACTGGATCTAACCAACGTCTTTATCCACTGGGCCATGTGTCCTTGAGGAACCAAAAAGTTGAGTTAAAGGGAAATAATTGCGACATCCTGAAAAAAGGCAAGGCACGTGGAACTAGAACAATCTACTCCAGTGGGCGAAATAAAGGGTTCGGTTCGAAATTCCAATCATTCGAAGAAGGCCGGAGCGTACAACGGCCGAAACGTTGTGAATATGGCAATGAAGATGAAGATAACAGTCCGAATAATGTAAATAATGTAAGTAATCATAATACTTAATAATAGACCGATGAAACATTTACAAATTTATAAACTTCAGAAAATATCAGATTGGTGATAGATAATAAAGTTAGTTTTGGACTTGATTTGTAAAGCTGGATATACAAGCTGGTAACGGTAGTGGTAATATTAACCGTTTCCTTATAAGGAAACATTCGGCATTAATAGACGGTGCAGCGAGTGCTAGTAGTCTTACACTTCTCTTCGCTCTCTGACCCATCGGATTGGGATCAATGTATAGTATCTGTTTTCCTCATCTCAAATGATAATGATAATAGTAACTGTTTCCTTATAAGAAATCATTCAGTATTCATTGACCGAGTAGTCAACTGTCCCACTTGCCCTCAATCTGTCCTGTGATCAGATTTTCGAAGACCTCCATTCACATGTGTCGCAGAAATTTCAACTGCTTCTTCCTTAAGTATAACTTACCTTTTTGTTTCTCGTCACTGCTTATATGTTCGCTCCATAGTATCCACATTGGAATGTATAAAATCTTTCTATGAAAACAAGTATCCAGGGAAATAGGTTTCTCAAGTCCAGTAGCTGTTATTGCTCTTTTCAGTATTGTATAGGGGTTTCCTTCCTAACCTTTTGCTTGAAGGTGTGTGGAAAGTCAGTATCATGATTATGTCATTATTTTCCCTTAGATTTGCATGTGCTATCCATTTTAGTTGTTTCGGCTGTTGAGAGTCCTAAAGTGGTTTCTGTTATTTGTTACAGTTCTTTGTTTGTGATTCTGTACCGCCAGCCCACGATGTTCGAAGAAGGGGGTCTGTAGATTAAGAATGAAATCTGCAGATCTATGATCTACAGACTTCATTCGCTCAAAGCGATTTTTCATCATTGATCTGGGAAAACGTTTTCTGAACGAGCTTAGCGCCACGACTAACATTCATATGAAAGTCAGTTGGCCATGATATAAGACACATGCTGCTAACTGAATATGATAAACCCGCATTTATTTGGCGTCACTGATTTGCGTGATATTTACACATAATGCGCGGGTACACGCGAGCACACACACAGAAACATGCACGGACACACAGAGACTTACACAGACACACAATTAAACAAATATTAAAACAATTTTGAAGGTTTCGAGCGGACACAGAAATAAACTTATTTAGTACTATAATTAGTTTGTGATTCTGTATCGTCTGCCTAAAAGGTCTTCTTAAAATTTAAAGGTTTCATTGGCTAGAAGCCATTTTTAATCATTGATTGTTTACCCTCAGGACGTAGGCGAAAACAGCTCTCCACAATTTCCTGTCCTTTGTAGCTTATATTTTTTGTCTTTTCGTTATTTCTCCTAAACCCTGTTCCGCTATCCATTTACTTAAGCTCATCAAGTATCTTATGCGATGTTTTCTTCTGTCTTTCTTTCCCTCAATCAGTCCTGTGAGTATCAGATTTTCCAAGCCCTCTTTCCTCGTTATGTGCCCCAGAAATTTCAACTGTCACTTTCTGATGTTAAATGTAAGTTTCCTTTTTGTTTCCGTTTTCACTAAAAAACTTGTCATTGCTCACATGTTCGGTCCATGGTATCCTCAGCATCCTTCTGTAGAACCGTATTTTTGTTGCTTCAAGTCTCTTCTTCATCTTTGAGGAGATCTTCCAGCATTCATTGCTATATATGAGGAAAATATTTTCCTTGCAGATATTTACGTGAGAGCAGTCGTATGGCATATATTGGGGATTGAACTCACTAAAGTTTTGGTTTGGTTTGGTTTGTTTTACAGCATATCAATCTCAATGGGTTATTTAATGCCGACAAGATTTTTATTGCTGATAATTTTTTTTTTCAGAAGTGTATTGCTGGTAATAATGTGTTGCTGGTAATAATTTTCTTTCAAACATTTATTGCTGGTAATAATTTATGCAAAGTATTTCTGGTATTTTTACGCTTTCATACGGTTTTGACCTCCATTCGGGGGTTAACTATTTACCCACAATTGGGACCCTAACAGGTGCTACCACCTCGGGTCAGGGTGAACCAGGGAACACCAGCTATTAAGAGGTGGTTCCACGCTCCTCAAAACCGCCTGATCAGAGGCCTTGCTGCTGGACGTAGTTTATCGTCTTACCCAGGACGGTGAACTCACGAAAGGAGCACAGGACTAAGTATATTAACCACTGCGCTAAAGCGAGTTTTATAAAGTAAGGCGAGAGGGGGGTAGGTCTAAAAGAGAAAGGGAGAGAGAGAGAGAGGGAGAGAGAAACACAACAGCCACGTATAATAAGCACTTTTTTCTATTCAGTAAAAAGTGCAACTAGTTTTAACAGTCAATCGATGAAAATAGCGAAGTTTTCTCATGAATTAAAAATAAAAGAAAGAATATCTAGAGTCGAGAATGAACTGTTGTCAAGTGTTAGTTAAGGTGAAAGAAAAACGGAAAGAGAAGAGAAAGAAAGCAAGAAAGCTTAAAAGAAAGACAGAAAAATACTTTAAGAATTAAATAATAAAATAAAACTGCAAGAAAGAAAGAAAAGAATAAATGAAAGAAGGAAAGAAAAAAGAAGGAAAGAAAGAGAGAAAAAGGTTTTATCAAGAATTAAAATGATTAAAAGGAATTCAAAGAAAGAAAGAAAGATTAAAAGAAAGAAAAAGACAGAAAAATATTTTAAGAATTAAATAATAAAATAAAACTGCAAGAAAGAAAGAAAGAAAGAGGTTTTATCAATAATTAAAAGGAATTAAAAGAAAGAAGGAAAGAATGGAGGGGAAAGAAAGAAGGAAAGAAAGAAAGAAAGAAAGAAAGAAAGAAAGAAAGAAAGAAAACCGTGTAAACGAGTTAAATAAAAAAGTAATTTAAAGAGTGTGTATTACAATAAGAAAGATAGAAGATAAGAAGAAAGAAAGAAAAAAGAAAGAAAGAAAGAAAGAAAGAGAAAAGAAAGAAAGAGAAAAGAAAGAAAGAGAAAAGAAAGAAAGAAAAAAGAAAGAAAGAAAGAAAAAAGAAAGAAAAAAAACGTAAAGGAAAAAAAGGAAAGAAAGACAGAGGTCTTATAAAAAATTAAAATAATTAAAAGGGATTGAAAGAAAGAAGGAAAGAAATGAGGGAGAGAAGAAAGAAAGAAAAAGAAAGAACGGCAAACGTGTAGACAAGAACTGAATAAAAAAGAACTGAAAGAGTGAGCGACTAAAAGAAAGAAAAGTTACAATAAAACGAGCAAACAAAAATTAATAAAATAGAAAGAAAAAAAGTACGAAAAAAAAAGATAAAAAAGAAAAAGACGCAAACAAAAATTAAATTTTGAAAAAGAATTAAAAGAAAAATTTCAATAAAAAAAGGAAAGAAAAACAAGAATAGAAAAAAAGAAACAAACTAACAAAGAAGAAACAAGAAAGAAAAACAAGCAAAAAATAATAAAGGAAGGAAGGAAGGAAGAAATGGAAGGAGGAAAAAAATAATCAAATTGCAAAACAGATTCGATTGAATTTTATCGATCTCTAGGCAAGTCATGCAAAAAAGTTTTGAAAAATCAGTTCTAAAAAAACAGAAGTGAGGAAGGAGGAGGGACAAGAGGAGGAGAAGGAGAATGTGACGGTGTGAGGGGGGGGGACACAAATTAAAGACGCAACAGTTGGAAAGCTGTTCACGGAGTGAACGCTTGCGAGTACCTTGCCACCCGCTCCTCACCTAGTAGCCTCCTCCTCCACCGCCGCTGCTTCTTATTACCTTTTATTTATTTATTTATTTATTTTTTTTACTGACAACTGCTGCAGTTAGTTATCAACACTATAAGGGTTGTTTCCAGCTCTTTCTAATACTAAAATACAAAATTTTAAAACATAACCGAGAAAGAGAGTGGTGAGACAGAGAGAAAGAGAGTGCACACACACACACACACACACACACATATATATATATATATATATATACGTATAAAAACTAAGAAAGGGATCTTTTTTAACTTTATTTTCTTTTTCACTCCCTCCAAAAGCTGTTGCACCAAAGAAAAAGAAACAATTAGAAAGAAAGAAAGAAAGAAAGCGGGAAAGAAAGAAAGAAAGCGGGAAAGAAAGAAAGAAAGAAAGCGGGAAAGAAAGAAAGAAAGCGGGAAAGAAAGAAAGAAAGAAAGCGGGAAAGAAACAAAGAAAGAAAGGAAATAAATAACCAAATGCCCAAAAGAAAAAATGTTATTTAGTAAATATGCCCGCATTAGTAATTCGTTTTACGTATGCAACATGACAATCGAATGATTTATTAAGTAATTCTTTCGCAGAGAAGTGAGAAACTAAATTAAAAAAAAAGAAAAAAAAAGAAAGAAAGTAGACGGTTAAAAAACTTAAAAGAAGCTAAGAAGAATAAGTCACTTTAAAAACGTGTGCAAACAATTTAAAATGCAGCCGACAAACGCTTATGGCAAAAAAAATGTATACGGTATTATTATTAATCGTAACAACCTCTAACTGTGTATAAACTTTATTTTGTAAGAAAAATCAGATACATTTTTCCCCTGAACAACGCGGATATTAAGTAATAAAATACTTATTAATAACGAGTAAATAGAAAAGGAAAGAAATGAAAAGGAAAGAAAACAGTTAAAAACAAAAGCAATTAGCGGTAAATAAATTTTAAAAAACATACAAAAGTATAAAATAAAAAAATGACACGTATATAATTTAATCTATATCGTCTTAAACCATCTAAAAATACGAGAAAAAAAAAAAACAAACTAAAACACGACATTAAAATAACAATGAAAGCTTACATATATTTGTACCTCCACGTTGAAAACGGTACAAGGCTTTATCGTACAGTTCACACACGCTTTATTCCCTCTTCTAAATTTATAAACGCGTACAAAAGTGGGAGAATTCCTTATTCTCAACCATTATTTTTGTCTTCTTTCCACCACTTTTTTCTTTGCCTTTTCTTTCATTCTTCCTCTCTCTTCTTCGTTTGTTACTCATCTGAGCGAGAGAAAAACAAACAAAAGTATAAATAAATTAAAAAAAACGGACGTAGAAGGGTTTAGCTTTGTGACTTACAGACTTCCTCCTGTGTTTTGTAAACTTTTCTTTTTTTTCTTTTGCTAAAGAGAGAGAGAGAAAGAGAGTTGATTTATCTTCACTCTATTCTCTCCCCCTCCCACGCAATAATTCCTCCACTCGCTGTTCCAGTGTGTGCGCGCGTGTGTATGCGTCTGTTTGTGTGCACATCTGTGTGTATACAAAGAATGTGCGCGTGTGTGTGCTTACGAAGCTTCGATTCTTTCATTTTGTTTTAGGCCCAGTCGGATTCGCAAACACGAGTGAAAACAATTTTCTACCAAACCAGAGTAATAATCGCCCTCACCTGTAAAAAGAGACTTTTAAACCCAGCATTGAATACGACACATGCAGTTCGATCGTGACAATTTCAATTATTACTTTAATTTAAAAGCCTCTCTTTCGTTTTGTGACTTTTTTTTTCATTTAAAACAGAGTTGGAAACAAAATTCACAAAGAAAAATGTCGCACGTCATTAAAAACATTTAAAAAGTAAAAGCAAAAAACAACAAAAAAAATCAATTGTAACTAACCCGTCCGATGCTTACATACACCTATGACTATTTGATATATATACATAGGTATGGTCGTTTTCTCAGTACGTGTAAGCGTTGCAACTAAAGAATTTCGGTTTTAACAAACTAATTTTACAATTACTAAGTCTGTCTGTGAGTCAAAAAATATATGGGAAGCAAATGAAATTCCTTAATGACAAAAGCTTTACGTTGATTTAAAAAAAGGAATGACGGTCTGTCAGTCTAAAAAGCTCGTGGAGAAATGAATCCGACTGTTTAGTAGCGAGTAGGCCAGCACTGATCTTGGGCGTGGCACATCTCACTGACCGTAGCGGCTAAAAATTTGATTACTGAATTTAGTGTCTTCAGTGGCTGGTGTGAGGAATTGGTCACAATTTTCAACTTCAAGAGGAACCCGTATTTGTTGTTGTTGTTTTTGTTTTTTTTTTGTTTTTTAAATCCT
>OZ038511.1:47037817-47045317 GCA_964036315.1 Acanthosepion esculentum | reverse complement strand
AAAAATCTTTATTTTTAAAAACACTAAGGCTTCCATGTCTATGTCAATCGACGTTTCAACTGATGACATTGGATTATCGTTAATATAAAAGAAGCTGGTCACTATATCTGCTGATTGTGGCTTACAAATCAAGCATAAAGAGGTGTCCATTGATCAATTTGAGATTTTCATTCAAGAAGAATATCTTTCAATAGCGAGTAAAGCATTGAATATTTTATTGCCATTTTCCACATCATGCCTCTGTGAATTAGGATTTCCTGTATTTACCAACATTAAATGCAAAAATAGATCAAAGATTAAATGCATTGATGAAGAAATGAGAGTATGTTTATAATAACATTTAAAAACTTGCCAAAGCATAGCAAGCAATGGGTTCATATAAGCATACTTAAATGTACAATGTTATGTAAGAAAAATAAATGCTTATTTCAGGAGATTGCTTTATTATTTTCCTATTTTCATATTTCATGACTTATGTTAAAATTTACAATCCGCCTGTAGGAAAATGAAATAAAACCAATAAATAAAATAACAATAAAGAATTTAAAAAATTAATTAATTAATTTTCCCATGATGCAAGTTATAAAGAAACCGGAAAGGGTTTCTGGTCACATATGCGATTTTATGACCCAATTTCCGGAAAGGTGAGAATCGTTCTTTAGCGCTTTCCAACGACATCGTTCAGACGTGTTTTATTAGCACCACTCATGAAGTAGAGATTCGGTCTTCCCAACTCATCGCCAACCATCTTTGCCCGTTCTTACCCATACTTCCCATAAATTATTTCTGAACCAAAAAGGCAAGGAGACATTTAATTTTTTTTCAATACAGTAAAAGAAATAAACATACGTAGCATAAACTCAAGTTCTCTTAATGTTCCTCTTATCTTCTATATAATAAATGCGAATTTCAGTGTGTCACCCTTTTTCAAATTTACTCCTAAAGACCGTACTCGAACATATCATACCATTTTGGAATCGGACCGACTCCGTGAGCAAATTAAAAACATTCCTGGTCGGATCCGGATCCGCAATGCTGAAATTTTGGATTCCCAAGTTTTCCTTACTGCGATTGTTTTCGGATTCCGCCATCTTGGCTTCTACTAATAAAAACAATTAAAGGGGCACAACTCTCTAACTTTCAATAGCACATGTTCGAATGAAAAAAATCACTCTTCTCAAATTATAGTGTTTCAAAATAAAATTGTCAGTGTTTTCACCTTTACTTCTAGAGGCCCTAACCAAACATATCATACCATTTTAGGATCAGACCGACTCCGTGAGCAAATTAAAAACATTCCGGGCCAGATCCGGACCCACAATCACGAATTTTTTGATTCCCAAGTTTTCATTACTGCGATTGATTTCGACAATTTTTTTACGTAATTTCTTCCGACAATTTTTTATACGATAACAATCTTTATAACTTGGAAATAAATTGGGGAATAATGGAAATTTATTGCTAAATCCAGCGTAAGTCACCCATGAAATAAAATAATTGTTTGTACGGCAAGTAAGGACATACGTATATCAAACTGTATTTAAAATAAGTGGCGGCATAAGAATTGTCATTGAACTTTTAAAAGGTAGGCTTAAATATTAATGCAATTCTTAAACGCTGTGTTCTGTGATTTATTGTGCCGATCAAATCTACTCCTCCCGCCCTATTGTGACGAAGGCCCGCTCAGGAGACCTTCGCATGTGCTAGCTTACATGTCGGCCGATAGCGCGGCTTTTAAGCTTGTTTTTTATATATTGAACACGCGACTTGACCTAAAAATAAACCCACAACCTTGTTAACTGCCACACGCCTCAGAGTTTTAGTTATTCTAAAAGTGCGCTCTGCATTTAAAAAAAGAAGCTGAGAAGTACTGATCTGAGGAAAGAACTGGTTTGAGTAATTTTCACAGGTTTCCAAGGAATTGAAGTTCTTTTTAGTAAAGAGAAAAGAAAGACGATCTACTTCTAATTGGCTAATTCCGGGCGATTTTTATTGGATGCTGCCTTTAATCGGTCAAGAAAATAAAGAGATCGATTTTATAATGCATTTATATTAGGAACAGGTCCTCGCTTATAAAACGATGAAAAGAAATCAATATTTTCCCATTCTGACAAACGTTGAGGGTGGAAGAAGAGCTAAGGTGTATACGGTAAACTATAAAATCCAAAGAAGAATCAGCAATATTATCGGTCCTGATCTCGGCTTCAGTCACTTTTTCACCGCTGTAAATTTGTCTCCATTTGCCCTTCCATGGCAACTGTTCGGGTGAACTCTTCACTATGGTACTTAGCCTTTTTTAATTTAAGCTCAGTGCTAGAATGGGGACGAAGTCTTACCAATTTAGAGTTGAGCTGGCTAGATGTAACCGTAAATTCTATGCTAACAGTTTCTTTTCTCGCCCTTCTCGCTTGTGGAACTCCCTTCCGGCTCCATGATTTCCAACCAACTTTCATCTTCAAAAATTCAAATCAATCGCTTTCTACTGTCTGCCTGATCACTCTTCTTTTGTTCCTTTCCCTTTAGAAAAGTTTCTGTTATATTCCGTGTTCTAGAAGTCAAATAACTTACCTTCCAACATGGCTGCCTCCTTTGTCTCCTTGTAAAGGCAGGTCAGCTAATCTACGTCATTTATAGGAGAGTAACTAATACATCAGGTGGGTTAGTCCACTTTACTAGAATGGACCTGCCCAAAACATTTGCAACAGTGGACTCTATTCACCCATATATTTCTCCATTAAATCACTCAATTCTGCTTTTCCAACTTGAAGTGATTACACCAGTCTGCCTGTGTGTCAGACCACTTGCAATTTAACCATTATTCTACACGTTCTAATAGGAATATATACTTGAAAAACACGGTGGATAGAATAAGTAAAGGTTTATTGTAAAAGAAAAACCAGTACAATAAGAATAAATGTAACAGTTATGCACAAGGTTGTCGCAAGTCAATCCCGTGGTGAATGCTACTATTGAAAGGTCGGTAGTTCTCGCGTAAGTCTGAGTCGTACTCAACAGATCCCAGCTTGTAATATTTACCAACCTCCCCACGGGTAGGATGTGGCACAAGGCCAAATTTAATGTGGGGCAATCCGATACCGCAGTCTCGGCAAAAAATTCCCCGTAAACCCCGCATAAACGGGTTCGGGTCTGTCTACCTTCCCGGACGAGACTCTGCCTTTTGGCATAGCCTCGTCCGGGTTCCTCTCTGCCCGAAGCCAACAAGAGCTGAGTAACAGATCCCAGCTAGTCGGTATTTACCAAGCTCCCACAGTCGGTCTGTGGATGATTATATATATATATATATATATATATATATATATATATATATATATATATATATATATATATATATATATATATATATATATAATGGCATCCCAAATTTCCAGCAACCGGTTCTATAAAGGTAGGTAATATCTTTAGGAAGCTATTCTGCTTATTTTTTCAATCTGAGAAAGGAAAAGAATTACTTTGAAAAAGAATTAAACCATTTTGATAATTAAACAGAAAATATTTATTAAGATATTTCCAGATTGAAATTCTGTTCTCATCATATTTCTTTTTAGAAGTATAATGCTTTTTTTACTCTAGTGTCATCAGCTGTGTTATGTTTTTTAGCCATATTTGAACTGAATCACTGCAATCCCAAAGATCCAATGAAAGACCTAACAAATTTATGACTAGAAGATTTGCCACATTTTTAACTTTAAAACTATTTCTTTTGTCAGAATAAAATATGTTCCACTACAGAAAAAAGCCTCTTTCAGCCTCCAGAGAATTAACAGCAATAGAATTAATTATATTTTTAGCTATTAATATAGAAGATTATTTTTCGGATTATCTAACAACCGGTTCGCTAAGCTTTTATAATTTCAAGAATATCGATTAGTGCGAACCCATATATATATATATATATATATATATATATATATATATATTGGGGAAAAAGTATGATAAAGTGGGAAAAGTTTTCATTTGAAGAGTTTCGTCCTTTGTCGCCCCGATATAACAAATTTAATTCGATGATGTCCGAGGGGACGAAACGCGTCACACAAAACCTTTTTCTACTTTGTCGTACATTTTTCCTCAGTATTGTTTCTGATATATAATAATGTATATATATATATATATATATATATATATATAGAGAGAGAGAGAGAGAGAGAGAGATAGATAGATAGATAGATTAATTAGTTCAGGCTATACTAATTTACTGAAGCAACGTAAGATTGAACACACTAACATTTGCATTGTAATCGACGTCCTGTGTATGCAAGAATATGGAATTTTGAGTTTAATTTTATTTACTTTGTTTTTTGATCTCTTGAGGGCCTGAAATGCAGCCTTTGCGCCTCTGTTTTGCTGATGGGAAGATTCTTGAATGATAACCGGAAATATCCATCATTCTCGCTGTTTTCTTTCTCTCCTTTCGTAATACATATGTTTTGTGTCTCTTCTTTGGTTGGTTCTTTCGCCAGTATGAATACATCTGCGAAAGAAAACTGATGACTTTCAACCGAAAATAATAATAATAATAATAATAATAATAATAATAATAATAATAATAATAATAATAATCTACGCTGATTTGAAAGTTGAGATGGCAAGTTTCGAATACAGGAAGGGAATATCAAGATGATTCTAGTTTGGACTGGCGCTTTGGGATCAATCCCATTAAAACTGTAGGACTTCCTTGACCAGCCCGGAATACCATACCAACTTAGAGTCATCCAAATATAGACTCTTTTGGCCACTGCGCATATTTCGAAGAAAATGTCTGTCTGAGGTCCTTGTTGTGACTTGAAAGATGACTTAATGTACCCGGTGTATTCAAAATCTTACACTGTGTGACAAAACATAATAATAATAATAATAATAATAATAATAATAATATGAAAATTATCGAGAAATTGTCCAAATACAAGGATCTGGAGATCGAGATTAACAGGATGTGGGGAATGAAGACTGATACTGTACCAATAGTAATCGGAGCTCTGGGCTCCGTGAGAAAAGGAAGGGGATATTTTTATTAACAATGTCCCAGGTAACATCAACATACAAGTTGCCCAGAAGATCGCCCTACTGGGAGGATCCCATATACTAAGAAAAGTGCTATCAATTAAATGACAATTCTATAAAGCCTAAGGACCATAGTTTGGACCTGGCTGTAGAGGACACAAAGCAAGAAGCGTAACATACACAAATAATAATAATAATAATAATAATAATAATAATAATAATAATAATAATAATAATAATACGAGGATTCTGAAGTGGAAATCTAAAATAATGTGTCACATAAGGACATCAATAATTCCAGTTGTAGTTGCAGCCCTCGGATATTTTTTCTTCACAAAAATGCTCAATGGAAAATATTATGAAGCCATTTCTGACCTTATGTCTCTGGTTGGGACCCGGAAAGAAATGAGTATGCACCAGAAATCAAAGACAATAATAATAATAATTTTGGGAATATTGCAGCACGTATGGGTGGAGAAAGCGGGGAGGTGGTATGGACAAACTCAAGATGTAGTCATTGAAAATGACTAGTAAATTATTTTGTCAGATGTCCATGGAGAATTGCCCAGAAAACAAGATATTTTGATTGTAGATAAAGAAGAAAGAACACCCATCATAGATTTTGCATGTTTCACAGACAATAAAATAGCCGACATCGAAGAAAAACAAGAACATTTTGACAGTCTAGTTTTTTTTAATCATTTCACCCCAAGGAAAGCAATAATGTCACTAAGACGCTATCGGCTATCGAGATAGAA
This sequence comes from Acanthosepion esculentum, assembly GCA_964036315.1. Lineage (NCBI taxonomy): Eukaryota > Metazoa > Mollusca > Cephalopoda > Sepiida > Sepiidae > Acanthosepion > Acanthosepion esculentum. The sequence continues at coordinate 47,039,540 of OZ038511.1, read as the reverse complement.
AGAGAATGAGAATACTTTAGTGAGGAGAATGGACAATAAGAGAACAGGTTTCAGGAAGGTAGAAGATGGTCCTTGTTGTTGCAGTTACATTTTTGAAGACCGTAATGAGCCGGAAAGCAACAATCCGGAAGATTTAACCTGTGTGCGAAGACACAAATCATTGTCGACTACCGAACTGTCTCGTTTACCAAATTTCACTCACAAGGCTTGGGTATGGTGTCTCGGCTTAGGTCACGTTCTCGCCGCCGTAAAGTTCCACCCCTGGCAACTGTTCGGATGAGCTCTTCTCTATGGTTCACATTGGGGATTAGATTTTTAAATTGTTATATCCCCCGCCCCCCAAACAAGAATTGTACATATAGGGACTAGTTAGAACTTCATAGAGACATTGAGGTATTACGGTGAATGTAGTAACAATGGTAAAAATGATTGCATTGTTTTGGTGTAAGGAATATTGTAGTATGTTTTGGTCAGTGATTATGGCTAGCTAAGTTCAGTGTTAAGACAGAAGTCCATCCTCCCCCCCCCATTCCCCATTTTGGCCTTGTGCCACATTTCTGTACATAATGCAGAATAAATATCGCTCTTCGCTATGGTACTTTCTGAATTTAAGCGCGGTAATAGACTGGCGTCGATGTCTCACCAATTTACAGTTGAGTTGGTTAGATGCAGTAGCAAGTTCTATGCTAACGGTTTCTTTTCCCGCACTTCTCGCTTGTGGAACTCTCTTGCGGATCCATGCTTTCTAGTCAGTTTTAATCTTCAAAAATGTAAATGCAATGTCAGTCGCTATCTACTGTCCTCCTGTTTGCTATTGCTCCTTGGCAATGTTTGCTGCCTTACAAGGTGTAAACTCGATTAAGAAAAACGCCTTGCTACTCGGCTAGTGTAACAAATACCATAATCATCATCATCATCATCAGTCTGTTGGTTGTTTCACTTGTCGGGCACTCTCAGGGATGAACGAAGCGACAACCTCCCCCAGGATGCAGTGGCTCTCAGTAGCTTTGGCATTGTCATGTTCGTCCACTCTTTGTTGTCTGATCAGCTTTTGCTTTGCTGTTTTCGCTTGCGTCCGCTTTCAACAGGGCCTTGCATAATGGTCTTGCAGGGGCCGTTATGTCGACTGGCGTGGCCAAATCATGACATCTCCCAACGCTGAGTAGTGGCGTGGGGGGATTTCTGTCGGTCCACGGTTCACCTTGCTCCGTACATAGTCATTGGTTTTGTGCTCCCAGTGGGAAATGCTGAGAAGCAAACTCGAGCATTTGTTCTCGAATGCCTGGATTCTTTTTTCCTGTCTCAACCAGGCGTGGTCAAGTCTCACACTCGTAAAGAAGGTTGGATACGAGCTTGATTAGAGCTTGAACTTGGTCTGGAAGCTGATGTTGCCCTCCCATATCCTTTCCAGTCTGCACATCACTGCTTGGGCAGTGGCGATCCTTTTGCGGATTTCTGCGTTGCAAGTGTTATTTGCTGACAGGGTTGCTCTCAAGTATTTGAAGCTGGACACTTGTGGTTCACCGGAAAATGAACTCGGAGAGGCGAGTTCGAATTTCGCGCTCGTCTTATGCGTTCAATTTCACACTAATGCCTACAAAGGAAAAGCGGGAATTTGATTATTCTCCCTGAATTAATTAGCAAGGGGATATCGGCCCTTCTAGCCGAGGGTGGCAACCTTCTAAGAGAAGAAAAAACCCTGAATTCCAAACTCTGGAGAAGA
>OZ038511.1:46935317-47035317 GCA_964036315.1 Acanthosepion esculentum | reverse complement strand
GGTGGGTTTAGTTGCTAACCTAAAAAAAAAAAATGATTAAACATTCTGGAGGTGCTTCACATCAAAAGACAGCAACCTACAATCAATAAAATTACTTTCTGTCTGACAGTGCACGTGTGAAAATAGCTTTGAACAGCAAAGTCATTTTAGCCACGTGACGCTACCATCTACTCCACAGTCATAGCAGGTGAATTAACGTTATTGCCAACTGAAAACCGTTAATAATACGAATAACAGCTGGTTAGGTAACTTGTTTTTAATAGAATTTATTAAGCAAACATGTCAAAACTTTTATTGATTCTGACGATTACATATATAGTGATACATCAAATACTAAAAACGTTTATAAAAATTAATTGGAGATTATTTTACCATAGAGATATTTGGTGAATATACCTGAATAAAATAATAACTTTTTGTTTGTTTGTTTTTTATTATTAGAACCCAAGCAAGGCAATACCGCCACTAAGATTCAAGTGGTTACTCAGTGTTAGAGACTATGAGGTAAAAAATGGTGACAAAGACATCAGCAGTCAAACAAGAGATAGTGGCTTGGCTCTCTCATAAATACCTCCCATACCAATCTATTTACAGTTGCTGGCATTACATGGTATATCAGGAGAACAATGCTGAAGAATCGGAAATATTTGGGTGAAGAGGTAGGACAAGGTGAAAAGAGGTTGAGAAAAAGATTGTGATATGTAATGGAATTTGGAGGGTGAGTTGATTAGGGAAAATATCAAAAGGGTTTTTTGGACCAAAGTTCACGTTGTCTGAAGGTAGATAGAAGGAGAACAAAACAAGAACAAAAATTAAGACAGAATATCACAAGTGAGATTTTGGTGGTTTTGTTTAGTAATTTATGTTGGTCTGGAAAGGTAATTGTAGCTACTTTCTCATCCGGACAAATTTTACAGTTTTTGTATGTATTGTTGTAGGCTAATGCTGTTTTCCTTTTTTCTAATCTTAAAGATTCTTTTTTCTTTTAAGAGAGTATATAAACTTTCTCTAGTATATATTGTAGTGATTATTGTCCCAAATTATTTCAGTTAATTCAATAGCCACTGTCAAGGAGTTCATTGTTCATATATTTTCTTGTGTTTTTGCTCTAATTTTTATTGTGCAGATGTAGTAGTAATTCTACGCCGCGCTGGACGGGAGTACGAATAATTCCCTGTTGCGGTGCCATTAAAAAACCATCAACACATTCTGTCCAGTTTCGAAGAAGGTAACATTGAAACTTAAAACGCTTTATATAAAAGTGCTTCGTTTATCTTTCAGCGTCTTTTACAATTAGACGTTCTTAGAATGACAGTGTTATCTATAAGTTGTGTATAAGTGTTTAAGTGCTTCCTTATAGAACTCGGATTACTTAAGTAGTTCGTCAGTGTACGACTTAATGACACTGTCGTCTGGCCGAGGTAGTCGAGATTGTCTTTTTGTTTACTACAAGAATCCCAGTGTTGTATAGGTCAACGAAATTGATAAAATACATTTGTAGTCTAAAGTTTGGATTTCATAGGCCTGTTGTTATTGGTAATAATGTAGTTGTCAGTTTATAATTATTTATAGTATATTTTAAGCTTTAGCCGTTTATTCTGGCCACCGACGGACGAAATGTATTGCTTAATAATGCGTCGCATGGCGAATTCTTCTTGTTTGTAATTTTTGTGCATCTGGTTCCAGTAAAAAAGATATTAATGTTTTCTTGTGCTGTATATATATATAGTCATCCACAGATAAACTGTTTCGCTGTATCACAGATCCTCAGTGTGGCTAGACATTCGATCACTTCAAGCCGGGATCGAAACCCGACTGATCTGACATCAGTCAGATATCTTAAATCTAGGCCATTGTCCCACGACAGAGGAAAGGGAATTTAAACGTTTTTCTCTATACGAAATATGCCAGCGGCTCGGAGAACTCAATTCAATTTACTTGAATAGTAATGCTTAATAGCAGTAGGAACCGCTGTTTTTTAAAACCCACATTCCCTAGAGAACTCAACCGGATTTCCGGGAGCATATATATAGTCATCTACAGACAGACTGTATCACAGTTCCTCAGGCTAGAAGGCACGGTGGAGTAGTGGATAGCGGCTCGAATCCAGTCGAATCCATTACATTCACTTACGCGCTAATACCCTTAGGAAAGGTATGAATCCTCTTCTTCTCCTTCCAGGGTAATTAGTAGATTAGACAGTCTGGGTTCTATAGCCTTGGATGGCAACTGGTCTAGGAGAAGGACAACTCTGAGTTTGGGGACCTTGTGGCACAGAGTTCACCAGGTCTCTGTATTCGGCTCTTCATAAATTGTGGTTTGTTCTGCACAAAGCCTTCACCACAATAATCAAATCATATGTGCTAGTGTCTGGGCTATCGGTTCCTACGAACTGAGCTGCTTGACCATCATACGTCGAATACGACGGGAGAGTCCACCATATAGGTATATTTAAAAATTAGTAGACAAATGGAAAAACGTTTCATTGAAACAAGATTTGATGACACGTTTCGCCTTTCTAGGCTTCATCAGAACTTAAAACGAAAGAAAGAAATGTATTATCTGTCTATATTTCTGAGATGAGGTATTATGTACACTATTTACATTATTCGGACTATTGTCCTCATATTTGTTGCCATATTTATCACACCGTTTCGGCCAGTGGTTGGAATGTCGAACTGAACCCTTTATTTCGCTCACTGAAGTAGACTGTTCTAGTTCCACGTGCCATGTCTAATGGATGTAAGTTATCAGTTATCTCCCGTTAATTCCCCTCTCCAATTTCTCCACTGCCTTAACTAGGTATTGAACTCACAGCTCTTTGGGCCCTGTCACTGGATCTAACCAACGCCTTTACCCACTGTGCCATGTGTTCTTAAGCGAGCGAAATAAAGGGTTCAGTTGGACATTAAAACCGCCTGAAGATGATCAGAGCGTACAACGGCAGAAACGTTGTGATAAATATGGCAACAAAGATGAGGACAATAGTCCGAATAATGTAAAGAAATGTATGTATGCGTATATTTATTTGTGTGTATGCTTAAATAATGAATCATTAGTACCCTTTTCCCTAAGATGGCGTTTTTCGTGACGAAAGAAAAGAATAAAAATGAATGACTTTTAAAACAAAGTGTTAATATTCTATTCTGTATATTTTCTTTAAAACTGTTTGTTCATGCCGAAAATTATTCATACATTTCTCCAACTTTTCTGTATCAAATTAAAGGTCAATAATCATCTCATTTTCGGAATGGCTAGAAAGCAAGAATTTCGTATAATCCTTGAAAATGGGGTGAAAGTAAAAGATTTATATGTTTTTAGATCTGTGCATGTGTTGTCCGTCAAATTTCTTCAAAACTATGTCAGGATTATATATTCTATTTTAAACGCACACACACACACACACACACACACACACACACATATATATATATATATGTGTGTGTGTGTGTGTGTGTGTGTGTGTGTGTGTGTGCATGTGTGTGTGATAAAAATATAGTTTTAGGGTATGTTATATTCATGAGTTAAATTGTTCTATTATGTATAGAGCGTATGTGAATATCATTGGTCGGTGCATAATTATCAGGCGTTTTTGCAGACAAGTTATTTGTTAATAAATATTGCTTTTTTAAATAAAAATATTTTATTTTCAGGTTAGAAAAAATGCATGTCGATAATCATACGCTTTGGAATAATCGTTTAAAGATGTTATTGTTGAATTGTTATGTTTCTTTTTTTCATAATAAATATTATTTTAAAAACGCCTGATAATTATGCACCAGCCCAATAAATATAAAAGTGGACACTGGGGCCAACACCAAGCGGTGACAGTTTGTTTCATGCATGTACACAATCTTCACGTCATGATAATGTGATCAAGATGGTCTGAAGATTGCGTTCAAGTATGAATCACACTGTCACCGCTCGGTGTTGACCTCAGTGTCTACTTTATATATATATATATATATACTTGTATTGATGTGAGTTTGTAAGCCTGGGTTTCACGCTTTGCGATCGTCATACAAACTCATGCGAGTTTATCTTACGATCGCAAGAGTGTAAAACCCAGGGTTACAAACTCACACCTATACAACTAAGTATGTTAGCTTTATCACCCAAATTGACCGCTTTCCAATACGTACCGCATATATATATAATATATAAATAATATATATAGAAATTATATATCTATCTATCTATCTATCTATCTATATATATATATATATATATATATATATATATATATATATATATATATATATATATATATATATTTCAGCTAACCTGATGAATATTTATGAGCGTCTCCCAAATTTAAAATTTTGAAGAACTAACATTTTTACTTTTTTTCGTCTTCTTTTTCTGTTCATAAATACTTGTTGCAAAATAAATTCCTTATATTTGCCTGGATAAATTCTATCAGTAGACGAAACGTGTCAGTTAAGATAATTTTTCTTTTTGTCTTTATTCAAACACACACACAAAACACGCACGCGCACACACACACACACACACCTATATATATATATATATATATATATATATGTACGTATGTATGTAATCAGAATTTTGACACCACATAACCTATATATAGATTTGAAAATGCTGGAAGGAATTCTTCATTAAGGATCCAACACTTTGTCAGAAGAATGCGTCGGTAAATATTAAATTGAAGGAATAACAATTCACACAGCGAGAAATGAAAAATATAAATAAAGAGGAGATAAAAGGAACCACGATTAAAAGAGAAATTTATTAATAAAAACAAGTGGGAAGAAAAAATACTGGCATAAGAGTTAATTTAAAGGCTTCCTAGGGAGTATAAAATGGGGAAAAAATAATTCACATACATGATAAAGACCGAAAGAGCAAGCAAAATGCTCCTTCTGTCTGCACAGAGACGGTTGGTGTAATTTAATAAAAACAGTTTCTAATATGCGTAAATGCTCTGAGTTCTCCAGAGGACAGTAAACAAATATATATAAGGAAATAGATGTAAGTTAAGTCTTGTTGAAAAATTGGTTATCTAAAAACACTGAAATAACCATAGATTATTTAATAAGAGAAATCAATCGATGGTTGCACGTAGGAATAAAAATAAATACCTGCTGAAATAAGTTTTTTCCAATTAATTTTTTACATAAATTACGGTTTATTTTTAATGTACATTACGGTTTTTTTATTAAAAAAAAAGAAAGGAACGAATAATTATCCTTTAATTTAAAAATAAAAAATTAATATTCACAATTCTAAAATATTATATATATATATATGAAGTGAGTGATAGTATATATATATATATATATATATATATATATATATATATATATATATATATATATATAATTGTTGTCAGGTGATCTTTTTAGACCAGAAAGTATTTTCGAAAACTTCATGTTCTTATCGTCAGGCTGTAATTTTTTTCATTAGAAATAAAACAGAGCAATAATAAATAATTAATAAATAATAATAAGTAATTACTAAATAACGCATTCTTAAAAAAAAACATCTTTTGGTCTACAATACACTTATTTCGTCTTGGAGTTTTGTTCCTAATGAAAAATATTACAAAATTACAGCCTGACGATGAGAACATGAAGTTTTCGAAAGTACTTGCTGCTCTAAAAATACACCAGATCCATCTGACAATTATTTTATACATAAGGATCGCGTCATTCAGTGGATTGTTAGTAAGTTAATCCTTATATTGAGTATGTTAGCGAAGAGAATTTGCCATTAATTACATTAATATTATTAATTGGTATATATATATATATATATATATATATATATATATATATATATATATATATATATATATATATATATATATATATATATATATTATATATATATATATATATATATATATATATATTTATATATATTATATATATATATATATATATATATATATATATATATATATATATATATTGTGCGCCTAATGAAGAATATATTAGTCGGAATGTTGGAATAGAAATGATAAAGTTAAGGATACCAATTCAAATTCACTTATAAAAAAACAATCAACTTTATCTAATAATAGCACGAATTTTGTTATTTTACTGTAAAAGTTTTATATTCGAATGAACGTGAAAACTATGGTTTGCCAAACAGAAATGAATCCAATGCGCATGAGCAGTACTTCAGAGAGCAAATCAATTAGAATGATTTTCTTTTCTTTTTAATTGGTTGAAGTGATGACATTTTAAATTTCCAAGTAGATTACCTCCCTTGATTAGTTATTGCGGCTATCGTCCAAAGATGTCTGAAGGATGTAAAGAGTTCTTGAAATGTCGCTCTTTCATTTATAAGAGATTAAAGTCTGAATACTGTTTACTCAATAACTTAACTTTTGAGATCAAATTTTATTTTATATACTTACTGTTGTCTTTTTAATCATTTCAAGTGACTAAAATTAACCTATTTTCCAGTGGTAAGCTAATGTGAACCCTGTTACATTCCAACCTGTTTTCGCGTGTCTTCGCTATTAACAAGCGAAGCCAAGAAAACTTAAATTGTATTTGGAAACCTATTGCTCTTATCCGCTTTTATATACGTCATCTGTTGTTTATTCTGGGCACATAACATGAGTATACATCATTGGCTTTGTTGAGTTTTTTTTCTTGATTAAAAATCGTTAGGTTTTCAATTTTAAACAAATATATAGTGACATGGATGTGCGTTGTTGCATAAAGGATGTCGGGTCGGAATGGGAAATCAGAAAGCCGAGTTCGAATTCCAGTCTAGTTCGTTACATTCACTTACGCACAAATACACCTGAATCCGCTTCTTCTACCCCCAGATGGGTCCTATATTCTTGGTTGAACAACCAGTCAACTGCAAAAAAAAAAAAGGCAACCTACTGCGGGAAAACCTTCTACCTCGTCAGTCATGGATCAAAAGACACATGATCACCCAAGCGTGTATCACGTATGGCATTTAAATGACCGAAAAGTTGCATGAAAAAAAATCAACAATAACAACATTTACTGACTTTCGTTTATTAGGTATTGCATTATATCATTTAGCATCTTCCATAGTTTATCTTGACTTTCACAGTTAGCCTGAAGAATATTTATGAATGGTCATAAATTTAAAAATTTGTAAAACCTAACGACATTTTTACTTCTGTCGATAAATACTAGTTGCAAAATAAAGTCCGCACATTTTCCTTGATAAAGTCTATCAGAGGAGGAAATGCGTCGGTAAAGAAAATTTTTCCTATTGTCCTTTTATAGATATATTTTATTTATATCTGAATTTTTCACGCACAAACACACACACACATATACATACATACATACATACATACATACATACATATATTGTGTTTTTGAGTCAGGTTAAATATCGTTTTTAGTAAATGACTACGCTTCCTACATAAATATACGCGCTTTCCTTTTTAGCTGGATTGCTTTTTCGTCCACTTGTTTAGCAACTAATCGTGCCTACTAATTAACTCGGAAGTGCTTGTGGCCTTCGGTTAAGTTTTCTCTTAACTCGTAATCTACATTCCAGGGGGCCACTGCCATTGACCTCTACGGAAGTACCCGTCTCAAAGCGTCGTTTAGAGCAAGCGATGAGGTCACTGGCTTTATTTAAGGTTTATTATTGGCGGATACAGTCTTAACATAAGATGACACAAACTGTTGATAAGAAACTAAGAAAAAATACCTGGAGACAAGGTGGTAAATAAAAGTAATAAGGACTAAACATTATCTGTAAAAAAATAAAAATAAAAAAGACCGAATATATGTTTGTCAGCAAAAGATGCAATCCAAGTTGCGAATTACGTAACGGGGATGTCAAAACCAAATAAGTATTGAAATTAAATAGTGAAAGATGCTTTTCGGAAACTAATTAAGACACGTAGAGAGAGGAAAATGTTGAAACGCAGAGGGCTAAACTGATATGAAATAACTAATCTCCTATATGTCAGTGATAATTGGAGAACTTTCTCACTGATGATGAAAACAACAGAAGAAACAGAGAATCAGAAAAGCGCCGACGAATGCTAAAAAAAAATACCCTGGACAGAGCATATGAGTAACTAGGAAGTTTGAAGGAAAACATGAACAACAAGGAAACTTATACTTAGAAAAGAAAAAGACAATTGAAACTTCTGGGATGCAAAATAAAGGATAGAGAGCTTGGAGAACTTAACACCCACAAGATATTGATGGCAAGATATATAACGAGGAACAGCGAATGACCTAATAAGTTTGAGGGAATGGATGGCAAAACAATGACAAATAGGTATATTACGTTAATCGATGCTGAAACTAGGTGGGTGACCGCTTGGGATTACCAGGTACTGTAAGCCTGGATGTGGTAGTGGTTGTACGGCTTAAGGCCATATCACGCTGAAACAGCGGTTCCCGTACGATTACCGAAGTTAAGCAACGTCGAGTCTGGTCAGTATTTAGGTGGGTGACCATTTAGGAATACCAGGAGATGTATAGTTGGATTTGCAGGTGGTGTAATGTATAATGTAAGGGATTTTTATCCGAATTCTAATTCCCGGGGAGTTCGTTAAATTCACTTACGCACAAATACCCTCGGGGAAAGGTATGAATCCACCTTTTCTTCACCCAGCTATGGGTTAATTAGTAAGACAAAAAAAAAATCATACCATCTAAAAATATTTTCTGGCTTTAAATAACCTACAAAAAGTTAATGAGCCGTAGAAAACCAATCAATCAATTAATGAAATACTGATTATATGCACAGGCAAGTCTTAGATTTATTTAAAGTCTCCGGAATATAAATATATCGAAACTACACTGGCCACAAAGTAATAGTGATTGTTATATAGAATTAATCCCCCACTTTATATCCACATTATAATTTCTTGTTTACTATTTATATTATTCGGACTATTGTCCTCATCTTTGTCGCCATATTTATTACAACGTTTCGGTCGTTGTACGCTCCGGCCTTCTTCAATTGAATGTCGAACTGAACCCTTTATTTCGCTCACTGGGGTAGACTGTTATAGTTCCACGTGCCATGTCTAATGGATAGTCAGTTATCAGTTATCTCCTCTTAATTCCCCTCTCCAAGTTCTCCACCGCCTTAAACAGTTCTTGAACTCATACTCTATGAGTCCTGTCACTGGATCTAACTAACGCCTTTATCCACTGTGCGACAAAGATGACGACAACAGTCCGAATAATGTAAATAGTGTACATAATACCTCATCTCCGAAATATAGACAGAAGATAATTTCTTGTTTGTTTATTAATATTCTGAATAGGTATGAATCTACGCTTTCTCCTCCAGCTATGGGTTAATTAGTAAGACTTGTATCACTAAATCATTATAATCTGCACCTTCAAAAAATTGTTACAATATAAAAAATATATATTTTATGCCTTTAAATAATATGTAAAAGCGTTGATAAGTAGTAGAAAAAGAATCAATCAACAAATAGGGGGTAAAATGGGGGGCAAAATTACAACAGCAACAAAAAAGACAGGGATTTGTAGATAACCATGATCGCTTCTAGTACTAAAAAGATGAGACATCGAAGAAGTCTTACATCTTACAATTAGATAGACCGAGATAACTATGACCGCACGCACACACAAATCTATATAATAAATGCGAATGTCAGTGTGTATCTGTGTCACACTTTTCAATTTTACCCCTAAAGGCCGTACCCCAACATATCAAACCATTTTGGAACCAGGCCAACTCCGTGAGAAAATTAAAAACATTCCGGGCCGGATCCGGATACGCAATCTTGAAATTTTGGATTTCCAAATTTTCATTGCTGCGATTGTTTTCGGATTCCGCCATCTTGGCTTCTACTGATGAAAAAAAAAGGGACACAACTCTCTAAATTTCAATAGCTCTTGTTCAAATGAAAAAATTACTGTTCTCAAATTAGTGTTTCAAAATAAAATTGTCCGTGTTTTAATCTTTACTCCTAGAGACCGTAGACTAATATTTCATACTAATTTGGAATCAAACCGACTCTGTGAGCAAATTAGAAACATTCCAGGCTGGATCTTGAGCCGCAATCCTGAAATTTCGGATTCCAGATTTCATTACTACATGATTGTTTTTTTAATGTGATTTTTTGGCGACGATATTTTGTACTATAACAATTTTTATAACTTGGAAATAAATTTGGGAATAATCGAAATTAATTGCGAAATCCAGCGAAAGTCAAACATGAAATAAAAATAATTGTTTGTACGGAAAGTAAGGACCTACGTACATCAATTTGTATTTAAATAAAGTGGCGGCAGAATAATTATCGTTGAACTGTTAAAAGGTAAGCTTAAATATTAATGCAATACTTAAATGCAGCGATAAATTTTGAGTTCTTCTGTAGTTTATTGTTGCCTATTGCATCTACTCCTCCCTACATATTATGATGAAGAGCCCTCCGCAAAGGGGCTAGCTTAAATTCCACCCGATAGGGCGGATTTTAAGTTAGTATATATATATATATATATATATATATATATATATATATATATATATATATATATATATATATATGTATTTATATATATATATAAGGATAAAATAACTTAAAAAAAATTGGGTGTTTTTTTTACGAAAGTATTTATTTCTGTGTTTTTATATAAAAACACAGAAATAAATATTTTCGTAAAAAAAATATATATATATATATATATATAAGGATAAAATAACTCAGTTATTTTATCCATATATTATATACATATCAAGAAAGTATACGTGGCCTCTCATCATTCTATATATATATATATATATATATATATATATATATATATATATATATAAATGACTTAACTTTTTAAATGACAATTTTTATTCCGACATCTTCGTAAAATTTACAGTCTTCAGGGATAAGGGTATTTTACAATTTATATATATATATATATATATATATATATGTGTGTGTGTGTGTGTGTGTGTGTGTGTGTGTGTGTATGTATGTGTGTGTGTGTGTGTGTGTGTGTGTGTGTGTGTATACAATGCATTAGTCATACATAGATATAAGGTCAACCACAACTTCAGTCTAATTTCACTTTCTTATCCATAATGTTGAATGTGTTAAATTATTCAACATTTTAACAAGAAAAATCTCACGTTGATGTTAAAAATTGCTGCAAATTGTTGATTTATTTAAGATGGAAAGATTTATTATGACAGATCTTTTGTATTGGGATATATTGTCTTTATTTTCAATTTTTCTAGTTAAACTCTACACCTATATTGCATGTGATCCATTAGATTACAATTAAATTTGTATTTTATGTGAATACTACCTTATGAAAATTGAGATGTAGTAGAATGGATGGTACCGTATCATAGATTCGGGGGTGGGAACTCGACACTTACACTTTATACATTATATATATATAAGACATTAGTTACACTTATTAAAAGAGAAATGTAACTTAGACGGAAAATTCTTGTGAGTGCCGCTATCGGATCTTACCAAAGTGTAAATCTGCGCCTCGGATTTTATCAAATATCTCTTTTCTTAAAAGAATGACTTCTTTCCTAAGCCAACAGAGATGACCATAAAAATCTGAAAATATTAAACGAAAACTGTTAAATTCAAAATGTTCTAATGTTAAAAATAAATACATACATAAATTAATTTCTTGAAGTAATTTAAACTAAAATAAATAATAATTACATTAAAAAAATTCAGCAACAACATTTACCCGCTTTCGTTTATTAGATATTAAATTACATCACTTGGCATCTTCCATAGTTTACATTGGTTTTAAGTTAGTCTTAACCACATTTATGAACTTCCTTAAACCTTAAAAAAAAATAAAGATTTTACTTCTTTTTATATTTGTTGCAAAGTGAAGTCCTTACATTTGTCTTGATAAAGTCTATGAGAGGACGAAACCCGTTGGTAAAGAAAAGCCTTCATTTTGTTTTTATTCATATATAGAGAGAGGGAGGAGAGAGAAAGGTAAAGAGCGATGGGAGAATGGAGAGAGGAGGAATCGATAGACTCACATTCTCTTGATTCTTGACTCCATTCCTTTAGGCTAAAAATAGATATATGCCATATATTTAGCTAATATGAACCGGGAAGATAAGCCAATTGTAGAATTGTGGATTGCCTAGGTACTTATTCACCCTTTCTTTTTTCTTCTTTCTGTAAGACTTTGGAAAGCGCACAGGGAGATTTGGGTACATGCCTTTATTAAAGGTATTGCCACGAAAGAGATAAACAATTTCAATCAGAATCCTGACTCAATTCATTAATTCCGTTCCCCGAGTAGAAAAAACAATGCGACTTAAGACGCTTGAGAAAGAGACAGCCTGACAAAGGAAGGTGGATGGGAGAGATAGGAAGATGATAGAAATGTTTGATTTTTTCACGACTTATCAACATTTTGAAGCTTATTTAAAGCCAGCAAATATTTGGGGATTATAAAAATTTTGTGGGGGGGATAATAATGATTTTCTGATACGTCCTACTATTTAACCCATAGCTGGGGAGAGAAGAAGTGAATTCATACCTTTCCAAAGAGTATTTGCATGTAAGTGCAGATAACGGACCTGGCTGGAATTAGAACTCGGATGTCCGATTAGTCATTCTGAACTAACATCCATTACACCATCCACACATCCAAACTTACAACACCTGGTATTCCCAAGCGGTCACCCATCTCGGTAACAACCATACTCGATGTTGTCTAACTTCGGACGACAACCGGTGTTAGAAGGCTCGATGATAGAAAGAAAGAAATAATAGATATTTTAATGAAAGTGAGTGTGACAAATTGAAAGAGGGGTTGAGAGAGAGAGAGAGAGAGAGAGAGAGAGAGAGAGAGAGAGAGACGGAGTAAAAGTTAAATATATAGAAAGAAATAGCGAGAGAAACAGTGAGACACATTTAGAGAGAGTGACATTTAGAGTGAAGTAGAAATAGTTACAGAAAGAGAGTGAGAGAAAGAAAAAGTGTGAAATTTAAAGCTAGTTCCTCCGGACTAATACTAAAAGGTCCTCTGGTTCAGCTTAGAAAACAGCAATGATAATTTTGAAGAAATAACCTTGAATTCCTCAATTCACTCCATGGAACTTCAAAACCTCACTTTGACTCTGATTTGGGCCATAAGTCCAATTCCGACCAAAAGACCGATTTGGGCCGAGAGTCCGATTTGGGTCAAAATTTCAGTTCAGGTTGAAAATTGAGTTCTTCAAATTTTCCGTGGAACTTAAATTGAGTTGAATTCATCAAATCTCGAACTCGGCAGAACTTCAAAACCTCACGCCACGTAACCTCTCACCTCTGATTCTTTGGCATTTTGAAGAAATAAAATTGATTTCCTCAGTTTTGGAAATGTTTTAAACTGAATTTAAAACACAAAATTTTAAATTCACAAAGTTTTTGTGTTACTTTAAACTCAACATAAACGAAAAACTTTAAAAATCTAATTTGAATTTATGACTGTTCCCTCCTTATCTGGATACAAATCCCAAAGCTGGATGTTCAGGTACCAAATGAAGGATCATCCTGATTCCAAAAAGGTATAACATATCTATGTAGGGAAAGAATGGCCCGAGTTAGATGGATTTCAGACACCCGGACGGACAGACAGAATTTGCCGTTGAATTATTTAGATTACTGAATTTTCTGGCAATTTATTTATTTTACTTTCTTTCTTTTTCTTTTTGTCTATCTCTATCTGTTTCTTTCTTTATTTCTTGCAGCTTTTATCTGTTCTTTCTTTCTTTGGAAACTTAAGAAACAAGCATTTCAACCATTCGATGATGTATCGATAAATAATCCCTGGTGGTATTGTATTCTTCTTCTATGTGCTATGTCCCTTCAGGACGTTGGGGATCAAGGCTTTCTAGAATTTCCCTTCCATTGTCTCTCTTAGTAAATTTTGTCTTTTTGCTATTTCTCCGAAACCCTGTTCTGTCATTCATTTACGCAAGCTCGTTAGGCAGGTTACGCGCTGCTTTACTCATTTTCATTATGGCCTGTGAATGTTAAATGTCCCAAGCATTCTTTCCTCGTTATGTGCCTTAGAAATTTCAAAGGTCTATTTCTGATGCTAAGTATGTGTCCTTTTCGTTTGCCTTTCTCTAAAACTTCATCATAGCTCACATGTTCTGTCCAAGGAATTCTCAGCAATCCTTCAGTCGAGCTCCATTTCTGTTGCTTCAAGTCTCTTCTTCATGTTTGAGGAGATTGACCAGCATTCACTGCTTTATAGGGGGGACTGGTTCAGTACTTTTTCTTTGTTTCTAACGAAATCTTTCTATTTTGTAATATTTTGTTTAGTTTTTGGAAGGCAACGCAATGTACCTTCGGATTTCGATGTTACACTTCCTTTCCTTTGTTAAAACACTTCTCGTGTATTTAAATTGTTGTATTTATTTGCTTTTGGTATCTCCAATTTGTAAGTTGCATGTTGGGCTGTTTCCTTTTGCTGACAACCAACTGTTGCTGTCTTGTTGCAATTGATGTTTAGTCCTTTCTTCTCGCTTTTTTTCAATACCTTCTGTAGGAGTTCTTGTAATCTCCTTTCAGACGTTTCGGTCAAATAGACCTTCCTCAGGACATGGTTAATGGAGACATATTTATATTAAATTTAAGTTAAATGAAGAGACGATATACACAGGACTAGTCAGAAACAGAAAAACTGAAATTCTATTCTGAAATTCAGCGTATCCGACTCCAAGAAAGAATACTCTGACTTTAGAATTTCAGTTTTTCTGTTTCTGACTAGTCCTGTATATATCGTCTCTTCATTTAACTTAAATCTAATATAAATATGTCTCCATTAACCATGTCCTGAGGAAGGACTATTTGACAGAAACGTCTGACGTCGACAGAAAAACAAATACAAAAACAAAATAAAAAACAGTAAACTCACATATTCGGATTTTGCTTTGTCTTTTCCACATTTTCATCATACCGTCGGATCTACATCCACACATTTGCTTACATATATATATATACATACATACATACATACATACATAGGGTGAACAAAGTTTCTAGTTTCAAGACATACTTATATGTCTGTACAAAACTTACATTGCTTGCTGTCTATCTATCTATCTGTATTTATATATTTAAACATATCAATACATATAACGGACAATGGATGTCTATCATGTCTGATCATGAGCTGTTCTAATGTTTGAATGTTTGCTTTATTTTCTGGTGAAAATAAAGACAAAAATTTTCCAACATTTGGATATTTTTTTATTAAGTTGGTTCTAAGCTTTCGGCTCCATGAGCCATCCTCAGAGTGGTTATACAAACATGAAACAAAGATATCCACCGTCAATGATGATATTGTTTCATGTCTATATAACCACTCTGAGGATGGCTCATGTCAGCTGAAATCTTAGGACTTTGCTTACATATATATATATATATATATATATATATATATATATATATATATATATATATATATATAGTGTAACCCGGATATAAGAGACCCGGATATAAAAGAAACCAGGATATAAGAGAGATTTTCTCTGGTCCCAAATTAGAGCCTGTGTTAATGTATATATAATAGACCAAACCCGGATATAAGAGAAACCCTGATATAAGAGACTTCTTCTCCGGTCCCGACAACTCTCTTATATCCGGGTTACACTATATATATATATATATATATATATATATATATATACGTGTCTGTGTGTATGTGCCAGCTGCAATTGATTTCGATTCACATGATGCATATATGTGTTAGTGTGCCTGTATCAGTTTGTGGACATAACGACTTATCATTGATATTAACAGACAGAAAGACGGGTAGACAGGTCGATAAATAAAAAGATATTAACCGACATAGGTATTAAGAAACAGACAGTAATAAAAATGACGATCGATAGATATTATCATATATATAACTACAGGGCGCCCTCATCAACAAAAAACAAAACATCGCGTACATTCTCGAAGCGTAAAATGGGGGATAGCGAATATGATATCAACTTCTCTAATTGGACCCAAAACGAATTCCCAAAACGAATTGAGTAGATACGCAAAAATAGAAAGATGTGTAAGACAAGTGTGCACCTTCTCTCCAGATCTGTTTAATCTCTACACCGTGGTTATCCTAAGAGAGGTGGGCCCTACTATGACTTATTATCGGTGTTGTAAAATACCTACGGACGATAATGGGTATGCCCCCATTACAATAAATACAGTAGTGAATACTGTATGTGTTGCTCGGCCGGTCTGCAGTTGGAGATTCGTCTCCAGCTGCCCGGAGGCAGAGAGGATCCCCAGACGAGGCTATGTCGAAGGGTGGAATCTTGTCTCGGGAAACAGCTACCCGACCCCGTTTTATACGGGGTCTACGGGGAATTTTTGGCCGAGCCTCCGGGCTCGGATACCCCACATTAAATTCGGTCTCGCGCCACATCTGACCGTGTGGAGCGGTTAGTAGATATACTGCAGTTGGAGATTCGTCTTCAGCTGTGCTGATAAAACTCTCTGCCTCCGGACAGAGAGGATCTCCAGACGAGGCTATGTCGAAGGGCAGAGTCTGGTCTCGGGAAATTTTGGGCTGAGTCTACGGGCTCGGGTAACCCCGCATTAAATTCGGCCTTGTGCCACATCTGACCGCGTGAGGCGGTTGGTAGATATTGTCTGTGGTCTACAGTTGGGTATTTATTGCGGAATTCATATGACTCACTTCTAGCAGTTGACTACTACTTCTACGCGCCGCTGGCGAATCTTATATGTGTTGTTCGTGTCCTAAGTATTATCGTTCATTACCTACCTTCGTGTGGTTATTCTATTCAGTAACCTTCCCTAGGTTACAACAATCGGGAAGTGCTATTTTAACAACATACGATACTAAGGTGACAATGTGTTGATGGCAAACATAGAAAAAAATCTAAATTACATCTTAGACAAGGTAGTAAAGGAAAGCAAGAAAAAAGAAATAACTGTCAACTGAAAGAAGACAGAAAATCTGATCTTCAGCAAGAGAAAAAGCTCAAGCAGCGAGCTACGGATTGGAGATAACACCTAGGAAGTGTTTTAACAGGCGATGGAAAATGTGACATCGAAGTCCGAAGACTAAAAGTGGCCTTCCAAAATCTAAGAAAAGTACAGGAAAACTTTGATAGAGACAAAAAAGAGTACAAAACCGTTATGCAATACCTGTTCCCTTGTAGGAAAGTGAATCCTGAACAATCCCCTCACAGACGAAGAGAAGACAACAGAGATTTGGCTCTACAGAAGGATGCTGAGAATACAATGAATGAAGCGCGTAAGACATCTGAAGGGAAATGGAAACAAAAAGTTGGCTTGGGGATTGAATCGTTGGCGAAAATGTTAACTTCGTTAATTAAAGCAATTAACGGATTAACGCTTTGACGTCCAGCTACGGATTATGATAAAAAAAAATTCGATTCTGGCGAGAGAACAATAAAAGAAAAGAATTGAGAAGACAGAAATTAACCATTGGCAAGAAGCCGGAAGAGAGTTCCACAGGCAAGAAGTGCGATAGAAGAAACTCTCAGCATAGAACTCACGGTTACATTGAGCTATTTTAACTGTAAAATGGTGAGACCTTTGTGCCAATCTAGTACTGCGCTTAAATTCATAAATGAGCAAATCACCTAACAGAGTAAGGGTAGACAACAGAGATGTGGCTCTACAGAAGGATGCTGAGAATACCATGAATGGAGCACGTAATCAAGAAAGACATCTGAAGGAAAATGGAAGCAAGAAGGACACTTAAACTTAGAATGAGAGAGAGAGATAGCTGGAATCTTTTGGATAAATAATGAGGAAGAAATGCTTTGAGAATTCCACACTCACATGACATAACATTGTTTTCGATTGAAAATTTAAAAAAAAAACAATTTAGAAATTAATACGCTAAAACTTTCTAAATTAACTTGTAAATAGGTTTACAAGATATTCTGGTTTGGTCACCAATGTTTGAGGGAGTCTCTCCAAGTCATATAAGCTATTATTAATGGCTTATATCAGTTGGACAGACGCCCTCAAACCAGGCAGAGCTGGGCACCAAACCGTTAATACGTTAATCAGTTCTGGATTAGTTTTCCTCTCTCTGTCTCTCTCTGTCTCTGTCTCTCTTTCTCTGTCTCTCTACTATCTCTCTCTCTCTCTCTCTCTCTCTCTATCTCTCTCTCTCTCTCTCTCTCTCTCTCTCTCTCTCTCTCTCTGTGCGTGCGTGTGTTGGCCCAGGAGCTTAAGTGGTGTTGGTACTTGAATAAAACTTATAGAAATACCTAAACGTATAATGCAGAAAGTATGGTTGTCAGCGAAAGGCAATTTCAAAGTGAGATTTTTTGGATACCGTAGATAGATAGATAGATAGATAGATAGATAGATAGATAGATAGATAGATAGATAGATAGATAAATTAACAATATATATAGGGAGAGAATTGAACAAACTAAGATATGAAGAGAGGGATTAACAGACTAATAGATAGATAGATAGATAGATAGATAGATAGATAGATAGATAGATAGATAGATAGATAGAAAGATAGATAGATAAGGAGAAGACCTAAGTAAATAATAATAAGAAGACTTTAAAGATAGATAGATAGATAGATAGATAGATATGAACAAAACATATATATATATATATATATATATATATATATATATAAGATATATATATATATATATATATATACATATATATATATTTTAAAGACATTTATGATATGTTTAACGTTCTTTTTTATAGATACAAGTATACTTGTATCTATAAAAAAGAACGTTAAACATATCATAAACGTCTTTAAAATAAATTGACGGACTATGTCCAATTCAAATATATATATATATATATCAGAGGCTATATTTCTATCGATATTAACGAAACGGTATGTATTATCAGTTAGACTTTAACAGAGAGATTTTAGCATCGATATTAAAAGAACAACTCGATATTAACAGAGATATGTAGGAATCGACTGATATTAATATAATAATAATAATTATAATAATAATAATAATAATAATAATAATAATAATACTTAAGGTTTTGAAATTCCATCTGAACATTTACCGCGAGCCAACGTCAGTAACAATATGTACTCTTGCTGTTACGTAATTAAAGGTGTCTTACAACAAAACCGCTTACTTTTTTCTCACTAGCATCACCAAATCCACTAAATATTTATATATTTTTTTATTCATTTCCTTTCTAGCAGCCTCCACAAAATACAACCTAGTTTTGAACGAGCGATGGAAATTCTTGAATGTTTGCTGTTCGTTTTAGAATGCTTTCAAATCTTCTACAATCATAAGTGCGACATGCCAGTGGCACTTCGAGGTGGTGCTTATGGTTAATAGTCATATCGTGTAGTGATTTGGATCCTCACCGGGTTCCCCATACTTTAGGCCTTGTGCCACATCTAAGCTACGCTTAGAAAATCACCATTTGGGCGCTTCGCCTTGGTGTAATGGTTAGCAGGCTTGTTTCGCTAGATCAACTACAACTGAGTAGTGAGTTCGATCCTCACTGGGTGACTCACATTTTCTGCCTTGCGCCACATCTAAGGTACGCTTAGAAATCATTTAGGGTACTCTAATGTGGTGTAATGGTTAGCAAGCTTGTCTCACTAGATAAATTAAGATTTAACAATTAGTTCAATCCTTACTGGGTGACTCATACTTTCTTCCTTGTGTCACATTTAAGCTACGCTTTGAAAATAATTTAGGGCACTTCGACGTGGTGTAATCGGTTAGCAAACTTGTCTCACTATATCGATTGCAGCCAAATAGTGAATGCGATCATCACTGGGTGCGCTGTGGTTTTTACTTCCTTGTACCACATCTAAGCTACGCTTAGAAAATCGCCATAATTTCGAAATGCTTTCAAGTCCATCGTTGTCCTCCGGCCTAGTCCAACTAAATATTTTCACGACGACTCTGAATTCCATGGCAGAAATGAGGTCAAACGTATTTTCTTGTTAGCTGTCAAATCTAATTTGGGGGATAAGAAAATAACTTTTTAAAATAATGCTTTTACAACCTCTGTGTAGTTCGAACACTGCACACGCGAAGTTTCTTCGTTAATCAATCACACGTCGAAGTCTAAATCATCATCATCATCATCATCATCTTGACTTTTGTAATCGCAGGTTGGTGGTGGGTGGGTATCCGAATGCAGAAGCCCCACTAAATCTCCTCCACAACGGTCTATCAACGGCAACCATCATCAATTCTGGTATAGTGATACTTGTCCATTGTTTGACATTGTCCAACCAGTTTTTACTTTGGTGTCCCCCCCTCCGCCCTACGTCCATCTTCAACGGTGCCTTTCATGATGGTCTTGCACAGGCTGTAACGTGTCCAAACCCTGCCATTTTTCTCCGTTTGACAGTGGCGAGAAGAGGTTCCAGGTGGCCCTCAAAATAAATAAAGTCTTAATAAAAGTGGATAAAAAAATATGTTCTTCTTGTTAACTGTATGGTGTGTGTACAACTCGCGTCGATCACGCGAGAAAATAAAACGAGAAGAACATGTGCTCGATTTTCAGCACTGTTCGTTTCCATCTCAAGTGTAGTTTTCATAAGCCTACCATTCATCCGGGTATTGAATAATGCTGACACATCTTGTCTGAGGATACTGCTATGTACCTAGGGATTCTTGAGAAAAATTAAAAAGAAGTATCTGTAATGTTATCGGTCCTGATTTAGCATCTACGATTCAATCATTTTCTCACCGCTGTAATGTGGCTTCCCTGTACCCGATTGGCGGTTAGGTCTCATCATTTTATTATTGAAATCGTTAGATATAACCGTAAGTTCTATTGTAATAGTTTCTTCTCTCGGTCTTCTCGCCTGCGACTTCTTGCTTTCCTATCAACTTCTTCTTTTACGTGACTTGTTCCTTCAGGAAGTGGGGGATCATGGCCCTCTACAATTTCCTGTTCTTTGTAGCTCTTAGTATATTTTGTCTTTTCACATATCTCTCTTAATCCATGTTCTCACAACCATTTACTCAAGTCCATTATGTAGCATGTGCTATTTTACCATGTCCCTCTTGCCTTCAATATGCCTTGTGAGTATCAAATTCTCTAACACCTCTTTCCTTTTTATGCGCCCTATAAATTTCAACTGTCATTTTCTGGTGTTAAATATAAGTGTCTATTTTGTTTCCATTTTTTCTAAAACGTCACTCTCAGCATCCTTCTGTAGAACCACATTTCTGTTTCCAAAGGTATTTCTTCATTTGTGATGAAACTGTCCAGCCTTCACTGCCATATTACGTAACAGTCCCTGTTACGTAATATGGCAATATCTTTGCGCATACTCGTGTATAGAGGAGGCACGGTGGAGCAATGGATAGCGGCTGGGATTGAGGAATCGGAGAGTCGAATTCCAATCGAATCCATTACATTCGCTTTGCTTCTAACACGATTTTCTTGTTTTTTAATACTTTGCTTATCTTCGGGAAGGCTTCTTTCTGTATCCCAATTCTCCTTCGGATATTTATGTCACACTTTTCGTCCTCTGTTAATGTACTTTTCCTTTTTTTTTCTTTTTTCTTTTTTTTTGTCATTTCACCCGAAGCAAGGCAATAAAGCCACAAAGACGCAAGGAGTTACTGAGTGTTAGAGAATATGGGGGGAAAAAAAACAGTAGTAAGGAGAGACGACAATAAAGAACAAGAATTTGGAAGGCATTTTTTACAAATACTTTCACGGTAATTGCTCCGAGGAGCTGCTTTCGCTTGTCCCTAGGCCTTGTGAATTTAAACGTCCTACGAGGCTGGCATCCCGTTCCCACCCCTACACCGTTGAAACTGTTAGATGTAGACGTCTCTTCTACTCCAATAGTTTCATGTCTCGCACATCTCGCCTATGGAACTCCCTTCCCTATTACTGTTTCCCTGACAAATACAATCTCCAACGGTTTAAGTGTAGCGTCAATCGACATCTCCAGTTGCCTTGATCTATCCACTTCCCTTCTCCACATCCTTTCATCTTTCATTCCTATCTGCTCTCGCTCCAAATCTTCTGTAACCCCCTTGCCTTGATCGACCCACTGTCTTTCTCTTTCTCCACATCCTCTCCTTTACCACTCCTATCTGCTCTTCCTCCAACCCTTCTATAACCTCTTGCGTGATAGTGGCCTCCAGCCTTGCTTGGGGTGATACGCTTAAAAAAAAAGAAGATAACGATTGACATTGCAGTTAGATCAAAGTTGACTGGGAAGCAAGACGCTGAAAAATTGTAATGGATAACGTGTATCACTACGGATTAGAAAATCAAGATAAACCTCTTTGTCACTTATAAAATTCATTACAATAAGAATTCAATGGCTTTCCTAGCAAAAGCAGACAGAAAGAAACAATCGTGAACTGATCATCTAAAAAAATAGATAGACATATGATATCTTCAAATGACAATAACTTGACAAGTACTATTTTGTAATCATTTTATCCAAAGTCAAGCAATAAAGACACTATGACACGCAAGGAGCTACTGAGTTTTAGAGAACATGAGAAAAAATCTTTGTAGGAGAACAAGAATTATCGTGTTAGAAGCGAAGCAAAGACTACTGATCTGTTACGTAATATGGCAGTGAAAGCTGGACAACCTCATTACAAGAATCACAATCTCATGAACAAAAATTAAGAAGACAGAAGATGACGATTAGATGTTTGAAGATCAATGTTGACTAGAAGCAAGAAGCCGGAAAGAAGTTCCACAAGAGAGAAGTGCGAGAAAAGAAACTGTTAGCATAGAACTTACAGTTACATCTATCCAGTTCAAATGCAAAATGGTGAGACCTCACTGCCAATCTAGTACTGCGCTTAAATTCATAAAGTCTAGGTACCATAGAGGAATGTTCATAAAAAAAAATTACTATGAAAGTATTTATGGAAAAGGCACAGGGACACTACATTAAGGAGGTGGGGAAAAGACCGAAACAGAAATGCCAGGTCAGGACCAATAACATTGCAGATGTTCTTCTCTGGATTTTGTCAAGAATCTCTAAATATATAGCAGGATCACCAGAACAGATGTGGCAGCAAAGTCGAATATTCCTAGATATTTGCATCTTTGCACTGTCAACGATACGATCTTCAAAAATTTGAAGGCAACATCAATCGTCCCCTTCTGTCTTTTTCAATCCAATTCTTTTATTTCCATTCTACTCAAATACCGTTGTCTCAGTTTCTTTCTCTTGCATCTTAGTGGTCTTAACTCCTTGCTTGGGGTGAAATGATTGAAAGAAATGTGTAGAATAACGATGTTTTAGAAGCTAAACTGCTCGTTGCCTCCAACCCTTCCCCCAAAAAAAAGAAAAGAAAAAAAGCCGGTTTTATTATTATTATTATTATTATTATTATCCTTTATAAATATATGCGCCGGCGCATGTATAAGTCATTTGTCGGGGTAGAGGAAGCAGTTCCTGTAGGACACGTGTTCACGCCTTGTTCTCCCTCGGCCTATTAAGGGAACAAAAACAGAGACCTGACATGCTCCTGCACTGTTAAAAACAAACCTCTCCCACTTATAAGGGGCCGGGGGAAATACCTAGGGTAAGCACTTACCTCATCTGCAAGCTATGTGAACGATTCTAGTAGGAACCATTCTTAGCTACTCGTTAACAAAACTATGACCATTTTCGTTTCTACCACTTGTAACTTTCCTTTTCCGCTTCTAGTTACTGCTGCTACTAATACTACTGCTGCCACTATCGTATTATTTTTTTCAATCAACCGGCATTGATCTTATAAGTCTGACACAAGGCCGTGTTATTTCCAGAAAGTGAATAGTAGAAGTAAGCGGGGAGAATAATGATCATGCTTGTTATAGAATTCAGTACGCCACACATAGACTTTATTTTTAAATCAATTCGGCCCGAACAAAGTGACAAAGCCACTAAGAGTGAAAATGGCTACTGGAAGCGAAATGATGCTACCGGGATCCTTTTTGCGTATACTCGTGTATAGAGGAGGCACGGTAGAGTAATGAATAGCGGCTAGGATTGAGGAATCGGAGAGCCGAGTTCGAATTCCAATCGAATCCATTACATTCACTTACGTGCTAATACCCTTGGGAAAGGTATGAATTCTCTTCCCGTCCATCCAGCTATGGGTAAATAGCAGGACAAACCCGGTTTTATAGCCCTGAATAGCAACTTGTCTACCGCAGAGAGAAATGGTAATCAACCTCGTCCGTCATGTATCGATAGATACATGATCGCCTAAGCGTTTATGGCGCATAACTGACTGTCGTGTATTTTAATTGCATGATGAATGTTGGAAGTCAATATGTAATCCTACATTACATAATCTACAAATATTTGGATCTTACACTCATTGGCTACAGTTTCTTTTTATAATGATGTTCACCATGTACAAGTCCCAAGAGCCACTCGAGGTAGAGGGTTACAGATTGAGAAGCACTACGACACCATTCAAGATGATAACGCCAGCGATACAAAAAGGGGCTATTGGAAGTGAAAGAAGTGAATTTTAGAAAGAACCGGAAACCCAATCCTAAACAAGAAACAAGTGATAAACCTCTACTCCTGTTCAAAAACAAGGGAGGTGTGTGAACCGGGCGTTGGAATCTCGACTGGCTGTTTTGGGCGTTGCTGATGAACCCGTTGATGCCCTCCTTCAGTGCAGATTGATATATAATCCTTGTGCGTACAATGCTTTTAGGGTTTGTTCAGGGTTTGTCTAGCGGCTATACACAAGGTTATCTCAATTAAAAACAGGAGAAAAAGTCATGCAAAGTATTTTATAAAGAGAGTTGGCAGACAAATTGAGAGCTATTCTTTTTTTTTTTTTATGTGCCGTGTCGTTTCAGAACGTAGGCAATTACGCCTCTCCTCAACTTCCTAACCTTTGTAGCTCTTAGCAAAGTTTCTCTCACACTCCCTGTTCTGTCATCCTTTTACAGATGCTCTTTAGTTAGTTTACTCCCTCTTGTCTGCAATATGTTCTATGAATGTCAAATTCTCCTGGGCCGTTCCTCAGAGGGTAATCATGGCCCTCCACAATTTCTTATTCTTCATTCCATTAAGAAATGTCTATAACCCCACCATCATCCTTCCCCATCCTGTTCGTTAGGTATGTGACTCGCTGTTTCTCTCAATATGCCCTGTGAATGTCCACGCCCTCTTTCTTCAGTCAGCGATCATGTCTCTCCACAACTTCCTATCCTTCATAGCTCTAAGCAATGTTTGTCCCCATATCATATCTGTTCTGTCATCCTTTTGCACAAGCTCTTTAATTAAGTCACTCACTGTTTCCCTCTTGTCTTCAACATGTCCTGTGAATGTTAAATTCTCCATTTCCCCAGAGGACAATGATGGCTCTCCACAACTTCTTATCCTTCATATCTCTAAGCAATGTTTCTCCCTCCCATTCTGTCATCCATTTACACAAGTTCGTTAGGTAGGCTTCTCTCTATTTTCTTCTAATACTCTTATATTCAATATGTTTTGTGAATGTGAAATTCTCTAAGCCCTCTTTCCTCAGTGGGCGAAAATGTCTCTCCACAACTTCCTCGGATTGCCGGACAGGGATCGAGAGGGATATTAAGGAGACAAACATTACTTAGAACTATAAAGTATAGGAAGTTGTGGAGAGACGTGATCGGACATGTCTTCAGGTTACAAGAATCATTAAGAGAGGAAGATCAAAGGACAAATTTCATGGCAAGGGGATCGACCGTTGTCATCTGAATGCCGCGAGAAGATATCACTTTCTACCGCCTCGTGCCAGACTTTGAACAAGCGTATTATAAATGCCTGTCTCTGCTGACACAGACAGAAGCAAGAACAGGCGCGTAAGAGATACTTTTCGCGCGAAACACTCACGTAGGCAAATGAAAATTTCAACACTTTTTTGTTTTTTTTTATAATCATGGCGTTAATCTATCGTTTTGTAGCAAATGGCTCGGCGTCCTGTTAAGGATCTTGTCACTTGACGACAGATTTCGAAACCATTAATCCTATTCGTTCTGAGTTTGCCGGATTATTTATTGCTTTCTTATCTTGCTTCTTTCATTCTTACTTTTTCCCTACATTGGTTTTCCTTTTGTTTGTTTGTTTGTTTGTTTGTTTGTTTCTTTCTTTCTTTCTTTCTTTCTTTCTATTTCTGTTGCTTGTCTTCTTTTATTTCGTTCTTTTTCTTTCTTTCCTTTTCAAAATATTTTCTACTATATATAAATATTCTATCTTGTCTAACATTCTATGTAGTCGCTCTTTATAACCTATTTTTTTAATTAGTCTCTTTTCTTTCTTCTTTTTCTTTTCATCTCATTTCATTCATTAAAATGTTTCTTTCCTTCTTCCTTATTAATAATTTGTCTTTTTACTTTTAAGTTTTCCCTTTGTTTTCTATTTCATTCATTGTAATTTGTATTTCTTTCTTTCTTTTTTCTTTCAGATAGATAGATAGATAGATAGATAGATAGATAGATCAACTGACTGACTGTTCGATGGTTGCTATCGACGCCGAATCTTTATCCCTAGACTTTAAGACAACATATTTTTATGGCATAGATTATGCGATTCCGTCGATATGAATACTGTTGCGTACGTCGACCCCGAACCTGCCAAACAACGAGGTGGGCAGGAAAGATGAAACGTCGTGTGCGAATGAAATGTAGTGAGCTCCTAGCGCGTGGTGTAGCAACCTTGTCGGCGAGACAGCGTGCGTGCTTCTACCCGGGGTGTCTGGTAGACTGTGCTATTCAGATACACGACAGATGTTTTCGGCACTGAACGTCGCAGACTTTTAAGCCTGTTAAGCGAATTCTTTGCGTTGCATAGATTTGACGCAATATCTTTCATTCAAAAAGGGAATGAAAATTGTGGAGGTGGAATTATCTGGCCATTTGTACTGCATGAAACTCTGTTCGTTTATCCTTAGATATTAATAATTTATACATATTCTACTCCTGGGTGTGTGTGAAAATAAGACTTTAATTTATAGTGATTTTCCAAGCGTAGTTTAAATGTGGTACAAGGCAGAATGTATGGGACACACATTGAGGAGAGAACTCACTCGTAATTGTTCTAGCAAGACAAGCTTGCTAAACATTACACCGCTTCGAGGTGACTATAAGACTTTGATTTATAAACGCAATTACTTATGTTAAAGAATTCATTTGAGAAAAAATGTATTTCGACATCAAATCGATATTTGGAGTGTGCCTTCATCTCGATAGATAGATAGATAGATAAGAACCTACTTAGATAGATAGATAGATAGATAGACAGATAAGAACAGACTTAGATAGATATGAACAGACTGAGATAGATATTAACATACCTAGAGAGATAAGAACATACTTAGATATATATATATATAGATAGATAGATAGATAGATAGATAGATATTAACAGACCTAGATAGATAAGAACAGAGATAGATAGATAGATAGATATTAACAGACCTAGATAGATAGATAGATAGATAGATAGATAGATAGATAGATAGGTATTAACAGACCTAGATAGATAAGAACAGATAGATAGATAGATAGATAGATAGATAGATAGATAGATATTAACAGACCTCGATAGATAAGAACAGATAGATAGATAGATAGATAGATAGATAGATAGATAGATAGATAGATAGATAGATAGATAGATAGATATAAACAGTCTGAGATAGATCTGTATCGAGATGAAGGCACACTGCAAATCTACTACGGTGGTTAACCAATCCTTGCCGTAGACACCTCCTCAGACACATTAGCATTTATTAAACACACACAGAGCCAGCTAGTTGTTTAAAATGCAACTTTCTACAGAAGGATGTTGAATATAGCACGGACGGAACATGACTTTTCATGCTGTCATGTAGCTTTATAAGAGCCATATCAGGCCTGAAAAATGGAGTACTGTTGCCATATTTGGGCGGGAGCTGCCTAGTCCCCACTTCCAAGTTTTGATAGGCGTCTCCGAGTCCTTCTTAGAGAAGAATTATTTTTCATGCTCCAACCTCTTTCTCACAGGTGGTATGGCGAGTCTCTCATTGCTCTATTGTTACGACCATGGAAAGTGCTCAGACGAACTACATTCACTGGTTCCGCCAGGTCTAACCTTCTCGGTTAGAACTCGCCATACCACTTGAATAGTCACAAATCGCCCACGTTCCCGCCGTATTCCATCGGCGAGAAGTAAGTTCCACTCGAATAGCTTCTTCCGGCAAACCACTGCCCTGTGGAACAGACCTCCCAAGAGGATGTTTCCCCGATCTCTACAATCTTAACCTGTTTAAAGTCTTGAGTCAACCGTTATCTTCCCTTCCTATCCATATAAATCCTCCTCCGCGAGTGACCCCCGGGACTCGTACAGTTTAAACCTTACTGTACAAAAAAAAAAAAAAACGAAAAAAAAAGAAAGAATAAAAACAACTCCAGACTTATGCAGGTTAATATTAAAAGCGAAATCACAGTTCATGTCGTTTCTTAATACGTGACTTGTTTAACCATAATCTTAGATTTTATTTGAACAACGTCATTTGAATAGTTTCACTTTGACTTAAGCTTGTTATATTTTAACAAGTATTGATCTAACTTGTATTTAATATTGGGAACACTAGACATTTATTTCAGGTTCATACTTGTAAAAACATGACTACCCCTTAATGTAACCCTCTATCTCTTGTGGCCCCCGGGCCTTGTACAGGGTGAACATTACGGTTTTTTTAAAATTTATACATACTATATACATACTTTATACATACTATATACATACTATATACATACTTTATACATGATATATACATACTATATACATACTTTATACATACTATATAAATACTATATACATACTTTATACATACTTTATACATACTATATACATACTATATACATACTTTATACATACTTTATACATACTATATACATACTATATACATACTTTATACATACTATATACATACTATATACATACTTTATACATACTATATACATACTTTATACATACTTTATACATACTTTAATTTTTTTAAAATTTATATTGTTTTTTTGTTGTTTTTTTTTAAAAAAAGATCTTCTCATTCTTATCCTCGTTCACTTTCACTTATTTTCTACGCTCCAACCTCTCTCTCTCTCTCTCTCTCTCTCTGTCTCTGTCTCTCTCTGTCTGTCTGTCTGTCTGTCTGTCTCTCTCTCTCTCTCTCTCTCTCTCTCTCGCATGCGGGATATGGCGAATCTCTTTTCGCTCTATCGCTACTTACATGGTAAGTGCTCAGATGAACTACATTCATTTGTTCCGCCAAGTCTAACATTCACGGCTAGAACCCGCCATGCCACTTACATAGTAGCAAACCACCCACATTCCCTCCGTATTCCATCGGTGATAAATAAATTTCACTCAAACAGCTTCTTCCGGCGAACCACTGCCCTGTGGAACAGACTCCCAAGAGGATGTTTCCTCGATCACTACGATCTTAACCTGTTCAAGTCTAGAGTCAACCGTTATCTACTTCTCCTATCCGCACAAATTGTCTCTTAACGTAAGTCTCTACCTTGAGTGGCCCCCGGGCCTTGTACACTGTGAACCTTACTGTAAAAAGAGAAAATAGAAGCAAAAAG
This sequence comes from Acanthosepion esculentum, assembly GCA_964036315.1. Lineage (NCBI taxonomy): Eukaryota > Metazoa > Mollusca > Cephalopoda > Sepiida > Sepiidae > Acanthosepion > Acanthosepion esculentum. The sequence goes on along the minus strand of OZ038511.1, from coordinate 47,005,778 downwards.
GATACTTACACTTAGCATAAGAAAAAGACAGTTTAAATTTCTTGGGCACATAATGAAGAAAGAAGGTTTAGAAAATTTGACACTTACAAGACAGATTTAAGGCAAGAGAGACAAAGAAATGCAGCTTGTGTAAATGGTTGACAGAACGGTCATTAGCGGATAGAGCAAAAAGACAAACTTTACTAAGGGTTGCAAAAGACTGGAAATTGTGGAGAGCCTTGATTGCCCATGTCCTGAAGTGCCAGGTCTCGTAAAAGAAGAAATGCGAGCAGACCTCAGTTGCAGTTTATGGAAGATAGAGCATAATCTAACGTGGTCAACGTCAGGGCTACACACGGTTTTGAATTCAGAGGTTTCTTTTCTCCTCGACTGGTTGCCAGCCACGGCTAAAGAGCCCAAATCTGTTTTGCTATTTAACTCATAGCTGAGAGGAGAAGATATGGGCAGGTTGGAATAGCTAAAGAGACAGTGAGATGAACAGACTGATAGATAGATACGTACATACACACAGACAGGCTGTAATTAGAGAGATATACCTATGACTAGACTGTGATGATAGATAGATAGATAGATAGATAGATAGATAGATAGATAGATAGATATGAACAGACTGAGATAGATAGATAGATAGATAGATAGATAGATAGATAGATAGATAGATAGATAGATAGATAAATATGAACAGATTGAGATAGATAGATAGATAGATAGATAGATATGAACAGAGATAGATAGATAGATAGATAGATATGAACAGAGATAGATAGATAGATAGATAGATATATAGATAGATAGATAGATAGATATGAACAGACTGAGATAGATAGATAGATAGATATGAACAGACTGAGATAGATAGATAGATAGATAGTTAGATATGAACAGACTGAGATAGATAGATAGATAGATAGATAGATAGATAATGAACAGACTGAGATAGATAGATAGATAGATAGATAGATAGATAGATAGATAGATAGATAGATATGAACAGACTGAGATAGATAGATAGATAGATAGATAGATAGATAGATAGATAGATAGATAGATAGATAGATATGAACAGACTGAGATAGATAGATAGAGTGATAGACAGATGGATATGAACAGACTGAGATAGATAGATAGATAGATAGATAGATAGATAGATAGATAGATAGATAGATAGATAGATCGGCTCGTAAAAAATTGTCGAAATTCTTTATAATACAGTTCCTTCTTTATTCCCCATACTGCAGAGTGAGAAAATTCTTGTGGAAACCGACAGGTGCCAAGAATAATCTGAGATTACTTGATTAGTGTTGACATTCAGAATTTCCATTTAATTTGTGACACTTGTAATCTGAACACAATACTTGTTCTTTCTTTCCTACAACGATAATAATCATGTCGTACTTATTGTTATTGTTGTTGGTTGAATGAAGAGTATCTTAATGGTTATCAGCGTGGGCATAGGCAAAAGGGTACGAAATTTCAACTGCGACTGTGCGTGTTCTTTTTTCTTTGGGAGAGGAACAATTTCATATTCTTGCCGTCTGCCAAGTCACCTGATACCCTGGCAGATAGAGTTCGTTACTGGTATTCCACAATGTTTGACCGGAATTACTGAGTCAACCTAAGACCATACATATTTTACATAGACAAAGCCCTTGTCAGGTATGAGCTGTACTTGTGACTTCAATTTTTTGTATTTATTTAAGGTACGGACTTCAGTATATCGATCAGATCATTTCCCAATCAATCCGAGTGCTCCAACTACAACTGGAATTATTGATGTCTTTATGTGCCACATTTTTGAGATATCCACTTCAAGATCCTTGTATTATCATTATTATTATTAAAATAATAATAATAATTATTATTATTATTATCATTATTATTATTATTATTATTATTATTATTTCCTTTGATTTCTGTTGTATACTCATTTACTTCTGAGTCCCAACCAGAGATCTAAGGTGAGAAATGGCATCATGACAATTTCCATTGAACATTCTTGTTAAAAAAAAAAATCTAAAGCCACACACATTTTACATAGATAAATCTCTTTGTAATGCGTGAGCTGTAGTTATGGGTACAATTTTTTGTATTTCTCTTAAGCTGGGATTTCCAGGGATTGTTTCAATGTGTTGTTGTGTTCCTTTTTTATCATTTCAAGCGCACCTACTATGATTGGTACTATTCTTGTTTTCAATTTCCACATTGTTTTCTATTTCGATTTCCAGGTCTTTATACTTTGATAGTTTTTCAAGTTCCTTAGTTGCTATGTTACAGTCTGCTGGGTAAGAGATATCAATTAGTAGGCAATTTTTTTTCTTTTTTGTTCTTGACGATTATTTCCGGCTTATTTGCTTCAATCTTCCTGACTGTAAAGATGGTGTAATCCCATAGAATTGTGATGTCTTCTATGTTCATACCAATGTTTGTTGGCCAGTGTAAGTATTGCCGCACTCTATCGTGACGATTTCTATATTCATTTGGCGCAAGTACAGAACGTCCTGAGACTGAGATTAGATGGTCTATGGTTTCCTGATATTTATCACAGAACCTGCATTTTGGATTCACACTATTATGTATGATATTTGCCTGAAAGTTTCTAATGAAAAGACTCTGGTCTTGCGCTGCAAGAATAAAGCCTTCTGTTTCAGCCTATAATCCAGATGGTCGTAACCATCGATGAGTGTTAACTTTATCAACATCGGCTTTATTAGAACGTTCTGGATATTGGCCATGCAGAGGTTTGTCTTGCCAGCGTTCTTTTATCTGTTCAAGAGCTTATTATTATTATTATTATTATTATTATTATTATTATTATTATTATTATTATTTTTATTTTTATTTCCTTTGATATCTTGCGTTTACACATTTCTTTCCGGGTCCCGCCTAGGGACCTAAGGTTAGAAATGGCATCATGACACTTTCCACTGAAAAATAAATAAATAAATAAATAAAAAATTACATAGATAAAGCCCTTCGTAAAGTGTGGGCTGTACTTGTCAGAACAATTTTTTGCATCTCTTTAAGGCATGGACTACCAGGGATCCCTTCAATCAGCCTACTGGAATCTTTTCCAACCAGTCCAAGGGCTCCAACTACAACAGGAATTGTTGATGTTCCCATGAGCCACATTTTTGAGATTTCTATTTCAAGGTCCTTGTATTTTGACAGTTTTTCGAATATCTTCAAAGGTACATTGCAGTCTGCAGGGACTGCCATATCAATAAGGAGGCACTTATTTTGTTTGTGGTCTTTCATTACAATGTCTGGGCGGTTGGCTTTGATTGTTCTGTCAGTGTGTACTGTGTAGTCCCATAGAATTGTAACAGGTCCTATCTCCGTAACCGGGTCTGGGTGGTGTTCGTACCAGTTTCTTTCAGTTTCCTTCCCGTAGGAGTGGCAAATTTTCCAGTGCAGATATTGGCCCACTCTGTCATGCCGGTTTTTATATTCAGTGGATGCCAATATCGTGCAACATGATACAAGATGATCAATGGTTATTATTATTATTATTATTATTATTATTATTATTATTATTATTATTATCATTATTATTATTATTTCCTTTAATTTCTGTTGTATACTCATTTCCTTCCGGGTCCAAACCAGAGACCTAAAATCAGAAATGGCTACATGACATTTTCCATTAGTCATTATTCTAGAAAAAATAATATGATCACACACATTTTACATTGATGAAGCTCTTCGTAAGCTGTACTTATTCACTTCCCTATAAAACTGGACCTATGTCTACCGTTTTGACTCCCTTGTAAAACTGGACCTTTTTTTAAAACATTTCACCTCAAGAAAGGCAGGGGTGCCACTAGCACGCAAAGGGTTACAGAGAGTAGGAGCGAGAGTAAAGAGGTTGTGAAAGAGGAAAGGATAAAGAGAAGTACGGGGAATAGATCAAGGCATTTGGAGATGTCGATTGACATTGCATTTGAATAGTTGGAGATTATAGCTATCAAGGAAGCAAGTAAGAGGAAGGGAGTTCCACAGACGGTGAGTTTGAGACATAAAGCTATTGGAGTATAAGAGACAGCTACATTTAACCGTTTCGACAGTGAAAGGGTTGGACTTAGGTGCCGACCTAGTGGCACCTATGTCTAGCGTTTTGACTCTCCTGTAAAACCAAACCTGTGTATACCGTTTTGACTCCCCTGTAAACCAGACCTATGTCTACCATTTTATCTCCCCTGTAAAATCAGACCTATGCCTACCATTTGAACTCCCCTGTAAAACCAGACCCATGTCTACCATTTTGATTCTCCTGTAAAACCAGACCCATGTCTACCATTTTGACTCCCCTGTAAAACCCGATCTATGTCTACCGTTTTGACTCCTCTGTAAAACTGGCCTATGTCCACCGTTTTGACTTGATCTTTTTATTCTTTAAGGTTTGATATGAAACCAGATTTGATATGTCGTCAGTCTGACCAAACTAACTTAACCAAAATATTAAAATGTTAAATCTACAATACACATAACGTTTATGTTGTCATTAATAAAACTTATTTTAATGTATTGTATATGTTCAAGTTTGTGAATTTCACGTAATGACTTTAAGCGAGTGAAGACTGTGGTTTTGGTAAAGACCGTCCCTTTTGAAGGTTCTGGACTGACGTTAAACAACCACAAATAAAAAAAAACTGTACCAAATAACAGAAACTACATCACTTGAGGACTACCAACGGAAGCCACAATGGATAACACAGATAACTCGAAGAGAAAATAATGACATAATCAAGATGTTGACATTCCTATTTCAAATAAAAAGTTCGGAAGGAGGAAACCCCCATCGGTACTGAAAAGAGTGATAATAGCTATTTTCCTGATAAGTAGTTTTAAGAAAAAAATTTTAAAATTTCATCCGAAAGCAATATTGGCTGTTCAGCCAATAATTGCCAAATGTTTCCTTATAGGAAAACGGCTAATATTACTATTAGTATTACAAATGAGGGTGGTCAAAGCGGATTGATGCCGAATGTTATTTGTTTTTCCTTTTCCAGACATCTCAGCCCTCCCAAAAAACGTGTCTAAGCACATTCATACCTATTAACCCACCCAGCTTTGCTGTCGGTCGTAAATCTCATTAGGCTAAATGTCGGCACATTCTTATCTGAATTTTCCGTCAAATTACGTTTCATGATTTCAAGGGAAACAATTCTCTCTATTCCTCTCTATTTCTTACTAGCACTCCCACTATCATACTGGTGACTCTTCTCCCACTTTAAATAAAGTCCTTGCTCCATGCGATCACTTTTTTCCCCTCTGCTATCTCCTAGTCATTCTTATCTCCTTTCGAACTCTCTTATTTGGTAATGTCACTCTCAATTATATATATATATATATATATATATATATATATATATATATATATATATATATATATATATATGTATTGTCATCCACAGGCAGACTGTTTCGCTGTATCACAGCTCATCAGTGTGGCTAGACGTCCGGTTGCCTCTGGCTAGAATCGAAAACCGGCTGAATTCCCGTCAGTCGGAAATTTTACCCTGAAGCCGTTGGCTCACGGCAGAGAAGAAGGTGAATTTAAGCGTATTTATTTTTAGATAAACACACAGTGACTGAGAGAACTCGATTCGATTTACCGAAGAGTATATATATATACATATATATATATATATATATATATATATATATATATAGGGAAAATGTTGTAGTTGTTCCAAAGAGAGAAAAATGTATATTTTAAAAAAAGTGAGAAACCGCAAACGTTTTTGGTTATAATGTAGATTTGTTTTAGTAGATATATATTATATTTTATTCTTCATATTTCTGCTACACGGGCTTCCGGTCACTTGACCTTCTTCAGGTAAATAAAAGGAATAAATTTTCCTTATGTTCTTTTAATGACTCATTGTTCGTTTTCTGTATTTGTTAGTGAGCCTTGAACTCCTTTCTGGACTGTTGGCAAAAGTGAATTTCTGCCTAAGTGGTGATAAAACCATGAGGTTTGACATGAGAGGTGGTGATGATAGATGAGTTGATGAGAGATGTCTTCCTATCCGTGCGTGTGTGCGTGTTCCTGTTAGCCTGCATATGTATATTCCCTTCTCTCTTTATATATATATATATATATATATATATATATATCTTTATATATATATATATATATATATATATATATATATATATATATATATATATATATATATATATATATATATATATAAAGAGTGTGTGTGTGCGCGCCTGTGTGTAACTCTGTGTGTAAATGTTCTGATATAAAAAAAATATATGAATAAAAACGAAAAGAAAACATTTAACTATCATCTATCAGATGACGAAACGCGTCGGTACAGAAAATAAGATTTTTGTCTTTACATATATATATATATATATATATATATATATATATATATATATATATATATATATATATATATATATATATATATATATATATACAGAGAGAGAGAGAAAGACAGAGAGAGAAGGAGAGAGAGAAAGACAGAGAGAGAAGGAGAGAGAGAAAGAGAGTGAGAGGGAGAGAGAGAGAGATCAATCGATCGATCGATCGCTGGAGTAGTGGATAACAGCACGGATTGAGGAACTGGAGATCCAAGTTCGAATTCCAGTCGAATCCATTACATTCACTTATGTGCTAATATCCTTGGGGAAGGTATTAATCCTCTCCTTCTACCTCCAGCTATGGGTAAATAGCAGGACAGACTGGGTTCTATAGCCAACTCTGAATTCAAGATCTGCGGAGGGTCGTTTGGGACCTTGTTGCACGTAGTGCACCAGGTCTCTGTATTCGGCCCTTCAAAAAGTCTGGTTGGTTCTGCACAAAGCCTTCACCACTATAATCAAATCATATGTGCTGATGTCTGGACTGCCGGTTCCTAGGAACACAGCTGCTTGACCCTCATACGCCGAATACGACGGGAGAGACCACCATATATATATATATATATATATAGATATATATATAGATATTAAGACATGTTTCATTAAATAATTTAGACATGTTTTGTCTACTTATTTTTAATAGGATCCTCTCGTAATTACGAGAAAGTTTCTTAGTTTCCTTATTAAATGAAGAAAATAAATTACCATGTTGATGCATATTCATTTTATTCTGAGTACTTTTGACATTAGCACAATGTCGTTATCAGGATCTTGTTTTTCTAAGATAAAACTTTTTTCTCATCATTTAAGACAAAATTGTTGTATTTATCAGAAAATTAAACTTTTATGTGTGAAGTGGAAAACGCTTAGGTTATGTACTACACAAATTTAAATTTTATCATGTAGGTAACCGTGCAAACGTCAAAGGAGGTAACCCAGTTATTGTAATGCCTATATATTTTTAAAAACGGAAAAACTATTCAAAACTATTAGTTAAAACCTACATATTTTTAACTATCTACTGTAAAGATTTTAAAACATTCGTGCAGTACTCATAATTAATTTTATTGAGTGTTGCTTTCAATTTTTTAATATAGATAGCTTCAAGAACTTTTAGTTTATGTTTATTATTTTTATAAGGAAGTATAGATGTATTTTCAACAAGAATTTGTCTAAATTGTCAATGTGGACAGGCATGATGTTGTAAATATTGAGATATTAATAGATGCATCATTCAAAATGACCTGAAGAATTTTATGATCATTCTTAAATTTTAAAATTTTATATATATATATATATATATATATATATATATATATGTGTGTGTGTGTGTGTGTGTGTGTGTGTGTGTATATATGTATGTATACTAGCTTAAAAGCCGCTCTATTGGAGGGTTATGATTGGGCCTTCATCAAAATAGGTAGGGTTGAGTACATAGGCAAAAATAAACTAGAGAAGAACTCTAAATTGATAGCTGGATTTAAGTATTGCAATAATATTTAAGCTTACCTTTTAAAATTTCAACGATAATTCTTTTTACTTCATGGGTGACTTTAGTTGGATTTCGTAATTTATTTCGATTATTCACAAATTTATTTCCAAGTTATAACAATTGTTATCGCATAAAAAAATGTCGCAAAAATCACTTAAATAAATCAATGAAAACAATCGCAGTAATGAAAATTTGGAATTCCAAAATTTCAGGATTGCTGGTCTGGATCCGGCCCGGAATGTTTTTAATTTGTTCACGGGGTCAGCCTCATTCCAATATATGTTGGGCTACGGCCTCTAGGAGTAAAATTGAAAAAGTGTAACACATTGACACACTGACATTCGTGTGATATCAAGGATAGATAAAAAACCGTAATTCCCCATGTATAATACGCAGTTTTTTCTTTTAAAAAATAATGAGCAAAATTAGGGGTGCGCATTATACACAACTACAGAAAAATCTTCATCGGTCGATTTCAGTTGCGAAATGACTACTCACCAGAAACATACGGCAATTTGGCACTAACATTCGACGATTGCGAGCTCATAAAGATGTCAAATACAATCATATGTGCCTAACAATACTTATAAATGTAAAATAAAATTAGAATTATTATAAAACTAATTTTGAATAATATTATTCTGTGTTTAAAACCATTTTTGTGTAAAAGCAAAATACATAATCGGTAGATTGCACATTTTATCGAACAAAAACAGTATAATGAGTCTGCGCAGTAGGCACAATATAGGTATTTCCGTTTCCTTTTAGAATCGTGATCGGAAATTTTGATAAATATCATCAATTACAACTTGAATAAAAGTAAGAAACGCTGGCTGTAATGAAATTGGAGAGGTACAATTTATAGAGTTTGGTTACCAAATAAAGGGTGCGTATTATGCGTGTGTAGAAGCATTTTCTCACACTTTCAGCACAATTTTAGGGTATTATGGATGAAGGCGTATTATACACGGGGAATTACGGTATTCGTTTCCGTTTCATAAATAAACTCCATTGTAATTTTCATCTTGTTTGCTTTATTTACAAGGTTAAGTAATGTTTTGCGAGGATATTTTAATACGACATCATCACTATATCAGAAATATGTTGATAGTAGAGTAAGTCGCCGGGTTACGACTGTCCCAGTCTACGACGATTCGTGGTTACGACGCAATTTCAATTAATCTTGTTTCGACTTATGCCGTTTGCCTCGCACTTACGACTGTATACATATGCATGTTCTTCACCCCTAACCTAGCTTCGTTGTGCTTTTATGTAATTTACAATATGTATCATGAACCTTAGAACATGTACATATGTGTATACATATCGAGTTACTCTGCAAAAGAGAATTGTTAGAGTATAAATTGATCAATTCCCGATAAAAAAAGAAAAATTGCTGCTGCTTACGAATACTGCAAAAGAGACATCGTCAGTGCTATGCGTGATACACGCTTAGGCGATAATGTATCTTTCGATACGTGACTGACCAAGCATTTGTTTTTTCCGCAGTAGGTTGCCATTTCTTTCTGCGGTAGACTAGTTTCCATCCAAGGCTATAGAACCCGGTAAGGGGTCAGGTATGTGCCATGCGTGATACACGCTTATGCGATCATCTCTTTCGATACATGACGAACGAGGCAGATTTTTTTTCCTGCAGTATGTTGCCATTTCTTTCTGTGGTAGATCACTTACCATCCGGTGCTATAGAACCCGGTAAGGGGTCAGTTATATGCCATGCGTGATACACGCTTCGGCGATCATGTATCTTTCGATAAATGAGTGACCATGCAGATATTTTCCCGCAGTATGTTGCCATTTCTTTCTGCGATAGACCAGTTGCCATTTAAGGCTATAGAACACGGTCTGTCCTGCTATTTACCCATAGCAGTGTGGATAAGAAGAGGATTCATAGCTTACCCAAGGTTATTAGCACGGAAGTGAATGTAATGGATTAGACTGGAATTCGAACTCGGCTCTCCGATTCCTCAATACGAGCCGCTATTCATTACTCCATCGTATCACTGGCATCACTGGCATAAATATACAAACAGCTTAAAACAATTTCCTTTCATTATATACATTATTTTCATTTTATTATATGTATTATAATTATGTCCCCCATATGTTTCTTTTAGTCCTAATTATGTTAAGATATGTCATAAAAATGTGTTGTTATGTCCTAGATTATTACTTTGTGATTGCGTTAGCATAGGTGAGTGTCGTAAGTGCATATTCACGAAAAATCGCGGGTACATTCCGACATACACGTAAATCGCGTTTCGACGTGAGATTATAATATATATTTCATCAACTATAAGCCCACATCAAAAACATATTTCATCAACTATAAGCCCACATCAAAAACTTATTTCATCAACTATAAGCCCACATCAAAAACATATCATATCAACCTTTATTGAATTCTTAAAGAATCTCTAACGTATAAAAACTATCTAAAACAAACGGTGTTTACGTAAAAACGTTCCCACATCAATATGGGAAAACAACAAAAATAATGTCTACTAGACATATAGACACACACATACACACTTACGAATATAAATTATCATCTGAACCCCACATAGACAACATAGAATTAATATAAATTTACATACATAAAGCAATATTTTTGGTTTTTCATTTAATTTTATCACACTCATTCTTCATGCGTTCAATCAAGTCTGTTGAATCTGTGATCTTCATTAATTACACCGTTTCCTTTAGCATACCCAAAAAAACAAGTGAATTTTTTCTTCTTACAACAAAGCCATGTTTAATCTGTGGAGGCAAAAAATATAGTTAATGAGATTTCCTCTGCGTCCAGATTTTAACGACACCCTGTACAATGCGTGGAAATACCAGGGTTGGTGTTCAGGCAGGCGGTTAGCCCACAACAACACCCGCTTCAGTGCACATCCGGATATCATCTGTTTGTCTCTGGGATTCGGAGAGTCGTAGGTGTGAGTCATTGCGGGGTTGTGCAAGCTATACACGACTATAAACCTCAGCACGCTCCTTGCTGACTGACATCTTAAATAACATCTATTTGCACCCGCGGTTGGCTTCACCCGGACTCGCGCCGTAGGCTTCCGTTTTCGCCGCGGCGCATCACCTAATGAACACGGCATCGGTTAGGCGCGCGCAGACAGATTTATATTTTATTACGATGTACAGGTTGCATAATGGACAACAGATTGGAATAAGAAATCAGAATTCAAACATTCACTTATCTGCAAATATCCTTAAGAAATGTATGCATTCATCTCTTCCCCCAGCTATGGGTTAAATAGCACGACAGTGAGGGTTCTTTCGCCGTGGTTGGTAACCAGTCAGGGAGAAAGACAACTCTGAATTCAAAAACCGTAACCATAAGATTCAACTTCTCAGCTATGGTCATACTCATCTAACGCGTCAGTATGTGTGTACAGGGTGCGATTGGTAAATTGTCGCCATTTTATATTTGTAATTTCGCGCATGCGCGTCGTCTGTTTTTGATTTTGTCGACTGCATAGTATAGTAGGATCAGTTGGACATCATCTGTGAGAAAAAGAGCACCATGTACGCTAGAAATTTAAAAACGGCATGCCTTACTACTTGGCATTCGCGCCGGAAGCTCCAATACGAACATTTCAGCGTGTTTGGATGTCAATCTGAGTACAGTGCAGAATATTCGGAAAGAGTTGGATGAGTTTAATGGTGATTACGAAGATACGGCAACTCGGAAAACTCACTCTGATCGTCTGATAAGAAAAGAACTTCAAACGGAGGCCTACATCAAGTGTCTTGAGGAGGTGGCGCTGCCCTGGGCCAAGAAGATGGCTACTGGAAGACGCTATGCCTAGCAACTGGAATTTGCACCACGCCACACAAGCAGGAGAGCCAAGACATGGCTGTCAGAAAATTTCTGCGACCACATCACCCCTTACATCTGGCCACTTAACTCCCAAGACTGCAACTCCTTGATTATTAGGTGTTGGCTGCAGTTGAGCGAGAGACCAATAAAACTCCTTGTAACACCAAAGATGAACTGAAGGCCAGGATTATGGCTTCATTCACCAATTTAAACAAGGAGATGGTCTAGAAGAGTTGCAAGAGATTCCGAAGTCGCCTGGAGGCCGTGGTTGAAGCCAATGACGATTTTATTGAATAAATTTGATCTTTAGTATTTCAAGATATTTTTGTGCAATTTTGGTAAATACATCTGTTAAAATGAGATATCAGTGTTATTTTCATTTTTTCGTAATTTAGACGACAATTTATCCATCGCACAGTGTATGCGTTTCTGCTAATGTGCGTTTCTCTATGTTTGTGTTTTATACACGTTCTTTTTTTTTTTTTCTTCAGTTTTACTTTCTCCGTATCTCTGTTAATTTCTGTCTCCTTTTCTTTCAATATCAATTTTCCCGACTCTTCTTTATCGTTCTACTCTGTTTCACTTTTCTCTATCTCTCCGTCTCTCTCACGCACCCACTCTCTCCTTTTCTCTGGCTTTCTCTGTTTGCCGCGTTTTTTTTTTCCGGCAAACGCGCAAAGTTCTTTACTCAATATTAATATGAAACACTTGTGAAGGATCATTAAAATGTTTCCTTTCCTTGCGTGCCGAAAGGAAAAAAGAAGAAAAGAAAACATTTTCATGAAGCGCACGAGTGGAGGAGGGGGGGGGGCAAAATTTGGTGCCAATTAGAAATTAAATTGCTAAGGACTACGACTTTTGCTATTAGAATCCATATTCTTTTCTCTTTTACTCCGAAGTTCAACCTATACAAGGCCCGGGAGCCACTCGAGGCTGCGAGTTACAGAGTAAGAGGCACAATTTATGCGGGTATGTGAAGAAGATATCGGTTAACACTAGTCTTAAACAAGTTAAGATTGTAGTGATTGGGAAAGCGTCCCCTTGGGAGTTGGTTACACGACGTTTCGCGGGAAGGAGCTGCTCGAGCTAAACTAACTTCTCAGCAACGGAATACAAATGGAATGTGGGTGGTTCTCTACAATTCGCGTACCGTGTCGGGTTCTGACCGTGGAAGTTAGAACTGGTAGAATTAAGGAATGTACTTCGTCTGAACATTTTCCATGGCAATAGCGATAGAGCAGCGAGTGGCTTGCGACGTTTCGTTTCCGGGTTCCGGTCTAGAGAACTAGGAAGACCATATGTTTGAGAGTGGCGTGACCCGGGAGATTGTAACTCATTCATTACCGGGTTTTATTGGCCTCATGAAATGGCGCAGAGTCTTGTTGGTAAGGTGTACGGTCTTCTTTTGCTTGCGCTCTCTGTTCAAGTCCACACAATTCTCTCCAACACCTTTTTACTTTATGTATTTGAAATAAAAGAAATATTGAGTAACTCATCATATTCAATCTTAGCAGAGTCCAGCACACATACAAAAACACAAACACACATACAATAACACAAACACACATGCAAAAACACACACATGCAAAAACGCACACATGCAAAAACACAAACACACATATAAAAACACAAACACACATAAAAAACACAAACACACACATATATATATATGTGTGTGTGTGTGTGTATATATATATATATATATATATATATATATATATATATATGTATATATATTGAACCCCCTACCACCCCTTGTCTAGATAAATGGATTTATCGGTATCCTTGGAAACCCTCAATTATGAATCTTTGCCGTGCCTTTAACAACCCTAAATTTAAAAAAATAAGTTACCCCAAAATTCGCTTGACGAGGAAACGGAACTAATGTCTTTGGTTTAATAACAAAATTAAATTCAGGGGCTTTAGCTTCCATTTCTGTAACATGGTTATCACTGTGTAGCGAAAAAAACATATTTTAAATCAATTAATTTATAATATTAATGCTCTGTAAATTTACATTGAGCACTATTGTGTAAAAATAAAAATATCTATAAGAACAGCGGATTTTATATCTTACTGTTCTTTCTTTATATATATATATATATATATATAATCAGTGGACATTGAAGTCAAAACCCAGAAGCAACAGCTTGTTTCATGCTTGAACGCAATCGATGCCCAAACGATTCGACCATGAAAGAGACTGTCGCCTCTGGATGTTGACTTCAGTGCTCACTTTTATATTTACATACGCTCTATCACTGATAGCATACCATAAAGATATATTTTATCATTTATTTATGTGTGTGTGTGTGAATTTAGTAAAAGACGCATAAGTCATGGGCAATGTGGTTTACTAGAGAAACTATTGGTATGAGACAAGTCTTGTTGCTAAAGACCATATATATATATATATATATATATATATATATATATATATATATATATATATATATACAGGAAATCCAGTTCATATATAATCCAAGTGAATCTTAGTAATATAATATAAAATATTAAAACTGATTTACAGAGAGAGAGAGAGAGGGGGGGGAGCTCAATGTTTTATTCAAAGAGAGCATATAAATTACAAACAATAGGAATTAGGATTACTCCATGATATTGATGATGATAAGGTGAAATGATGATCATCAACATCATGGAGTAATCCTAATTCCTATTGTTTGTAATATATATATATATATATATATTGTGTCCAGCATGAAACAGCCTGTCGCCTCTGAGTGTTGACTTCAATGTTCACTTTTATATTTATATTTACATACGTTCTATCTCTGATATTGAGCACTTCATCCCATAAATATAGCACACCTGAAAACTATATTTCTTCACATATATATATATATATATATATATATATATATATATATATATATAAAATGATGAATTTATCTTCATTATCCCACAGATTTTAGTAATTAAACGTTATTTTTAGTGGATGCCCATATTTTAGTAGACGTTCCGAATATTTATTAAACAGTACATTTATTTATTTTCGTCTGCAGGCCTGAAAATGTGAGATAGCTTATCAAAGAAAAATATACATTCCCCAGCAAGATTCAAAGCTGTGTCCACCTTGACAGGAGAAACTATCGTTAGATCCGACCGGCTTTAAACTGATTCGGCCAAGAAGTGCGTCGATGATGAAGTTGAATATTGCTTTATAAACGCAAATCTTTCTCAGACACTCGAAACATTCATATTTACTCAGTTTCATTTTTTCGTTAAAAAGAATAAAATTCTAGCAAAGTGACGGATTTTTATGTATTGATTTAACCGTTATTTTTAGTGGATGCTCCTATTAAACAACATATTTATTTTCTTCTACCGGCTTGAATATTTTTTCTGATGTTAGACGGATTCGCTTGTCACGTTTGCTATGTCAAGTGAAAGCTCGTTATCACTTCCAAAAATTCTCGTTATATTCGAGACTTCGTAGACGCCGGTACCAGTAGTAACGCCTTCCAATAATATCGGCACTGGTAAGACTTGTTCAATCGCCAAATAATATAATGGTCAGTGGAGAATCGTAATCCGTATAGTAGTAGAGTAGAGAGAGTGAACGTATAGCAACAGCGGATATATATTTTACTACAATGAGCTACTTCCTATTTATTCACTTCCTTTACGATCACGTGATCTACTTAATGATAGAATCGCCCGTGTTACGCATTGGCGATTTAAATTTTCCAACCAGTGTCGACAACGACACTTACCCTTATACAAGAATACTCGAGAAATCTTATGCTAAGTTACTACTCAACTGTGCTGGATCATCGAGACGATTTTCAGCTCGTCAGATGTTTAAAATTATACGAGATAAAAATTAAATAAGATAAATATATAAAATATCTTAGATTTTTTATAAATATTCACATAATTTTTATATTATATATTTTAGATTTTTAAGCATTATTTAAGCACTATAATGTATTAAGCTCTTTTCCTGCACGTTTTAATCTGTCTCCGTACTTCATAGTTTGTGTGTACAGGAGAATATATATGATTAATATTTATATATATATATATATATATATGTATATGGCTAAGGTATATTTGTGCAGAAATTGTTCATCCAAACAAGTTAGATTATGAAAAACCGACAAAGTATGTGTGTTTATTTTAATACGCCATATATATATATATATATATATATATATATATATATAAGTGAATATTGAAGTCAACACTTAGAGGCAACAGGCTGTTTCATGCTAGACGCAATCGCAATTCTATATATTTACATATATATATGCCTTATATATATATATATATATATATATATATATATATATATATATAGAGAGAGAGAGAGATAGAGAGAGAGAGAAAGAGAGAGAGAGAGATCTATATCCCAGAACAATGTTAAGTAATTGAATGACAAATTTGCAAATTGGGAACCTTTCGATATAACACGTTTCCCCACTTAAAAGGGCATCATTGGTAAATTAAGGTTTCTGTTGTAATAATAACAATACCAATTTCGATGAATTATTTTAAAGTATATATATATATATATATATATATATATATATATATATATATATATATACCGGGTGTAACAGGAAAATTGGCCAAATCGTGTAAAAGCAAAATTGTCTATTTGCTAGATTAAGATTTGAACCGTTGTAATCTCAGAAATGATTAAAGATACCTTACTGGAAGTTTTTATAACACTACTGGATTCTACTTTGATCAATAAGAATGTATAATTACTCTTCATTCTTAACCCTTTGAGCCCTGACCACCGCTTTACCGGTGGTAGAGAAAAATAACTTAATGCTCACCTACCTGTAACTATTTTTATATCTACCGTGAAACATTAGATCCCATTTATTTGCGATTTTTGACTCAGGAGCTCAGGCAGAGAAGGTTTTAAATTGTTCAGGAACGCAGGACTCAATGGATTAACAGAAGAATCATGATGAAGTCATAAACTAAAGTTACATATTCATCATTAATTAAACATAGCTAATGATCAGAAGCTATTGAAGGATTGAAATTAAGTTCAAATATATATATATTATTCCAGGATCATTTTCCAACTTATTCAAGATTATCTTCGCCCTTTCGAATCTTCTAAGTTTCTGTCCTGGAGTCGCAAGCTGCCTCACAGGTTTCATGTAAAATTTTATTTTCAGGTCTTTTTTCACTGTTCTTTGAACTGTCATAGCTGAAACCCCGCTCTTACGGGACAAACGTCTTATCGATTGTGTTGGATCTTTTCTAATTGATCTATATAGCTCTAAGTTGAAATGAAGATCTCACTTCCTGTTGTGACCTACTGATCCAGATTTCCTCTCTACGGTTTCCTCTTTTTCAAAGTTATTCACCGTTCTCTTGATGGTTCTTGAATGAACTTTGAAGAGTATTAATGTTGGTACCATTAGTGAAGGCCTGAATGATCTTTTTCCTCTCACCATTGCTCACTTGGGGAGAGAGTAGGGTTGATACAAAACGATTTTAACCTGCTCTATTTCTAGCTGAATAACTCAAAGGGTATTTCAATGATAATTACGACAAATGGTGTCGAGATGGCTTAACATCTCATGTGAAAACCTGGAAAAAAGAATCTCAATTAGTTTATTGGCTTTTTAAATATTAAACATTTTGCGGGATGGGCAATTATGCTGCATCACGATTTGGACAATTTTGCTGTTACACCCAGCACATATATATTTATATATATATGTGTGTGTGTGTGTGTGTGTGTGTGTGTGTGTGTGTGTGCAATTTACATTAATATAAATATACTATATAAATAACAAATGTATATATTTTAATATTAAATATTAATTCTTAATATATATATAAACTATAAAAAGCGGTGATATATATATATATATATATATATATATATATATATATATGCAGAAATATAGTCCTAAAGTGTGCTATATTTATGGGGTAAAGTGCTCAATATCAGAGATAGAGCGTGTGTAAATATAAAAGTGGACATGGAAGTCAGCACTTAGAGGCGACAGTCTGTTTCATGCTAGTGCAATCGTCAGGCGACAGTCTGTTTCATGCTAGTGCAGTCGCCTGACGATTGCACTAGCATGAAACAGACTGTCGCCTCTAAGTGCTGACTTCCATGTACACTTTTATATTTATATATATATATATATATATATATATATATATATATATATATATATATATATATATATATATATATATTGTCCATCCCACAAAATGTTTAATATCTAAAAAGTCAATAAACTAATTGAGTTCCTTTTTTCCAGGTTAAGATGGTAAGCCATCTTGACACCATTTGCGTAATTATCCTTGAAATACCCTTTCATCTAGAAAGAGAACAGGTTAAAATCGTTTTGTATCAGCACTACTGTATATATATATATATATATATATATATATATATATATATATATATATAAAAGCTCTATAATTTCACAATAATCTGGTGCAGAGGAAAAAAGATACAAAGAGGAAGATTTTATTGCGCTAAGAATTTCCGGAATCAAAATCTTAGCTTTTACCGAGGATCGAATATTGGTCCATTGTAACGATGGTAAATCTCTTACTACCCTAGTCTTGAAGTAACTCTCCCCTCCCGATCCCAAGGTGCATTTAATAAATGTAGTTATCATACAGAGTTAACGGAAATACCCCCACGGGCTTTGCAGTGACAGCTATTAATTTGCGCGTGTGTCGAGAAGCTAGATTAGACAATGTATTTAGATGTGATAATCGCAGTTGGAACGAGATGACATTACTCAAAGCTATGCGTAATGAGAAAAGATTTGAAACCGGTCAGAGTACGCAGGACTAAATTTAGGTTAGCCTTTCTCCCACATAAATGACTGAAGGCAAAGTCGTTAATACGAAAGATTTACTGCTCTCAGAGGGTAACTGGGGGATTTTGACATTTTCAAAATACAGTCGTCTCCCATTTATCTGCGGTTTCAGTTATTCGCGCCCAAGTTCAGTTTGAGATTGACTACGTTCTGGAATACAATATCCACCTGAAGAAGACTGGAGTGTATTGGGTTGAAATTTCGTGAAAAACAACAAAAGACATTTTATAAATGATTGAAGGTTTTCACTTGTACTCACTTTGTTTAAGTTTTATGCAAGAATTAGTATTCACGTAGCTTAAATGGTTGCTAAATTTTTATGCTTGGTTTCTTTTATTATTATTCAGTCAAGTTAACTCGGACATTCACGAGTCTATAACGCCAACCATTGCCGTTCTGCATCAAGATCGGAAGATCATTACGGAGACATTCTGTTTCATAACATATCTGGTTTAAGTGGTCGTTGGGCGACCAGTACGTTTTGCGCAATGGCTCGGTTCTACGGCGAAGTTATTTAGTCAAGAGGAGTCCTTGTTCTTTTCTTTTCCAACATATTTTAACCAAGAGCATCTTTAATGATGAAGTTCTTAAAACATTAGTTTCAAAGCTTCAGCTTCCAATTTAGCTTTTACTGAAGTCTAAAGTTTAATTTCTTTAATTCGATATAAGACGAATGAAATATTTCACTATATCTATTTTATCTTTATTATTATTTACCTTCTAAGTATCCGATGAATGGGAAAAAAAATTACCCCTCTTCCAGTTTCGTAATTTTTTTATAATCTAAAATTTTATTTTCGATAGATTAAGGGTTTTTTTGTTTGTTTGTTTTTTTTTTTACACGTCAATATGTTTTAAACGATTTTATTAATTATATCTATTTGTACTCTCGGTTTAACTCATTGTAATTTATTTATTTTATTCGTAAATAAGTTTTTTAAGTCCTTTTAAGGTCGAATTCTCTTTTATTTTTGTAAAAAGCAATATATTAGATGTAAAAAGAATCTTACTGGGATGTGGGTAAAAACAGAAAACATAATTACCTTCTAAGTATCCGATGAAAGGGTGTCTACTTAAAAAATGCAATTCCCCGCAAACAACTTAAATAGAGCACACACCATTGTGATTGGCTATTGATCAACTACCAATCAAATGCGTGATGACTGGGTATATTATAGAAGTTAGTATCTGTAAGTATTTTTTAGAGGGCGTATCAGAGTCCGATCAGCTCTAATGGGGTCGATTTGGTGAGGTCAGTATGATGTTTGAAAGACCCGAAACTGCCCAATGATCCAGATCAGAACATCACTGACGACGCCCTCTAGCGCTAAAGAGCGTATATTCAAAGCGTCCGTTTATCGATAATTAAAAAGTCTGCTTCGTGGCTATAATAGTTCTGTATTTCCCATAGTGAAAATCAGCTATATATTTTTATATGAATATATTTTATAGTAACAATTACAATTTGCAACCATTCAGTTACACTCGAGTTAGCTGAGACATTCATGAAACTATCACGCTAATCATCAAGGTCCTGCATGAAGTTCAGAAGGTCATTAGGGAGGCATTCTGTGTCATAAAATAGTTGGTCAATGTAGGTATTTGCTGGGCGGCCAGCCACAGCCTTGCTCCATGTCTAAGTGTCTAGAACAACAGATCACTCGCGAGTTCTTGTTTTGCTCACCAGCAGTGTCCTGCAAAGAGCATTCTGCGTTCGCGTAAGATTGTAGAAACATCAGGATTTGGTGCATAGAGCTGTGATTTAGTGGGATGTTGTCTCCAAGATATGTTAAGCAACGCTCTCAGCATCCGAGTGTAGGTTCCATCAAGCTTAGACTAGGGTCTATTTAATGTTCAGGCCGTGACACTATATATTAACACCGCCTCCACACTGGTAGGTCAGATTTCCAAATTAGATCCATTTTATTCCAGGCGGCCAAGGCTTTAGTTTTTCCAATTTTCACATAAGTAGAAAGAAAAAAAAAAGAAATGATGTGAGAGCTGCTAATAAATAAAGAAAGACAAATTGAAGAAGTGGTTGTAACAAAAGAGAAGCTTACCTGCATTATTTACATTACCCGAACTGTTATCCTTATCTTCATTGCCTTAGTCACAACGTTTCCTTGGGGACACATGGTCCAGTGGATAAAGGTATTGGTTAGATCCGGAGAGTTGTGAATTCAATAGCAGGTTACAGCATTTGGGAGAGTTGAGTTAAAGGGGAATAGCTGAGATATCCGGAAGAGGTAGGGCATGTGGAAGTAGAACAGTCTACCCCGATGGACGAAATAAAGGGTTCGGTTCGAATTTCTAATCAACCAAAGAAAGCCGGAGCGTACAACAGCCGAAACGTTGTGAATATGGCAATGAAGATGAGTAATGTAAATAATGCAAGTAATCATAATACCTCATCTCAGAGATATAGTTCAAAATTCCAATCACCTAAAGAAGGCCGGAGCGTACCACGACCGAAATGTTGTGAATATGGCAATGAAGATGAAGATAACAGTCCGCATAATGTAAATAATGTAAGTAATAATAATACTTCATCTCAGAGATATAGTTCAAAATTCCATTCAACTGAAGAAGGGCGGAGCGTACATCGGCCGAAACGTTGTGAATATGACAATGAATTTGAAGATAACAGTCCAAGTAATGTAAATAATGCAAGTAATCATAATATCTCATCTCATAGATATAAACAGATAAAAGAGAAGCTTTAATGAGTGCAATCAGGCCCAAGAAGCAGCAGTACTTATCAAAAGACAGGTTATGTTTAATCTTCTTCACACAGGATTGTCCTAGTGGGCCTAGTGGGTTAAAGGGTCGCTTCTTGTCGACATAGTAATTGATAGTTCAATCCCTAGACTAGGCAGTGTGTGCGAGACATAACAGCAATATAAACATAAGAACTAAACGAGAGATCCGTGGATGTGGGCAGTGGAAAGAGAACGATCTATCCCTGTTGATTAAATAAAGGGTTCTGTTCGAAATTCACTATAGGTTACCTGGATCGACATGCCGATGGGCCCAACGATTTAAACGTTGTGATGACAGCAACAAAGTCAGAGATAATAGACCGAATTTAAAGAATGTAAATAAACACATTTCAATATTACTAAGCTAGTAGAAATGTTAGAATTCTTGAATACACTATAAAATCACATATTTAACAAAATTTTAAGTTTTTTCTTTTTGGCTTTCTTTCGCTATTTATTTATTTATTTGGAGTTATTTAAGCCACACTGACGTCAGCAGTACAGTTGTTTATGCTGTAGTCAAATTTGAAAACAATTGCTTATGAAATGAGTCGTAGAGTTTTCCCAACGGTGTTGGCTTTTCATAATTTTTTATCAGTTGTGCTGTGCTCTGCAGACGACAGTTATCATCAAAGGAGGAAGGTTTGGTTTGGTTTGGTTTATTTTGTTTTACGGCATATCAACACCTCAATGGATTATTTAATGCCGACAAAATTTTTAGGATAGATTCGTATGAACAGAATATGCATTCGTTGATTTAGATTGGTTTGGTTTATTTTGTCCCACGGCACACCAACGCCAATGGGCTACTCAATGCTGACAACATTCTTTATTGCTGGTAATACAGTGTAATCCGGATATAAGAGAGTTGTCGGGACCGGAGAAGAAGTCTCTTATATCCGAGTTTCTCTTATATCCAGGTTTGGTCTATTTTGTTTAGGTAAGTATGGCTCTAATTTGGGACCAGAGAAAATATATCTTATATCCGGGTTTCTCTTATATCCGGGTCTCTTATATCCGGGTTACACTGTATTTTGTTTTTGTCAAAAATCTGTTTCTGGTAATATTTTTCTTTCAAAATTTAATTGCTGGTAATAACCTTCTCAAAAAAGTATTGCTGGTAATAGTTAACTATTTGCTCATAGCTGGGACCCTAACAGGTGCTACCACCCCGGGTCAGGGTGGACCTGGGAACACCAGCAATTAAGAGGTGGTTCCACACTCCTCGAAACCTCCTGATCAGAGTCCTTGCTGCTGGACATAGCTTATCGTCTTACCCAGGACGTGGATGTAGTTTAACGTCTTACCCAGGACGACGAGGAAGGCCGGATGGTTTAGGTTAGAAACGTTGTGAAAGAAAACAAACCAAGAAAACGTCCGAATAATACAAACTGAAATTAAGAAGAAAATTCTTAGGTTTTATTTAATAAAGTTCGCAAAACGCGCGAATAAAGATATTGGCAACTCGGAGATGGCAAAAAAAAGCCGTAAAGTGCGTTCTTTAAGTAAAAGGTAAAGGTTCAGGACTTAATATGCAAAGAAAACCGTATGCTGAGGTTGCTAAAATCTACGGTAAGAACTTCTGTCGGTCACTTAGCATTTATTACGGTCTAAATTACTCTCTCGAGTAGGGTGTACACATTGATACTTACCGGTTGCAGCGATCCGTCCCTGTGCTGATAGTATCACGGCTATGACCAGCTCTGACCAGCTTGGACAAACTATGACCAGCTAAGACTGGCGGCTTGAGTAAGGACCCACGGGTCCTCACGTTAAAAACCGACCTTGTGTCACAACCTGACTCAGTGGGGGGTGGGGGTCAAGTAAATATAAATTATGGTCTGTTGCTATAAGTGATCTATGTTATTAGGGTTCTCCCCACCGGTTTCTCCCGGAGGCACTGGCAGTGGAGGAGGAGGGTTTTTTTCTCGTCGGAGTAGATGCTGTGGTTGTAGTATCTGTCCCGGGTCGGAGGCCTTCTCTCCTTCCTTGCTTTCCCCTACTGTTGCGTAGCATATGTTACATAGCGGTGGTATGAACTGCTATGACTAGCTCAGACAAGCTAAGACCAGCTTAGACAAGCTAAGACCAACTTAGACCAGCGGCCCGAGTGGAAACACTCGGGTCTCCACGTTAAAACACGACCTTGTGTCACAACCTGACTCAGTGGTGGCGGGTGGTTTAAAGTAAATCTCTGGATCTATCTTAGTTATTTTTGTTAATCTCTTATTGTGCTTAATAAGATCTACGTTAAGAACGAATTTTCTATCCGCCACATAATTTTTATTACACTATATTGTTATAATAGTTCTATTTTATTAGAAGTTATTGTTGGTAATCTCTTAATAAGATCTACGGTAGGAACGAATCTTCTATTCGTCCCATAACTTCTGTTACATTACTATTGCTTATATACATTCCTTATTGAACCTAATTTAGAAATTAAACTTTATTATAGATATGTACAGTTCAGAATAGAACGGTACAGATTCTCAAGTATGTGACACCAAGTGAGAACCAAAGTCACTACAGAGTAGAAATGACCTGCGTAACTAACGTTCGAAACTTTGCTCAACAGAATGAAATAGATGGTGAGAGCGAAAAAGCTAACTTTTAATAGACAGACAAATAGAGAGAGAGAGAGACTTATGAATAGACTTAGATAGATAGATAGATAGATAGATAGATAGATAGATAGATAGATAGATTTGAACAGGCTGAGATAGATAGATTGTTAGAAAGAGAGAATTATTATTAGCTAGATAGATAGATATAAACATATATATATATATAAAGATATATATATATATATATATATATATATATATATATAGAGAGAGAGAGAGAGAGAGAGAGATTTGAACAGGCAGAGATAGATAGATGGTTAGAAAGAGAGAATTATTATTAGCTAGCTAGATAGATATAAAGATATATATATATATATATAAAGATATATATATATATATATATATATAGAGAGAGAGAGAGAGAGAGAGAGAGAGATTTGAACAGGCTGAGATAGATAGATGGTTAGAAAGAGAGAATTATTATTAGCTAGATAGATAGATATAAACATATGTATATATATAGATAGATAGATAGATAGATAGATAGATAGATAGATAGATAGATAGATAGATAGATAGAATTACAAAAAGAATTGTACATGGGCAAGGAAGGTATGTAGGTCTTTCTATATTCATGCTGGTATGTAAGTATGAATGTTTGGTAATTAGATAAAGATGGAATGTGTTTCTCTCCGGAATATATTTAGATTTAGCAGAGTCACAAATATCTCCACTGAATGGAGACCACGTGACATGTACGCACATGCAAAAAACAAAAAACAAAAAAACAAACAAACCAAAACCAAAAAGAAAACACCGCATACAGTGATTTACAAAGCGTAACCAAGTTAAAACGCACAAACACATGTATGCGGCATCCAGTTAAAGTTATTTACCGATCCTTACGCTCAGTAAATTTGACACAAGGTAAAATAATAACGGGGAGCCCTGCGCGCAGGTAAGCGTGGTGGCACAAATTGTCCAGTTCTCTCTGTATTTGAGAGGTATCGGGGTTTAAACCTGGCCTTCGCCATTAATCGAGGACACGTAGTGAGGATCGAATTCCTTACTGAGCTATCAGGATCTACAAGACCAGCTCGTTAACCAACACACAACTAAGAAACCCCTAAATATATTTACGAAGCTTATTGAAAAAAATAAACTGGGGCTACAGGACTCATTACATTAATCACTCTCAAGAGATCGTTATCTTCCTTACATATATATATATATATATATATATATATATGTGTGTGTGTGTGTGTGTGTGTGTGTGTGTGTGTGTGTGCACGCGCGTATGTATATATATATATACATATATATATATATATATACATATATATATATATATATATATATGTGTGTGTGTGTGTGTGTGTGTGCACGCGCGTATGTATATATATATATATACATATATATATATATATACATATATATATATATATATATGTGTGTGTGTGTGTGTGTGTGTGTGCGTATGTATATCTATATATATCTATATATGGGACAATAGATTATTGTTATATAAGGTGCGATAGGTAAATTGTCGCCATTTTACATTTGTAATTTCACGCATGAAGACAAAATGGAAATAAATTCTAGGGGACGCGTTTCGTCTGATGAAGTCTTAAAGGATGAATTGTTCGACTCTTTAATTAATATATATATATATATAATATATTATAATTTTTTTTTTTTTAAATATGATTCCTTCGCTACATAAGAGTTCTCATGTTTCAAAAGCGAGAGCCGAGACCTTCAATATAATAATCAGAAAAGACGTATGAGAAAATTTGAAAATGTTTTTGTGACACGTTTTATGCGGGTTGTACGGGAATTTTTTGGCCGAGTCTACGGGCTCGGATGACCCACGTTAAACTCGGCCTTGTGCCACATCTACCCACGTGGGGGTGGCTACTAAATATCAACAGTAGTATAGATTGAACGCTTGTCAATTGACACACACTCCCAAGACGTGTAATACTCTTCTGTTGTATTTACTGTTCAATACACGATTTATCTGCAACCTCTTGTTTTGTTATTTCCTAACTATTTACTTGGTTACAACAGTAAAAGCTTCCCTAGGTTACAACAGGTTTTAAGCCCGAATCTTAAAATCCCGAATGTATCAAAATTCCCCGAAAGATTAGAATCCCGAAGTTTAAAATCCTGAAAGGTCAAAATCCGGTAAATAATCTTTTTTGAAGAAATTAGAAAAAAAAAAATTGGGGTATACTTTTATTTCTAAACATTTACAAAATACCTTTTCAATAGGGTTTATACATTTGATATATTTAAAATTCATTAAAAAATATAAAACCAGGACATATGAATAATTTATAATGAAAGATATCAAGAGCCCTAAGATAGTCCATAAGATCTGGTCGGTTTTCACGATCGTTGACTATATTTTTAAGCCTTTCATCACGATAAAACATACATTTTTCTTTCTTTTTAGACAAGACTCTCTTCGGAGAATATGCTCACTTTCGTTTTCTACGTACTGCTGCTCTTCTTGAAACTCTCCAATAATTTGATAAACACTGACTAAATTTTCCCATCGCCTATGCCATATTTTAGTTTTATATTTTTAATGAACTTTGAATGTGTCACATGTATAAACACTATTTAAACGTAATTTGGTAAATATTTAAAAATAAAGGTATTTTCATTTTTTTTTTTTTTTTTTCGATTTCTCCCAAAGACTATTTTTCGCGTTTTTGATCATTCAGGATTTTATACATTCGCTATTTTAAATTTCAGGATTTTATACATTCGCTATTTTAAATTTCAGGATTTTATACATTCGCTATTTTAAGACTCAGAATAATGATCGGCATACATATAATTATGGGTTATGTTAGGGACAGAGCGTATGTAAATATACAAGTGGACACTGAAGTCAACACCCAGAGGCAACAGTCCTTTCCATGCTCGAACGCAATCGTCAGGCCATTGATTTTGTTCAACGATGAAACAAGCTGTCGCCTCTGGGTCTTGACTTCAATGTCTATACATATATATATATATATATATATATATATATAAAAAAAATATATATATATATATATATATATATACAACGAAGAACAGTTCGTGTCGCCTCTGGGTGTTGACTTCAATGTCTATATATATATATATATATATATATATATATATATATATATATATATATATATATATATATATTTAATTTATTTCGGAGAACGAAAATTTTCTATGAAAATTTCTCGGACATTCAGGCCGGTAAATGTTATTTAATACTTTTTATTATAAAACAGAGCATTTGCTTAAATACTTGTATCTATAAAAAGAACGTTAAACATATTATATATATATATATATATATATATATATATATATATATATATATATATATATATATATATATATATTATTTTTATATATATATATATATATATATATATATATATATATATATATATATATACAACGAAGGACAGTTCGTGTCGCCTCTGGGTGCTGTCTTCAATGTCTATATATATATATATATATATATATATATATATATATATATATATATATATACACAACAAAGGACAGTTCGTGTCGCTACTCAAGTTTCACGCTCACGCGATTTTTGACCAGAGGGTATTACTGTCAGAAAAAAAACAAAAACAAAACAAAAAAACAAGAAAGGTTGATTTTCCCATCGCCTATGCCATATTTTAACTTATGCAATAAAAGGTAATTTTAACGAATATTTTTTTTATTTAGATATCAAAGGTGTTTCAAGGATTGTCACATGAGAGATGACGATCCTGCAACCTCTGAAGCAGTTGTTGTTTTTTTTTTACACCAAGCAAGGCAATGAAGTCACTAAAACTTAAGGTTTTTACTGATTTTTAAAGATTTTAAGAAAAAGAACAACATTATTAAGGAAATAAAACAATAACAGAGCAGGAACTAAGATAACAAAAGATAACGATTGATATTGCATTTAAATTTTTGAACATCAATGTTGACTGGCAGCCAAAAAGCCTGAACTGAGTTCTACATGCGAGAAGTGAGATAGAAGAAATTATTAGCATAGAACTTACGGTTACATCTGGGAAGTAATATATTGAATAGTACACACTCCTCCCCGATATTTTGAACAGGAGTAGAGGGTTATCCCTTGTGTTCTGTTTAGGATTGGGTGTCCGGTTCTTTCTAAATTCTACTTCAACTTTATACTTCTAACATCTCCTCCTAAACTATAAAATTTGACTGTTTATTTATATATTTTTTTCAGTAGAAGGAGATAGGTGCATGTATCATCCGGTTCATACACCTCCCTGCCCTTTTGAACAGGCGTAGAGGGTTATCCCTTGTTTTCTATTTAGGCAACAATTTACCCATCTATATATATATATATATAATATTTTATCTATCTATATATATATATATATATATATATATATATATATATATATAATATTTTTATTTAAAGAATATTTTACATCGCTACATAAAAATTTCTATGTTTCGGAACTTAAAATAATTCCGTCATCAGGAGCTCATAAGTTACCTAACGTCGCATAATGACGGGACAATCTTAAGTTCCGAAACAGAAATTTTTATGTAGCGATGTAAAATATTTTTTAAATAAAAAATATTATTAAAATATTAAGCTATACGTTATATCTAGCACATTTTTTTAAAAAAAGTAAATGCTAAAGAATTGTGGATTCTTAATCTGTCTGTTCTTTCTCTCTGTTTGGATATGTATATATATATATATATATATATATATATATATATATATATATATATATATATATATATTTAGACAATAGCTCAATTAGATCTCATTTAAATATTCATGTAGATCTACTGGACACTATTCGTAACATACTTGTTGACAACACAAATATAATAGCATCATCTACATGCAAAAAAGGCTTAAAATAATGGAAGCCTTATTAATAAAAACAAACAAACCAACACTTAATAATATTAACTTTGAACATGGACATAATATCTTGACCGTGTTTTGAAACAAAAAAATGAAAACATTTTATAAAACATACATAAAACAAACTATTTCTTATTTTAACAGTTAAAATATAATCCTTGAAAATGGTTAAATGTATAGCCGAAAGCGCTCGGATAAAAAGACAGTTTTTATATAATTTATCATCCGAAAAGAAAAAAATGATCAGATCGCATGAGAATTTGTATAAAAAACTAAATAAAAGTTCCTTGTCTGTCGTTTTCAATGAAATATGTATGTATATATATATGTATGTATGTATGTATATATATATATATATATATATATATATATATATATATATATATGTATGTATGTATGTATGTATGTATGTATGTATATGTATGTATGTATGTATGTATATATATGTATGTATGTATATATATATATATATATATATATATATATATATATATATATATATATATATATAATTAATTTAAGCGCAGGGCACCTTTGGCAAGTGTCTGTTCCATAACCACGGGTCCACCAAAACCATGTGAGGGAATTTGGGAGAGGAAACTGTGTGGAAGACCTCGTTGGCCAAAGCTAGCACGATATCACAAAAACACCGTGATTGCGAGTTGAGGTGGCCAGCCTTGTTCATTTATGATCACGCTGGGTTCGCACCAACGCTCTGAAACTGTTAACTGGCTCTGCACACGCCAATAACAGTATAAACTGCAGGTGGGCTCTGTGGGCATTTCCCAGTTGGGAAATTGCAAAAATGCCTGTGCAAATGTTGCAATATGTGCTAGCTAGCTGTGCTTTGCAACGGGTGTCCTCGATATCGAGTGGCCAATTATTATTATTATATATATATGTATGTATGTATGTATGTATATACATATATGTATGTATATATATATATATATATATATATATATATATATATATATATATATATATATATATATATATATATATATATATATATATATATTGAATACAGATGTATGGGTTTTGAATAAAAGTACTTATATTCTGAATAAATGTCCTTAGTGTCAGATTAAAAATATTTATATATTAAGTAAATGTTCATAGAACAAAGTAGCCCGGTGTTGATAACAATAGTATACAAAATGTATTTGATATGTCGGCCATATTTGTTTCTCTCTTGATTTTTAATAAAAGACAATATTTTTTTTTTACTTTCATAGTTTATTAATATATATAAATATAATAAAATCGTATGAAACAGAAAAGTATGATAGATTAATTCACACTTGAGAAAAACATGGCTGAACATCAGATTCATTTCTATATCGTGAAAAATTAAATATTTTTGTGAAACATATGTACAGCGTTTAAGATTTTAATGGATTTACATAGCGATGCTCGTATTATTCACAAGCCTGTCATTTATTCACTGATTTTAACTTTAGAAACGTGGCATCGTATTATTCTCAAGGATGTCATTCATTTCCTGTTTTTAACTTCAGAAACACGGGGTCGTATTATACTCAAGTTATATTATACTCAGGTTGCATTGTACACAAGAAAATAATGTAAATAATAAAAACAAAGACAGAAATCCAAAGTGCGAGTAAAGTAGGGTTGATAGCCCTGGGGATGACAACATCACTCCGTAAAAAGAATAGATTCAACCGTTTAAACCGCAGATGTGGCTTTATATTCTACAGGGAGCCCACATGAAGCAAAGATGGCGATGGTGTATGGATTAAATTGGATCGAGAGCCCTTGCACTGAGTCAACTTTAGTATTTATAAATGAAGCACTTAATAAACTTACTAAAAACTGTTTTTCATTAGCTCATTAACCATTACACTCTAGAGAGCACCTCTTGAATACTATGAAAAGACTCCAATCCATCTGCCATAAAAAAAGAAGACGTCGACATCTGTGACCGAGCCAATAGCAGCAATTGTAAAAGAACATACGATGTTATTCTAGACGTTTCTACAAATGACTGGCTTCTTTTCTTCACCCCTTTTTATTCCGTAAATATTCTGTTGTTACCGCCCAATACAACGCTCTCGTCTCATTACCTACTCAGCTCTTCACTCGTTTCAGCAGAACCCTATTTAATATCTTCCTGCAGCCACCGTCCCAACCCGTTTCTGCAGCCTAGCGATCCTAACAGCCGCCTTCAACAGCCCCGACCCAACATTCTGTTCCTCTTCGAACAAAGCGAAGAAGAGACGTTGATCAGACGGAAAATTGTTCACCTGTCGAATAAAAATAAAACTTACTCGGGTCTATTTAGCAAACTGATGCATGTTCCTAACCGCCCTCATCACTCTTCCTTGCGTAGATAGAGGTCGAGTGTGAACTCATGGCGAAACATTGAAGGACGTCTGAATTGGAGCAGTTTCATGAATGCAGAGTTTTGCAGCTGTCTCTCAATGGCAGAATAGCAACTCTTCGAGGTGCCTGATTAGGATAAAAGGAAGCATTGTCAAATGCGAAAAGCAGCGAGCCGCGTTCTCTAGTTCCGTTCAACATATACACGATTACCAACAGCGTCTATAGATCACCAGTAAGACAATTAAAGATGGATGCGGCCGTCTGCTAACTCCTATATTTGTTAGACTTATTCAAAAAAAAAAAAAAAACACACAGTAAAATAGAAAAAAATAAACGAAATGAAAGAAAAACCGAAGCTGGATTCTTCTTGTATTTGATCGTTGTTTACAAAGTACAAAAAAAAAAATGATATTAAAGAAAAGCGAATTAAATACAAGTTGGATTCCATCTTGTATTTAACCGGAATTACTTTAATTTCGTTTTTCAAATACAAGCTGAGATGCCTGTCTACTAGGACGGCTATCCATCAGACGCATTTGTGTTTATTCAACACCCACAGAGCCCACCTGTGGTTTATACTGCAACTATGCTGAGCAGACCTTAGTTACGGTTTCTGGGAAATAGCTTGTTATCTAGCGTGATTAACAATTTGAACAAGGCCAGCACGCTCAAGCCCTCGGCCACGATGATTTGTGATTTCGCGCTAACACAGCTATCGACGGCACGCAAGGGTTTCATCTGCCCAATTTCACTCACCCGTTTTCAGGCACTTTCCAATGGTGCCGCACGCTGTGATCGACCCCTCCAGTCCGATAACATCAGGAAGTCTCCTTCCGGAAAAATCGACCGTAGTGAGAATCGAACTCGGGTCTCATGGACCGAATGCGAACGTTCTAACCAAAAGACAGGCACAGTCTTCACATTAGAGAGGCATGTTTCACTTTATCAAATGGCCCTAAAATAACTTTTTCTCAGCCCATTTTTTGGTTCACAGGACATTTTGCCTTGATTTACCTTATGTCATTTCAACATTGCCAGTAAAGGATAAAAAAAATCAAAACTGATACATCAATTATCTGTTTTCGTTCTCTTTACATTTATATTCTAGATATATGATATTGGTTACTGATGATTATTTTTTACGTTTGATTTTAGAATTTTTTTTATGTGAATGAAAACTTCCTGAAGAAGTATTATAAACAAACAATATGAATTTTATTTAACATTACCGAAAGATTTGACAAAGAAGTTTTAATTTTTCCTTAAACCAGTTATTCAAAAATATATGATATTTACCACGTGAACTACAACAAGGTGTAATGGTTAGCAGTTGTTAGTGATGTTTAGCTTTTCCTGCTAGATCAGTTACGACCGAGTAGTGAGTTCGATCCACACTGAGAGCCCCAAGCTTTCGGCCTTGTACCACATCTAAGTTACGCTTAGAAAATCACTATTTGGTCGCTTCGATGTGTTGCAATGGTTAGCAAACTTGTCTCGTTAGAACGATTACAACTGAGTAGTGAGTTCGATCCACACTGGGTGCACTATACTTTAGGCTACGCTTAGAAAATTGCTATTTAGGCGCTTCGACTTGGTGTAATTGTTAGCAAGCTTGTTTCACTAAAACGATTAGAAGTGAGTAGTGAGTTTGATCCTCACTGGGTGCCCCATAATTTGGGCCTTGTGCCACATCTATAGCTACGCTTAGAAAATCACAATTTGGGCGCTTCGCCTTGATGTAATGGTTAGCAAACTTGTTGCGCTAGATCAGTTACAACTGAGTAATGAGTTAGATCCTCACTAGGTGCCCCCTATCTTTGGCCTTGTACCACATCTATAGCTACGCTTAGAAAATCTCCATTTGGGCGCTTCGACGTGGTGTAATGGTTAGCAATGGTTAGTAATGTTTAATTTTTCTCGCTAGATCAATTACAACTGTGTAGCGAGTTCGATCCTCACTGGGTGCCCCTCGCCGTTGACCTTGTGCCACATCTAAACTACGCTTAGAAAATCACAATTTCGTCGTGGTGTAATAGTTAGCAAGTTTGTCTCGCGAGATCAATTACGACTGAGCAGTGAGTTCGGTCCTCACTGGGTGCCCCTCGCCGTTGACCTTGTGCCACATCTAAACTACGCTTAGAAAATCACCATTTGGGCGCATTCGACGAAGTGTTTAGCAAGCTTGTCTCGCTTGAACGATTATAACTGAGTAGTGAGTTAGATCCTCACTGGGTGCCACATAATTTCGGCCTTGTGCCACATCTATGGCTACTAATAGAAAATCACCATTAGAGCGCTTCGTTGTGGAGCAATTGTTAGTAAGCCTCTCTCGTTAGAACGTTTACAACTGAGTAGTGAGTTAGATCCTGACTGAGAGCCCCATACTTTCGGCCTTGTCCCACATCTAAGCTACGCGTAGAAAATCGCTATGTAGTGTTTTGGGACCACAATATCATTACCTTAAATTCAAAGGCGCCACAATTCTACCTTAGTCCGTTATCTTGTTTAACTATGTTTGTAAGAAAGTCTTATCAGACAATCGTCGAAATCACTAACAACGTCTTGTAAGATCCGCTCGGCAGGAACTGCCTGCCATGAAGACTTAAACTGAGAGGTCAGATTTAAGTGTCTGTCTAATTCCTTTATGAAATAAAACACCTTGTGCGTGTTCTCTTTGATTGCATACCAACGTCGTTAATCATTAAATACGTGTGCTGCGCATGGGTTTAACAACCTCAGATCTACCCTAGATGTCGGGTGCCCAAGAGAGCGGGTATCCTTATCAACAGACGAGAAGCGATGAGGGTGTGATACCCGGTACACTGGAGAGAAAATTCCAGAAATAAAAGTAGACACTGCTCAAAAAATTCTAGAAAATAGAAACTGAATCTGCATTGAAATGAACATTATCAATATCTCTGATTACAAAGGAATTCGGCACTAAAGCAATTATAAGAGAAAGATATACAGGAATGTGTAAAAGAACAATTTGTCTAAGTCTGTAGTCATATGCATATCTATATTAATATGTCTATTTTAAAATGTATTCAACACAAAAAAGTAAATCCTTATCTACTAAGCATCGCTTAGATTAGACACAAGGCCAGAAATATTCTGCACCCAGTGACGATCGAAATCATTATTCAGTAGTAGTGATCAACCAGACTAGCTTGTTAATCATTACCACATACCGAGGCACCAAAAATAGTGATGGCCTATCCGACTAACTCGTTGACCATCATCCTATATATAACAAAGCACGTAAAAGGTCAGAAGTATGGAGCAACCAATGATGGTCAAACTCTCTACTCAGTTGTAGTGACCAACCATACTAGCTCGTTAACAATTACCCCATACAAAAATATGTACTGAGTTTAGTTTAAGACAACGTCACAAGTATGCAACAGCGAGTGAGAATCGAACTTACTTAGTAACGGTCTATCATACTAACTTGTTAGCCATCACCCCATTTCGAGGAGCCCAAACTATCAGATAAGCTTAATCTCGTACAAAGCCCAAGTACTGAGTACCCAGCGAGGATTAAATGTAGTAATGGTGAACGAGACCATTACCCCATAGAATAAACCAATAGCAAAAACACAGTCTTTATTAAGGGCTATGAAGGAACATTTTTTTTTAAGCGAATCACCCCAGGCAAGGCAGGAAGCCACTAGCACGCAAGGGGTTACAGAGAGTTGGGGCGAGAGCAAAGAGGAATGATAGAGGAAAGGATGAAGAGAAGGATAGGGGATAGATCAGGGCATCTGGAGACGTCGATTGACATTACATTTGAATAGTTGGAGATTGTAGCTATCAGGGGAAACAAGAAATGGGGAGGGAGTTCCACAGGCGTGAAGTGCGAGCCATGAAGCTATTGGAGTAGAAGAGACGGCTACATTTTCGACAGTGAAAGGGGGAGAGCGAGACGCCAGCCTAGTTGAACGCTTAAATTCATGAAGTCTGGGAACCAGCGAAAGAAGCTCATTAGAGCAGTTACCGTGAAAGTATTTGTAAAAAAGACAGAGGAAGGCAACAGCACATCTGTGGAAAATCATAATCACCCACGTCCTGAAAGGACACGGCACATAGAATTTTACTACTAATGTCTGTTCTGATAACCATTTACAGAAGCTCGATAGGTAGGTTATAATATGCTTTCTATCGCCTTTAATGTCATGTGAGTATCAAATTTTCTAAAAGCCCCCTTTTCCGATTTATGTATATTATGAATTCTGTCACTTTCTGATGTTAAATTCTTTTTGTCTCCATTGTCTCTAGAACTTCGTCGTTACTCACATGTTCTGTCAATGTAATTCTCAGCATCCTTCTGTAGAACCACATTTCTGTTGTCTCAAGTTCATTCTTCATCTTCAAGGAGATTGTCCAGCATTTCCTGGCATATAGAAGGACTAATACTACATAACAGTTCAGTACTGTTTTCTAACGATATGTTTTTCTGTTTCTTAATACTTTGCTCAACTTTTGGAAGGCATCTTTCGCTTTCCCAATGTGCTTTCGGATTTGAGTGTCGCATTTGTTAGTGACGTCAGTTAGCACAGGATAAATCTAATACAGTAAAAAGTTACTGCAATTATCCCTAAAAAACATTTGATATATTATATCGGAAGGCAATAACCATTTTGGCATGACCACAAAATTATCCATTAAAGACCTGGAAAAGAAAATTTCCTTTTTCGTAATCCATATTTAGATATTAGAGAAAAATCCCAAACACTTGACAACCTTCGCAGTCTTTTTAAATGTACTCTATACTTATAAGGTCTTATTGAGATTGTTGTTATGGTAGTGGAACTAAAGTACGTATAGTGAAGCCACTTGGCACATATTGACCTTGAACTATGTCACGCATGCGCACTAACTTAAAACCTTCTTGCTCACTTCCGTTGTTTATACCCGTACTTGAAAAGAAAGTGTGTAGAGAGTGGTCGTCTCACCACACCACAACATAGTGATCATGGCATGTGCAGCAGTTTTTGGTTAAGCACTACATTCTCCAGGTCCAACAACCACCATATTCCCCAAATCGCCACTTGCGACTTTTTCCTCTTCAAAAATCAAATCCCACTGGCAACGAAAAAGATTTCAAGACATCGAGACAACCGAAAATAATGAGGCAGCTTCTCACTAACCAAAGAGAAAGAAAAGTTCCAGGAATGTTTCCATCAATGGAAACGACGCTGGATAAAGTGTGTTGCTTCAGAAAAGGGACTACTTCGAAGGAGATTAAATGCAGAATTGATATGTATTGTAGTTTTTTATTTATGGCACTAGTCCCGATACTTTTTGATTCAGACCGCGTATCTCGATTGTTCGAGTTTATTTATTTTCGATGTTGCTATGAGCTTTGCAAACTTGAATTTTCTTCTTGCGAAAACAAGTAAAAGGTTAGTTTTAACTTGAGCACTAGTAATTGTTACTTATATGCCCACAAAAACAATTCTTTCTGCCAACGATTTCAAGTAGATGTGTTAAATTTGTTATTTGTCCTGACCTGGCATCTTGGCTTCATTACTTTCCCACAGCCATAACGTAGCTTCCCTGTGTCTTTTCTATAAATACTTTCATGATAATTTTTTTCTGGTGAACTTTCCTCTATCGTACTTAGACTTTATGAATTTAAACGCAGTACAAGGTCTCGTCATTTTACAGTTGAAATTGCTAGATGTAACCGTAACTTCTATTTTAACGATATCCTCTCACGCACTTACCGCTTGTGGAACTCTCTTCCAGCCTTTTGCTTTACAGTCAACTTTGATCTTCAAAATGTTTACTGTAACGTTAATCGTCATTTTCTGTCTCTACTCACTACTGTAGTAATGACCTAAAAACAAGCTCGTTAAAGATAGCTCTCCGTTCTTTATTGATAGTTTCCATAGTTAGTATAAAGTCACTAATGTGGTGTATTCAAACAGATTCTTTTTTATGTGCCGTGTTTCCTTCAGGAGGTGGGTGCTCATGGCTCGCCAGAATTGTTCTATCCTACGTAGCGTTTAGCAATGTTTGTTTTTTTTACTATCTCGCTTACTCCCTGTTCTGCCATCGGTTTACACAAGCTTCTTAGATAGGTTGCCATTGTTTTCAGAATGTCTTGTGAGTGGCAAATCTTCCAAGCATTCTGTCCTTCTTATGCGCCCCAGAAATTTCAATTGCATTATTTCTGATTCCAAGTATGCGTGTCAGTTTTGTTTCCTTTTTTACTTGAACCTCCTCCTTGCTCACCTTCGACGTCAATGCTGTGCTCAGCAACATTCCATTGGTAAACTCTGTTCGGAACCGACTCCCAAGAGGATGCTTCCCCTATGACTACAATTCTAAGGTTAACCGTTATCATTCACACATATTCTAATAAATTGCGCCTATTACATTTTGCTTTTACCGCTCACACAACAAACGCCTTCATTAACCCTCTACCACGAGTAGCTCTTGGGCTTTGTATAGGTTGAATATTATTTAAATAAAGAATTCTCTAAAGAATAGTAATAAAAAATATGCTATATTCGTGGAAAACGCATGAATGAACATCAGACAGAGAAAAACCGCACGTGCAAGAAAATAGCAAAAAAAATGCCTTTCAAAAGCTAAACGAGGTATAAAGGAACAGGAATATTTCGTTAGAAGCAAAGAACAGAGTACTGAACTGCTATGTAGTGTCAATCGTCCTACATAGAAGTGAATGCTAGACAATTTCCTTACAGATGAAGAGAAGATTGGAGGCAGCAGAAATTTCTGGTGGCTCAAGCCCCCTCTTCATCCGTGAAGAAATAGTTTTCTCACAGATGACAAGATTTTCTCACAGATGAAGAGAAGATTGAAGGCGACAGAACTTTCTGATGCCCTAGTTTTCCTCTTTATCCGACAGGAAACTGTTTCCTCACAGATGACAAGATTTTCTTACAGGTGAGGAGAAGATTGGAGGCAACAGAAATTTTTGTTGCCTCAAGTCTCCTCTTCATCCGTGAGGAAATAGTTTTCTCACAGATGACAAGAGTTTCTCACAGGTGAAAAGAAGATTGAAGGCAACAGAACTTACCGATGCCTCAATTCTCTTCTTCATCCGAAAGGAAACTGTTTCCTCACAGTTGACAAGATTTTCTTACAGGTGAAGAGAAGAATTTGTGAGAAAATTGTTCAGTATTCACTGGCATGTAAGAGAACGGATATTACATCACAGTTCAGTATTATTTTCTTTCTTTCGGTTTTCTGAATAATAATACCGAACACTTGTTTGTAACGTTTTTGGTCCATTTTAAGTCTCACTTGTAGAATCAATTATTTAATGCCATTGCGATCGGGTCTTTTTATGTTTGCGTGTACACACAGCGTATTCTTTTATTCAACTACAGTCTTTGCAAGCCTGATTCAATGCTCGCTTGTGATCGTCTCTTTATCGAATGCCAAGCCGTTTAATTAAACAAAAAGGCGTTTATTTCAGGTACTGCTTAAACTCAAATCAGTGAACTGTAACCCTTTGCTAGGAAACACTAAACGATAGAGGTTAGAAGGAAGAATAAGCATGTTATTAAAGTTCTTCTACGTAGCCTTCAGCAATCATCGTAAGTTGAAAAGATGATAAAGTCTTTTCTTTTCTTTTGTTTTGTTTTAATTTGCTACGTGGGGATTTCCAAATTGGGTGATTTCTAATCGTCTGCTTCTTTGAGATTTGCCTAAATTAACGGCTTCGACGTAGCCAACTTAATAACTAGTTTTAATGCCTCTGGATATTGGAAGCAATAGCGGACTGGCCAGGGTGTCACCTTTCTCCATGGCAGTTAGGGCTCTGATGCAGTTGACCCCCTACATCAAACAAAAATGCAATAAAGAAACAAACACAGGTTACTGTTTTAGTAATAAAAAGGAATAAGAACTTTATAAAGACATCTGCACACTATGAGTTACTCAAGTCGAATGTGAGAGGACATTTTGAAATGTAAAGATCATAATGACAAAATTAAGAAATTCGCTCTCTGAGGGGAATTTGAACTTATACATATCATCCATTGAAGGAATTTTTAGATGAATTGGATAAATAACTAACCTTATTTTCCTTTTTTCAGCAAAAATGAGAATACCAACTTTCAAGGTTAGAAATATTTGTACATTTTCTTTGTAACCTCCCTGTTTAAAAAAAAAGAAAAAACCAAAAGATCTCTACTCAGATGTGTAACAACTAAAATGTAAAGTAAAATAGTAATGAGAAAATAATGTCAGATTAAAATTCTTTTATTTCTTAGATTATTTTGCTTACATTTCAGAAAGGAAAATAAAGTTATCACATATAGAGTTAGTAGATACAGAGGAATAAGAATTGTTATAAAGTCATTTGCATACTATCAGTTACTTGAGTCTAATGTGAGAGGACATTTTCAAATCTAAAAGATCACAAATACTGGGTTAAGTAATTCGTTGTCTGAGGAGAATTTGGAATCACACATGTTGCTATCCATTGAAAAGGAATTGTTAGATGAATTGGATGCCGAAGCAATTTATGGCAGATCCAAACAATCATCTGGGGAACACAAACAATTGCTCTTAATATAGTGGACTGCATGCAATGACCTATCATGCTTTTGAACTATTATAAATCATGCAGTAAACTATTTAAAAATATCAACCAATTACTTAAAATTAAAAATATAGATAAAACATCCAATGATGACATTCTGTATTTATATTTGGTATCTACTGCCAGTAATATGCATACATGTACCCCGTAATTACCAGAAATTACAATTTTTTAACACGAAAATTTTAATATACCCATTTTTCCATGAGTATGTTTTGAAAATTTAATTTTTTGTTATGATTATCAAATGATAGCCTTGTACTTGACGCCCCCCCAAACACACACACTGTCGCCTGGCACACAATATTTTAGACCCAGAGTTTAGAAGTTTTTGTCATCTTCAGTTTTCATCTACAGGTGACATCTACAAGTTTCATGTGTAGTTCACATCGACGGTAATCATCTCTCAGAGTCATACACAATTATCATCGACAATTGTAATCTACAGGTACCATCTACAATTATCATTTACAGGTGTCATTTGCAATTGTCATCTACAGGTGTCATCTGTAATTTTCATCTACAGGTATCTTCTAAAATTATCATCTGTAGGTGTCATCTACAATTATCTTCTTCAGGTGTCACCTACAATTATCAATTGCTGGTATCATCCACAATTATCAACTACAGGTGTTATCTTCAACTGACATCTACAGGTGTCATCTGCAATTGACATCTACGGGTATCTTCTACAATTATCATCTACAGGTGTCATCTACAATTATCTTCTTCAGGTGTCATCTACAATTTTCATCTACAGGTGCCAAAAACAAAGCAAATGTATAAAAGAAAAGAAACGATGTTGGTTTTATCTTAAAAACAAATTAAACTTTCTTGAGTCTTTCTGTTACAATATATTTCTTAGCATCCAGTATTTTTAACTTGACGATAAAGATTTTCGTCATATGGCTGCTTGTCCGATGCATTTCATATTCATTTGCAGCTGGCTTAAAGTTTCACTAGAAACAAAGAAAAGGGTATTAAACTGTGATGTGAGATATCTCCTTCTCTATGGCAGTGAGTATTGGTCAATCTCCCCAAAGATCAGTATGTCGAGAGACATATGAAGTCCAAACGATACAATGGTGGAAACATTGTCAGTATAACGACCAATAGGAGAACATTGGTCTGAATATCAAATTATATAATAAAAATAACTTACCAACACAAAAATTAGAAGATTATTTTATTTAACATACTATAGACTATGGATTTTACCTAACATACTATAGACTATGGATTTTACCTAACATACTATAGACTATGGATTTTCCTTAAACTATAGATTA
Organism: Acanthosepion esculentum; assembly: GCA_964036315.1. NCBI lineage: Eukaryota > Metazoa > Mollusca > Cephalopoda > Sepiida > Sepiidae > Acanthosepion > Acanthosepion esculentum. The sequence goes on along the minus strand of OZ038511.1, from coordinate 46,964,756 downwards.
TTGATTTTACTTAACATACTATTTTATTTAACATGCTAAATATGTTCTGTTGGATTTTTCAAGTGAATTTATTTTTTGTTTGTAGGGTTTCTTTTGGAAGTAAAGGCTCGATGGTCGAAACGTGGATTATTTATGACGAAAAGGACAATCAGTCTCTCACACAGACTGATCATGCCGAAACCCAGTTTCAGCGCAATATTTTGCTCAATACCGGGTAAGTGAAAAAATTTCTTTCTTTTAATGCGTTTAACGCCAAACGAAATGAAGATATTCACTGCTTTATGACCCAAATAACGTTAACTATGTAACGTCCCCCTTTTTGAAATTTCGCGCTTTGTCTTCATTTTCTTCTCTACAGGGCTTTCGATACTAAAACTAATGCTAATTTTTTTCGGGGATGCTGTTTAGTCGAGAGGAATACATTGTTCTATTCTTTTCCGATATATTTTAAAAAAAAATCTTTAATGCTGAAGATATTAAAATGTTACTGACAATAAAACAAGAAAAGAAAAAAACACTAACTTCACTTCCAATTTGGATTCCACTGAAGTCTAAAGTCTAATCTGTTTAATGAGATATAAGACGAATGAAATATTTTACCGTTTCCAGTTAGTTTAGTTTAATTTTTTCTTCTGCTTGTGCTGTTAAAACGTCGCGGGGAGACACAGTCGTCTGTCAGCGGCAAGGCGAGTGGCCTGGAGGAAAGATAGTGATTTTCCAAGCGTAGTTCAGATGTGGCACAAGGCCGAAAGTATGAGGCACCCAGTGAGGATCAAACTCACTACTCAGTCGTAATTGTTCTAGCGAAACAAGCTGGCTAACCACTACCCCACCTCGAAGTGCCCAGCCTGGAGGAGAGATATCTCGCGGGCTCTGAGGGTGTCTGCCACTAAGTCTCTCCAGTGTCTTTTTGGTCTACTTCTCGCTCGACAGCCAGAATACCTGAAGGTGTATGCTCGTAGGGCTGGTTTGTTGATAGGCATACGAGTGAGGTGTCCAAACCACTTGATCCACTGTCGTTGGATGTGTCCTATGATTGGTATTTCTTCTACCATATCTGTTATTGCCTTATTCCTGATCTTGTCTCGCCTGTTCTTGTTCACTGCTTTCCTCAGGCATTTCATCTCACAAGTGATCAGTTTCCTCTCAAGGGTTTTTGTTAGGGGTCATGTCTGGCACTGGTATGTCAGCGTTGGTAGGAAAATGGCGTTGATGAGATTTGCCTTCGTGCTCATGGAAATGCTAGGATGTTTTAGAAGAGGAGCAAGTTAGTAACTTGTGGGGTACAGCATACCCGTATTAAAAGGAGAATATAATGCGGGATACACTGTCCACAAAATACAACGCAAATTTCAAGAAAAGACAACACAATAAGGAATGTTTGTAGAAAAATAGAATATCGTACATTTAATGACATTCATGCAGAATAAACAAATTTGTATATTTATGTATCTTGTTTGCATAAAAGATTAATGCTTTTTATTTCATTTAATTAAATGTGATTTGAATAAAAAATGATGTGTTCGCTGTCTTTCAACAGAGTAGTAATGTCTGTTTCTTGCTTTTGTTGTATCCGCCGGGTTTGGTGAAAAAGAAAAAGGGGCGATCAATTTAAGTTGAAAAAGAGAGTGTGAACGAGAAATAAAAGATAAGAGGAAAATGTACTTATCGGGTGGAATTGTTTTTGGAGTCAGTTGTAAATTTGTTGTTGTTGTTGTTCTGCTTTCCTACCCCACTTTCTGCTCTTAGTGTCGGGTTGAGTCAGTGATGGGCTTGACTGTCAGTCCTATGTACTCTTTGATATCTGCGCCCTTCTGACTCTTGATTGACTTGAGTCTCTCTATTTATGGCTGACTTCTTTTTCACACTGGCTCGTAATTTTTTTCTCAGTTTAGGAAATCGCCTCCTCTCATTGGTCAGAAAATTAATTTCACACCTTATTGCGAAAAAATGTTTTTAGTCGTTTTGATCCGATTTTGCGGGTGTGCAAATCTTCTTTGTGTTTTCTAGTATTTTGTTGGAATGATATAGGATTTGTATCCTATAAACTGACTGCGTTGGCTTTCCGACATCTGATCTCGATTTCTCTGTCTAGTTTGCCGTTTTTAGTAAATGTGCTGCCCAGATATTTGAATTCATATGTTTGCTTTAGCTGGGTCCCATTGATGTTAATGACCAGTTTTTCTGGTCTCTTGCTGACGGTCATGACCTCGGTCTTACTGACACTGATCTTCATGTCGTATTTCTCACAGTAATCGAACCTGTATCCTATACGGAACCGTCATATAGCCTGACGTGCTTTACTGATTTAGCCACAGAGGAGCGTTTCGGTTAGCAAGGTCGATTTTGCTGTTTTTAAACTACAATTCTCCATGATTTTCCTTCGTACATTCATATCTGCTCGATACATATCCAAATGTAAACAAATAACGTACACATTATGAAATGGAGAAAGTCAGACAATTATATTTTCTATGAAAATTTCTCGGACATTCGGTAAATGTCGTTAATACTGTTTATTATAAACAGAGCATTTAATTAAATATTTGTATCTATAAAAAGAACGTATAAACATAAAAAATGTCTTAAAATAATTGTCGGACTTTGTCCATTTCATAATACATACATACATACATACATATATATATATACAGTGTAACCCGTATATAAGAGACCCTGATATAAGAGAAACCTGGATATAAGAGAGAATTTCTCTGGTCCCAAATTAGAGCCTGTGTTAATAAAACAAAATAGACCAAACCCGGATATAAGAGAACCCCGGATATAAGACACTTCTTCTCCTGTCCCGACAACTCTCTTATATCCGGGTTACACTGTATATATATATATATATATGTATTGTCAATTTATCTCGTGACTGACTTCGTAGTTTCGCTAAGTCAATAGTAAGGGTTTCATGAAGGCTAAACTGACTTGTTAAAAATCCATGCAAATGTCTTTTACACCAGTTCCATGTCAAATTGGTCGTGTGCTCGGGAGTTCCGTCTTGATTGAAAACATAGAAACTGCCAGCTGTGGCTGACAATCGCGGCAACACATCTCTCTCCAACATTTGCTGGTAATCTCTGCTAGCCACCTTCACACCTTCAGTGAACACCAAGGGCGATTTCGAACCATCTGAAGCGATAGCAGTCCAAACCATGATACGAATTGGTTTCTGTCTCTTCGAATGTATTCTGACACCGTTGGGAATCTTTCCTGGTGAACTGGCGTAAACCTTATCGTTTCAGAAGTTGACCACAGTTTCCACGATGAAAAACTTCTAACCCGACCAAACAAAGACTTTGTCTACGTCATGCTGCATCTCCCCACCCCCCAAAAAATGTTTCTTCCCTCTGTCAAACCGTTTTTACTTGGAACTGTTATTGAATCTTGTATGGTTTTAGCAAGGACTCCTGTTTTCCTGACTGCTGGAACTCCTCTACCATTGTTCCTGTCTTTAAGAACTCTGGCGACCCCTCCAACCCTTCTAATTACCGTCCTATCAGTCTCCTTCCCCTCTTCGGCAAAGTCTTCGAGGCCATTATCAACACCGAAGTGATTACTCACCTGATATCCCACGATCTGCTCTCAGACAAGCAGTATGGTTTCCGCTTTGCCCGGTCTACTGCCGATGTGCTTACGGCCATCACTGAATATGTCTTCCAAGCTATCCATAATGACGGCGAAGCCCGTGACGTGGCCCTTGACATCTCCAAAGCATTCGATAGGGTTTGGCATGCCGGCCTCCTTCGCAAGCTCCGGGGTTATGGTATCACAGGTCGATTGTTTGACCTAATTCAATCGTTCCTATCAAACCGGGGTTTGAAGGTTGTTCTCAGTGGATTCTTCTCCAACTCCTATCCCACTAACGCAGGTGTTTCTCAAGGCCCCATCCTTGGCCCTACTCTGTTCCTCATATTTATAAACTACCTTCCTGACGCTGACGACACTACTATTTACTCCTGCCTCAAGCAAAAATCTAGTGAGGCGGACAAAATTAACCTGGCAGTTCAAATTGAAAAGGACCTCCAATCGGTTGTGGACTGGGGAGAGAAATGGATGGTCAACTTTAACGCCTCTAAAACAAAACTGCTCTCCATTAACCACCACAAGGACCCATCCCTGCATCCCATCAGAATGTCTGAGGACCAACTTCTCGAGAGCTCCTCTCTGCGGCTGCTCGGTCTCACGCTGTCCGCTGATCTGAGATGGAACAAATACATCGAGTCAGTTGCATCATCCACCGCAAGAAAAGTTGGTTCCCAGTGCCGAGCTAGGAAATTCTTCTCCCCGGAATCGATCCTCCAAGTCTATAAGTCTACCATTCGCCCTTGCATGGAGTATTGCTGCCATTTATGGTCTAGGGCCCCTGCGTGTTGCCTCAGGGTTCTTGATAAGATCCAGAGACGGATATGCAATGTGATTGGCTCTGATCTGTCATCTCGTCTGCAGTCGCTCTCTCACAGACGCGATGTTGCATCGCTCTGCCTTTTCTACAAGTACTTCCACGGTAATTGCTCCGGGGAGTTGCTTTCGCTTGTCCCTAAGCCTCATGAATTTAAGCGTCCTACGAGGCTGGCATCCCGTTCCCACCCCTTCACCGTTGAAACAGTTAGATGTAGACGTCTTTTATCTCCCATTTATGCATTCTTCCTCATGCTTCTTCAGGGGTTTCTCTTTATCTTCTTGATGGATTCAATGACATCAAACTGAATTTCCTAGAATTGAATTTGGTGAGGTCGACTGAATTCGAATTCCAGTCGATTCAATTGCATTCACCTACGTTGGGAAAGATATGAATCCTCTTCTTCACTCCCCAGCTAGGGGTAAACAGCAGGACAGACAGGGTTCTATAGACTTGGATGGCAACTGATCTACCACAGAAAGAAATGGCAAACTACTTCGGGAAAAACATCTGCCTGGTCAGTCATGCATCGAAAGATTCATAATCGCCTAAGCGTGTATAAGGCATGGCACATAACTGACCACAGACCGAGTTCTATAGTCTTGGATGGCAACTGGTCTACCGCAGAAAGAAATGGCAACCTACTGCGGAAAAAAATATACCTCGTCAGTCATTTATCGAAAGATACATGATCGCCTAAGTGTTTTTCACTCATGGCACATAACTGACTGACTGATTTTGTTTGCTCCTCTTGAAACATTTTCTACACTTTCACTTTTTCAAATCAGTCATTTTTAATGCAACAATTTCATCACATTTTGTTTGAGCCGCCATATTTAATTGAACTGTAACCAATAAAACAAAAGAATAATATTTAATGGCACTTTGGAAAAAATCGTAATTGAAATTTATAAAAATAAAAGTTAAATAAAAAATAAAAATGCCAAATGTATTGCTATTGAAACCCAGACGATCGGTTGGAACATAGACACTACCACAAATTTCTACTTGGAAAAAAGAAGTTTGTATTAATAGACAGATACACCAGCCCCACCTTGACATGACCGGCTTGATAGCTACAATACATTAGATAAATGAGTTTTCTAAATACGTTAAATCTTAACATCCCTAAAATAAAAAAGATTGAATTTTCCTTAACCTCAACATCTCAAAATATCAAATTTGTCTGGACATATAAATTAAGTGAATCAATTTTAAAAATTTATTCTTAGCATCGCTTAATAATGGAACGGAATTTTGTATTTTAAGTTTAATGGAATGATTGAATTTAAATTGAGGTTTCCGTTTTGAAACATGGGAATTTCGGTTTTGCGATGATTATATATTAAAAATCAATTATAATATTATAGTCTACTGTTGTAGTGAACACTGTTTTTTAAAAATAAAAATAAATACTAAGAACTCTGAATTATATATCTCATTGTTCTTTCCTATTATTTTAATATATATATATATATATATATATATATATATATATATATATATATATACATTGCGGCAGAAATACCTCCGCTTCCATATATGCCTCCCAGAAATACCATCCACATAATGGCAAAACATTAGTGCCAACGGTGTTTTCATCTCTCACACCTCTCTCTCTCTCTCTATATATATATATATCCGGGTCTCTTATATCCGGGTTATATATATACATATATATATATATATATATATATATATATATATATATATATATATACAGTGTAACCCGGATATAAGAGAGTTGTCGGGGCCAGAGAAGAAGTATCTTATATCCGGGTTTCTCTTATATCCGAGTTCGATCTATTATATATACATTAACACAGGCTCTATTTTGGGACCAGAGATAATCTCTCTTATATCCGGGTTTTTCTTATATCCAGGTCTCTTATATCCGGGTTACACTGTATATATATATATAAGTGAAAACCTAAAGAGCCAGACTAACCTACCTAGGTTTCACCTACGCAGATCGTCAGGGCGGACTGGCTAAAGAGGTGCTATAAAAACAGAAAATATATAGCCTACAACTTTTTGTGTGTTGTAGGCTATATTTCGGTAGCAACATGGGCGCATTGAAAAATACCCATATTTTCATCATATATATATATGTATGTTTAATTAAAAACGACAGGTAAGGTACTACGATTAAGCCTTTTATTTAATTTTTCTTTTTTTCGAACAAGTGTTTTATTTTTGGGACACAGAGTGTGCAGATTCTGTCCAAACCGTTCACTCTGTTTTCAAAAAAGTAAACACTTATTCAAACACAAGAAAAATTAGATAAAAAGCATAATCCTAGTACCTTGTCTGTCGTTTTTAATAAAACCTGCATAAATGAAGGATTGCTGCCTAAATACACAATTATATATATATATATATATATATATATATATATATATATAGATAGATAGATAGATAGATAGATAGATAGATAGATGGATAGATAGATAGACAGGTAGATAATATTAGTGGTCAATATATATACATATATATATATATATATATATATATATATATATATATATATACACATATATATATATATATATATATATATATATATATATATATATATATATATATATATATATATATTTCCAAGAGGATAGAATCTAGGTAGAGTTCAATATCCAGAACAGAGCAAGAATATAATATAAAAGGCTGAAACACTAATATTCCATGGTTATAATTTATTACATTGGAATCGTAATCACGATCCAATCTGTGTTTTACCTCCATCCCTGAGTCTTGTAGTGCCACGCAGCTCTGTCTTATCGGTAACTCTGATCATGCTGTAGTGTCTGTTAGCATCTCCTTCAGCCCCACCCCCTGGAAGGAGCCTACTACCACCAGAACCACATTCTGCTACTAACGGGCTGACTGGGACTCGTTTCGTGACTTCCTCCGCGATGTCCCCTGGGATGCTGTATTTAAGCTCCCCATTCAAGATTGTGCTTCAGAGTTCTCTACCTGGGTTAAAGCTGGAATCGAAGCTTTCATTCCCTCCAGGAAATTCAAGGTCAAACCGCGCTCCCCCCCCTGGTTCACAGCTGCTTGCTCAGCCGCCATTGCCCATAGGAACCACTTCTTCCACCGTTTTCATAGTGATATGACCGACTCCAATAGACGTCTATTTACCTCTGCCCGTAACGAGTGTAAGCGTATCCTCGACGATGCCAAGTCACTATTTGCTGCTCGGATGAAGGAACGTATTGCATCCCGCAAATTTGGCTCCAAAGATTATTGGCGCCTCTGTAAGAGCGTTCTGAACAATAACAAACCCTCCATTCCTCCCCTGTTCAATCAGTTTGAGTTCCTGACCACCTCTGCCGACAAGGCCGAATGCTTTGCTCGGAAGTTTTCTTCCAATTCTACGCTACACTCTTCCGGGGTACCCTTGCCCGATTTCCCTCCCAGAACTGAGGCCCTCTTGGACGGATTGCACATAACCCCGTCGTCGGTATTGGGCATTATTTCTAACTTAGATCACCACAAGGCTACTGGGGGTGACGGGATACCAGTCATTGTCCTGAACAAATGCGCACCTGAAGTGGCGCCTGCCCTCTCTAAATTATACAACCGCTGCCTCAAGGAGTCCTGTTTTCCTGACTGCTGGAAGTCCTCAACCGTTGTTCCTGTCTTTAAGAACTCTGGTGACCGCTCCGACCCTTCCAATTACCGTCCTATCAGTCTCCTACCCCTCTTCGGCAAAGTCTTCGAGGCCATTATCAACACCGAAGTGATTAATCATCTGATATCCCATGATCTGCTCTCAGACAAGCAGTATGGTTTCCGCTTTGCCCGATCTACTGCCGATGTGCTTACGGCCATCACTGAATTTGTCTACCAAGCTATCCATAATAACGGTGAAGCTCGTGCCGTGGCCCTTGACATCTCCAAAGCATTCGATAGAGTTTGGCATGCCGGCCTTCTTCGCAAGCTCCAGGGTTATGGTATCACAGGTCGATTGTTTGACCTAATACAATCATTCCTGTCAAACCGGGAATTGAAGGTCGTTCTCAGTGGATTCATCTCCAGCTCCTATCCCACTAACGCAGGTGTTCCTCAAGGCTCCATCCTAGGCCCTACTCTGTTCCTCATATTTATAAACGACCTTCCTGACGCCATAGACTCCCAAGTCGGCATCTACGCTGACGACACCACAATTTACTCCTGCCTCAAACACAAATCTAGTGATGCTGACAAAGTTAACCTGGGAGCTCAAATTGAAAAGGACCTCCAATCGGTTGTGAACTGGGGCGAGAAATGGATGGTTAACCTTAACGCCTTTAAAACAAAACTGCTCTCTATTAACCACCACAAGGATCCATCCCTGCATCCCGTTAGAATGTCTGAAGACCAACTTCTCGAGAGCTCCTCTCTGCGGCTGCTCGGTCTGTCCGCTGATCTGAGACGGAACAGATACATCGAGTCAGTTGCATCATCCACAGCAAGGAAAGTTGGTTCCCAGTGCCGATCCAGGAAATTTTTCTCCCCGGAATCGATCCTCCAACTCTATAAATCGACCATTCGCCCTTGCATGGAGTATTGCTGTCATATATGGTCTGGGCCCCTGCTGTTTGCCTCAGGGTTCTTGATAAGATCCAGAGACGGATATGCAATGTGATTGGCTCTGATCTGTCATCTCGTCTGCAGTCGCTCTCTCACAGACGCGATGTTGCTTCGCTCTGCCTTTTTTACAAGTACTTTCACGGTAATTGCTCTGAGGAGTTGCTTTCGCTTGTCCCTAAGCCTCGTGAATTTAAGCGTCCTACGAGGCTGGCATCCCGTTCCCACCCCTTCACCGTTGAAACTGTTAGGTGTAGACGTCTTTTCTACTCCAATAGCTTCATGTCTCGCACATCTCGCCTGTGGAACTCCCTTCCCTATTACTGTTTCCCTGACAAATACAATCTCCAACGGTTTAAGCGTAGCGTCAATCAACATCTCCAGTTGCCTTGATCTATCCACTTCCCTTCTCCACATCCTTTCATCTTTCATTCCTATCTGCTCTCGCTCCAAATCTTCTGTAACCCCCTTGCCTTGATCGACCCACTGTCTTTCTCTTTCTCCACATCCTCTCCTTTACAACTCCTATCTGCTCTTCCCCCAACCCTTCTATAACCCCTTGCGTGATAGTGGCTTCCAGCCTTGCTTTGGGTGACACGCTTAAAAAAAATAAAAACAAAAAAAAAACATCAAACCTACAAATTCTAAAAGCTTTTTGAATTTGTAGGTCTGATGAATTGGATCGTGATTACGATTCCAATGTAATAAATTATAACTATGGAATATTAGTGTTCGAAACGTTGTGATAAACATGGCAACGATGAGGGCGATAGTCCGAGCAATGTAAATTATATATATATATATATATATATATATATATATATATATATATATATATATATATATATATATCATTCTTCGATCTCCCTGTAATTGGTCAGAACTCCATTAACAATCCTTTTCCACACGGCTCGGTTCTGCATTGCTGTCCCCAGATGCCCAATGACCAACCCAGAGTCCCGAGCCATGGTGAAAGTCTCCTTTCGCGAGAAGACACCTGCGGAAGGATACCATAGAAGCAAGCATGAGACGACCTCACTGTCCGCTTGGTGGCACTATTTACGCCGACATACAGTGTTAAATATATATGTATTTATGCGTGTATCTATACACTTCGAGTAGATGAAATACCTCGGCCTGCGAGGGTATTTCATCTAAGAGAATGAAAACTCTGATTTTAAACGTCCGCTGCCTTGTGGCCATACCCAGTTCTGCGAAAGGCTTCGGGAGTAAACCCTGAGGACAAATCCGGAGCACGAATCTCTAAGACAGTCCGCGGAAATTCAAATTCTAAGTTGGTGTCTGGCGTGGGATAATTCACTTCATGGCTTGAAGGAAATCTTTAACCCTGGGTGGCAGTCTTTCTAGAGATGGTGTGACGAAAAAAACACCCGGATGTAGGGTTGGTGTCCCACATTTTCTATCACCTACCGAAAGAACTATCATATCGTCCACTACCTGCACCAGGGTTCCAGCCTCTGCTTACCCAGTTCCCAATTCAAACACAAAACATATCCGTACACTATTTACATTATTCGGACTATTTTCCCCATCTTTTTGCCATATTTATCACAACGTTTCGGCCGATGTACGGTCCGACCTTCTTCAGGTGTTTGGAATGTCGAACTGAACTCTTTATTTCTCTCGCTGGGGTAGACTATTCTAGTTCCACGTGCCTTGTCTAAGGAATGTCAGTTATCAATTATCTCCTGTTAATTCCCTTTGCAAGTTTTCCACTGCCTTAACCAGGTATTGAACTCACAACTCTTTGGGTCCTGTCACTGGATCTAACCAACGCCTTTATCCACTGTGCTATGTGTCTTTAAGGATACATGGCACAGATAAATATGGCATCAAAGATAGTCCGAATAATGTAAATAGTGTACATAACACCCCATAGACAGAAAACATATCCGTGTTCACATAAATAAGAAAGTTTAGTAACATTATATATATATATATATATATATATATATATATATATATATATATATATATATATATATATATGTATGTATGTATGTATGTATGTATGGAGTCATCCACAGACAGCTTGTTTCGCTGGATTAGAGTACATCGATTTGGGTAGACAATCGATTGCTTCAAGTCGAGATCGACCGATCTGACATTAGTCAGAGGCTCTTAGTCATAGGCTATCGGCGCATGGCAAAGAAAGGGAATTTTTAACACATTATATACGTGATATATAAACGCCATACCGGCCGACATAGCGTTAAATTCTTACGAAGAGGGATGCATTCAAGCAGCAGCAGCCGTTAAAAATCCCCATTTCCCCATAGTGCTCAATCGGCGAACGTGTGTATAAATAGTATATATATATATATATATATATATATATATATATATATATATATATATATACAGAGAGAGAGAGAGAGAGAGAGAGAGAGAGAGAGAAAGAGGGAGATATATATATATATATATGTGCAGAAGTTATATTTACTCTTTGTAAATTCCATTTCAGTGTTTCTGGCACCAATTCTGTTTTTTGCCCTTATTGTTTGTTTATTTTACGTGTACACTTTTTATGAAAATTAACTTGGCACTGGAAAACTGAAAATTCAGAAAGAAGATATGATAAGGCTGGCATCCACCCCCCCTCTCTCTCTCTCTCTCTCTCGATCTCTCCCTTTTTCTCTTCCTTGCTCTCTCACTCGCTCTCTCTGTCTCTGCATCACCCACTCTCTTTTTCTCTGTCTGTCTTTCGCTGCCTTTCTATCTCTCTATCTCTCACTCACACACACACTCTCTCTCTCTCTCACCCACTCTCTCGAATTCTCTGTCTCTCACCCCACTCTTTCTCCGTCTGTCTCTCTCGCATTCGCTTACTTCCTTTATCTGTCTCTCTATCGCCCACTCTCTCACTCTCTTTCACTGTCACTCTATATATCTCTATTTCTCTGTTCATCTGTCTGTCTCTCTCTCTCTCACTTACTTTCTCTGTCACTCTCTGCCTCTTTGCCTCTCACACACTCTCTCTTTGTCTGTCTGTCTGTCTCTCTCTCTCTCTTCAATATTAAATAAGGCATGTGGCGCCAAATGGAAAAGGTAGAAGATTGTATTACGCCAGTTTTCCAGCGGAGAGAATAGGCATGCCTATAAAATCCGAGTTCGAGAAATTGAGTTTGGTTTATTTTACGATTTCTGTATGGTTTATTTTCTTTACGATTGTTCTCCAAAGAACACTGAAAAGTTTTCAGCCCGACCCACTTTTAAAAAACCTGACCAAACATCATATTTTTTTTTAGTCCCTTCTTGACTGGATCGAAAAATTTTCAGCTCCTCACCACATAGCAGCCATCTTGCTGAAACGAACGGATAAATTAACAAGTGAAACCTGTTTTCATTTAAACAACCTAGTGGTAAGCAGGCAAATGGTCTATCCATTAGGCCAACGTTCTTCTGCTTAAACAGCCCAGTAGCATTTTGATTAGTTCAGTTAATTTTGCATGAGGCACCCAGTGAGCATTTAACTCCCTACCCAATAGTATAATGGTGATCATTATAATTTTCAGTTACGTGCGGAGGTTTAGTGATATTTGGTAATCCTCGGACGAGAAGGGTGCCAACTCCTTGATTGTATGCCCCTAAGACTCAAGTAGTGGGACCTAAAGGGCCTCGTGTGTCCTTTTGAAAACGTAAAAACAAGCCAGGAAGTTGATGACAGTGTTCTTGTTTTCATTTTGGATTTTTTTTTTAACAGACATTAATTTTTTGTTTTTACCAGTCATTATTCTTTTGATTTTACCAGCCATTTTTTCGATTACCAGTCATTATTTTTTTGTTTTACCAGTCATTATACTTTTACCAGTCATTTTTTCTTTTACCAGTCATTATTTTATTTATTTTACCAGTCATTATTTTATTTCTTTTCCCAGTCATTTTTTCTTTTACCAGTTATTATTTTTTACCAGTCATTATTTTTTACCAGTCATTATTTTTTACCATTCATTATTCTTTTTCTTTTACCAGTCATTTATTTTCTTTTACCAGTCATTATTTTTTCTTTTACCAGTCAGTTTTTTCTTTTACCCGTAATTATTTTTTACCAGCCATTATTCTTTTTCTTTTACCAGTCATTTTTTCTTTTACCAGTCATTATTTTTCCCTTTATCAGTCATTATTTTAACTCTTCTGCAAATATATGTTAGTCAATTATTATTATAAATGCCTGCAAGATGGCTGGATACCATATAATGATTTGGATAAAGTTTGTATTTGAGAACTGTCCACATCTAAAAAGGTTTTTAAAAGAAAAAGACAAATACGGAGCTCCTTATTAATGGAGGTATATTTATGAATATAAGAATTTCAAAATGTGTCTACTGCTATAATTAAAATAATGAAATGTATCTTCCCCATTTTAGTCTTTTAATTTGTATCAATGGTGTACAGAGGTTTGGTGATACCCGGGGCTAACTCCTTGATTGTATGTCCTTAAGACTCAAGTAGCGGGGCCTATAGGGCCTAGTACTTAGAAACGTGAGAAAGGAAGACATTTTAAATATGTTAAAACAGATGAAACATGAAATATTTTTTTTATTTCACTCTTTGATTAGATGCACTCCCAATATCATTTCCAGAGATGTGCAGAGGTTTGTTAATGTTTGGTGATTACCGGGGGCCAACTCCTTGAATGTTTACCCCTAAGACTCAATCCAATCAAGTACTACGTCTTAATTTGTGAACCCAAGTTTTCAAAATGGAAATCTCACCGGAAGAATTGACATTAAAATTAAATGAACCAGGAAGTCCACGTTACGGCGGTGTGGCAAGTGACTGAAGCCATGATGCCAGGTCAGAACAGATAATATTGCAGAGTCTCCTTTGGACACACACACACACACACACACACACACACACAGACAAACATATATATATTGGACAATTTTGGAAAGTTTCTGTTTTGATATGGTTCCTCGATAGATCGGTTTCATTAAAAAAAAAATTATTATTTTTCTGACGATGTATGTCCATTGCCGAAACGTATCAAAATAGAAGCTTTCCAAGTTGCCATATGTACTCAACATTCCGTGGGATTCTCATTATTTGCTCATATATAGGTATGTATACGTGAGTGGGTCCAAAGGCCTGTATCTTGCCATAGAGATAATCTGAATTTTAATATGAAGTTTCAATGCATTTGGTTTGAAAAAATGTTTTTCATCATGAGGCTACGGACTTATTGATGCATTTTCGAAACTAAATTTATCGAATATTTGATCATGGAATTAAAAAAAAAGTTGAGCGTATGTCCTTTTCTTTTAGGTAGGTAGGTAGGTAGATAGATAGATAGATAGATAGATAGATAGATAGATAGATAGGAATATAATAAAATGAATAGAAACAAAATGTACATAGATAGATAGATAGATAGATAGATAGATAGATAGATAGATAGATAGATAGATAGATAGATAGATAGATAGATAGATAGGAATATAATAAAATGAATAGAAACAAAATGTAGATAGATAGATAGATAGATAGATAGATAGATAAGTAGGAATATAATAAAATGGATAGAAACAAAATGTAGATAGATAGATAGATAGATAGATAGATAGATAGATAGATAGATAGATAGATAAGTAGGAATATAATAAAATGGATAGAAACAAAATGTAGATAGATAGATAGATAGATAGATAATGAATGAATAAATAAATTGAGATAGATAGATAGATAGATAATGAATGAATGAATAAATTGAGATAGATAGATAGATAGATAGATAATGAATGAATGAATAAATTGAGGTAGATAGATAGATAGATAGATAGATAGATAGATAGATAGATAGATAGATAGATAGATAGATAATGAATGAATGAATAAATTGAGGTAGATAGATATATAGATAGATAGATAGATAGATAATGAATGAATGAATAAATTGAGATAGATAGATAGATAGATAATGAATGAATGAATAAATTGAGGTAGGTAGATAGATAGATAGATAGATAATGAACGAATGAATAAATTGAGATAGATAGATAGATAGATATATAGATAGATAAATAAATAAATAAATAAATAAATTGAGATAGATAGATAGATAGATAGATAGATAGATAGATAGATAGATAGATAGATAGATATGAAAGTCTTATTAAAATAATTCCCTTTCTTCATGCACTGCATTCTTATGGTTCTTTGGCGAAATAACAAAAAGCAACGGTAAATATAAAACCTCTATTCAAATGCATTATAATGAATAATAACTGATACGTCGCACTTACAGACGTGATGAACACATTTCGATAGCAGGCTAAGTTTCTTTCCTCCCGGCTACAAGATATCTCCATTAAAATTTCGCTGTACAAGTATAACGTACAGCCTATCAATTTTCCAGATTTATCTCCCTTGAATTACGAGCTAATGTCTAATTAGAATTCTCTCCCTTGAGCCATGATGGCAATTACTTCCCTTGTCTCATTCATACCACCCCCTAGCTCACATATCGGTAACACATACAGATACACACACATACACATGCACACACACACACACGCACACACGCATATACGCATGTATATACACTTTTACATAAAATAATGATATTTTAATGCACGTGAACACATGCATATTTATATATCATTTTATAAAAAAAAAATAGGAGCGATAGAACAATGAATGATATTTCACTAGGTGATGCCCCTAGACACAACGGTCGTCAGAAACTTATAAATTTAGATTGATTTAACTAGCGTTTGTCATATTTCTTTAGCTCTACACATACCTATATATATATATATATATATATATATATATATATATATATATATATATATATATATATATATATATATATATATATATATATATATATATATATATATATATATATATATATATAAAAGGAAGAGGTTATAGTGGTTCCAACGAGAGAAAAGTGTGTATATTAAAAAGAAGAGAGGTACCGCAAATGTTTTTGGTTGTAATGTTAATTTTTTTTTTTAAATATTATGCATTTTGTTTTTCCATAATTTTACTACACGTGTTTCTGGTCTCGCTACCGTCTTCAGGTAAAGTGTGGATATTTCAACATATTATTAAAAATAATTAATTTTTTTAT
Source organism: Acanthosepion esculentum (assembly GCA_964036315.1). Classification (NCBI taxonomy): domain Eukaryota; kingdom Metazoa; phylum Mollusca; class Cephalopoda; order Sepiida; family Sepiidae; genus Acanthosepion; species Acanthosepion esculentum. Next base: position 46,948,674 of record OZ038511.1, on the reverse strand, counting down.
TGAAAAATATAAAGAAAAAAAATTAATTATTTTTAATAATATGTGGAAATATCCACCCTTTACCTGAAGACGGTCGCGAGATCAGAAACACGTGAGGTAAAATTATGAAAAATAAAGCATAATATTTTTTTTAAAATCCACATTACAACCAAAAACGTTTGCGGTACCTCACTTCTTTTTAATATATATATATATATATATATATATATATATATATATATATATATATATATATATATATATTCAACTGATCTCCTGATTTTTAAAGTATATATATATATATATATATATATATATATACTTTAAAAATCAGGAGATCAGTTGAATCCGCTACCTTGGTTTCAACCTTACGGTATCCTCAGGCGATTTTTATCAAATGAGCTTTTAACGCTTTTTTTTAAATAATGATATAGCGTTTATTAGTTTGTTTTTTCTTAACAAAAAAAGGGTTCAAATAGGTCATTTGATAAAAATTGCCTGAGGATACCTTAAGGTTGAAACCAACGTAGCGAATTCTACTGAACCCCTGATTTTTAAAGTTAAAATCTCTGCATGTTATTTTTACTTTTATTTTATTTATTCGAACATGTATTGAGCAATTTTTAATACCACTGTTTCCTGGTCTGATTCAACTCTGAACATTAACCTTTTATATATATATATATATATATATATATATATATATATATTTACTAGTTGTAATTTTATAAATATAAGAAATTATACTCATCCGGAAGTATAATAGTTAATAAACAGTATTAAATAACATTTACCGGCCTGAATGTCCAAGAAATTTTCATTGAAAATATTCGTCCTTCGACAGGATTCGAACCAGTATCTTATATTATATTATATATTTAACATATATATATATATATATATATATATATATATGCACATAAATTTGTTATTCCCAGCGAGGATGGAACTTCCTGTCCACACAGACTTGCTTCGCTAGCCGACACACCATGTCTATGCCCCCTTAGGTTAGTTTGGTAAGAGACCACAAATTTGCTGCACCCTGTTGTGATCGCACACATTTGTTAGTGGTAATGGCCACCCAGACTAGCTCTTTAATCCTTACGCCAAATCGAGCTACCCAGAAGGCCAGTGGTGAAACCGAATCGTTTTCATTGCTTTTCAGTTGTTAATCCTTTCCACGTAATCAATTTTGTAATTCTTTCGTTGTATGAATAAAACTCTCCGCCCACTTCTTACATAAGCATTTTGGTTTGTTTGCTTGTTTGTTTGTTTGTTTGTCCTAAGATATTTGCTTTTCTATCTTTCCTTCACCGGAATTTTTTTTCTTCCACTATTTTTTTTTTCTACTAAGTCTATCATATTTGTCTCACTCTTTCACTGACTCACTCACTCACTGACTCACTCACGTAGTCACGCTCTTTATTTCTTTAAGTCTTTCTTTCTTTCATTCTTTCTCTCATTCATGCTTTTGTTCTCTTTTATTCATTCATTCATTTCTTCTTTCTTTTTCTATAATTTTTATTTTTCTTGCATTCATTCATTCATTTTTCTTTCTTTCTTTCTTTCCTTTTTTTTTACATTTTCATTTTTCTTTCTTCCGCAAACGCATTTATTTCCTCTCCTTTATCTTCACCTGTTTTCTTTCTTTCTTTCTTTCTTTTTTCTTTCATTCATACATTCATTTTCCCTTTCTTATTCTCCTATCAAATTTCTTTCAATCATTGACTCGCTCACATTCTCACCCACGTGCTTTAGTTCTTTCTTTCTTTCTTTCTTTCTTTCTTTCTTTCTTTCTTTCGTTGATCATTCATTCATTTTTCCTTTCATTTTTTCTTTTATTCTTCCTTTCTTCTTCTGTCTTCATTTTTTCTTTCTCTTTTTCTATCACTCTTTCTTTTTCTTTCTTTCTTTCATTCATGTTTTTAATTCTTTCTATCTTCATTTTCTTTTTTCTGTCTCTCTTTCTTTTTATTTTTCATTTTTCATTCATTCATGCTTTCATTCTTGTCGTCTTTTAAAAACCGTATTGTTTTAGAAATAGGGTTAATAACGGGTTAATAGTTACTTAGAACACCAAAGACAGGAAGTTGTGGAGAGTCATAACTCCCAATGTTCTGAAAAATCCAGGCAAATGAAAAAAAAAAAAAAAAGAAACGATCCCGTCATTTTCTTTCCTCTTGTTTTTTTTTTCATCTGTTTTTGTTTTCCTTCTTTTCTCTCCCTTCTTTTCTCTCCTTTCTTTTCCTTTTTATTTCCTTCTTTTTTTTTTACCCCCTTTCTTCGATTATTGCTCTAAATTCTCCACCTTTTCGTCCTCCCTCCCTCTTTATCCATTTTCTTCATCCCCGCCACTCTCTTTTCATTTCGACTTCTCTTCTGGACCGTACCACTTTCTTACCTCTTTTCCTATCCTCTTGCATTTATCCCTCTCTTTCCCTCCTCTTTTTAGCTTTCTATATCTTTCAACTCTCTCTCTCTCTCTCTCTCTCTCTCTCTCTCTCTCTCTCTCTCTCTTACTCTGTCTGTCTGTCTCTCTTTCTCTCTCTTTCTCTCTCTCTCTCTCTCTCTCTCTCTCTCTCTCTCTCTCTCTCTCTCTCTCGTATTATTTTATGTCTTTTCCATTACTGCCTTCCTGTTTTTTTTTTCATTTTTTTCAAACCTATAATGTCACACGTCACTACTTACCTGAACAGGTAATTCAGGTCGCTTGGCTAGCCGATCCACCAGCCAATTGGTGGAAATATAGGCACACTAGATAGCTAGGTAGGTTGATAAGTAAAATGTTAAGTCTATATGAGGTCAGGACACGCGGAAGTAGAAAAATAGGTTGATATTTGTACCTCGATGATACTTGGTATTTTACAAGTACAAAAATGCAACGAGACGTGAAGCCAGTTTCATATTTTTGTGAGTTGTTTAAAGCTGAAATATTTTTTTAATCATTACAATCCTAGCAAGGTAATAAAGTCACTAAGACTCAAGCGGTTACTAAGCATGAAAGAATATGAGAAAAAGAAAAAAAAAACATTATTAAAGAAAGACAATAAAAGAACAGGTATAAAGAAGACCGAAGATAACGACTGACATTGCATTGAAATTTTCGAAGATCAAAATGGACTGGAAAGTACGACGCCAGAAGAGAGTTCCACAACTGAGAAGTGCAAGAGAAGGAACTGTTAGCATAGAACTTACGGTTATATCTACTTCAACTGTAAAAATATGGAGACCTTGCCACCAATCTAGAACTGCGCTTAAATTCATAAAGTCTAGGTACCAGTGAGAACTAGTATCACCGTTACCATCAGGACAATTACCACGAAAGTATTTATAGAAAAGACACAGGTAAGCTACGTTAGGGCGGTAGGAAAGTGACTGAAGCCGAGGTGTCAGGTCAGGACCAATAATATATTTAGATTCTTCTTTGAATTCTATCAAGAATTTCTAAATATATAACAGGAGCACCTTTCGCTTACAATCTCACTCAATAACCATCATATAGAAGAGGCACAGAGAAGTTACGTTACGTCGGTAGGAAAGTGACTGAAGCCGAGGAGCCAGGTCAGGACCAATAATATTGCTGATTCTTCTTTGGATTTTATCAAGAATCTCTAAATATATAACGGGAGCTCCTTTCGCTTACAATCTCACTCAATAACCATCATATAGAAGAGGCACAGAGAAGTTACGTTACGTCGGTAGGAAAGTGACTGAAGCCGAGGAGCCAGGTCAGGACCAATAATATTGCTGATTCTTCTTTGGATTTTATCAAGAATCTCTAAATATATAAGGGGAGCACCTTTTTACCTTACAATCTCACTCAATAACCATCATATAGAATAGGCACAGAGAAGTTACGTTACGTCGGTAGGAAAGTGACTGAAGTCGAGATGCCAGGTCAGGACCGATAACATTACAGATTCTTATTCGGATTTTATCTAGAATCGCTAAATACGTAACAAAAGCACCAGGCGAATCCAGTACTGCGCTTAAATTCGTAAAGCCGAGTTACCAAAGAGGAAAGCTGAGAGGTTGCTTGCAGTATCCGGGATTACCAAGTAGTGCCTCATCTAAGTATTGACTAGGCTCGACACTGCTTAACTTTTGTGGTCAAACAAGAACTGGTATTTTCCGTTGACCGTAATCGAAGTTTGTGTAACTATTAAAAGTGCGGAAAATGGTTTCGGCGAGCCGAGTTCAAATTCTTGATTAGTTTCATGCATTCACTTTTGTACAAATGCCCTTCTGTATGTAAACTGGGTGTATTTTCTAATAAATGCATCATTTTTGGAATGACAAACAAGAATTGAAATTTTATCATTTTGTCGTCTGCAAAGCGACAGCAACCGAACGTTATTACAAAATTTATTTATTATTATTAATTATAAATGAACTATCCTTACTAGTATTTCCTATTTAGGATTGACAGAGAGAAACGCAAACGGATCAAGGATGCTTCCTTTCGTATTCCTCTTATTTTCTTATTTAAAAAAAGAAGAAAAAAACTCAGGTAAGGGATTCTGAAATAAGCAGCTAATAGAATTTGGAGTTATCTCCCCAAAACAGACATATTTTTTATCGATTTACTCGGATGAACTGAAAATTGCTTTATTCTCTTGATAAATGGCACCCGTATAGACACCGAAACGTTCCAACCAGAAATGTAAATTTCTTTAAAGAAAAAGTAAACGTAGATGTTTCTAGCTTAGCTGAAAAGCACCCGTAGCCTAATGGGAAAGCACGCCGGGCTAAATGGCGGTTTTCCAGAAATAGCGAATGCAGGTTCGATTCCCGTCTCCATGGGCATTTTCTTTAGTACGAGTTTCAATGATCTACGCTGGTGGATTTTAATTCTACTGCTTGTAAATAAATAAAGGAAGATGTCTAATCAAATGCGCAAACTCGAAAAATGTCTGACCAATCGACACTAATGTAAACACCATCAATTAAAAAGCAGAATTCTTTCTTACATAGGACAAAATACTAGTCATCCAAATAAAAATTTCCTTGATTACAAATGCAGAAAAGACAATCAATGCAATTTTAAAATTACTTCAATATGACTGTCATGTTTTTGACTTTGCGCGTAAGCTAATTACTTTATAGATGACAAGCCTAACACAAAATTCGACATGACGAGGGAAAATGTAACGAGAACGACTGAAAGATTTTTGTACTGTAAATTAACCGACTGTGAGTTTCACTTGCTGAAGGTAACACGCAGGTGTTCATGAGTAATTAATATATATTTTATGTTACTATCGTTTACTAGTAGTAATTGGTTAATATTTTTCATGTCTGGCGTTAAGAGTTGTTTGTAGCTGTTGCGATCTTTTACGAGTTTTAGCCTAACCAAAGATAATGTCGACCTACAATATGTTTTCCTTTAGAATGTATTTTGCATAGGTCGATTTATTTTTATTCATATGAAACACTATCCGATCGAGTGACGCTTGTTAACCATTACACAACATCGAAGCGTTCAAAGCGATTTATTAATCGAAGTTTAGATGTGGCACAAGGCTGAATGTATCGAGTACCAGTGAAGCTCGGGAATTGATCTAGGGAGACCAGCTTGTTAACTATGACACCACGTCGAAGTGTAATTTAAGGGTACTGCTTCCGAAGTAATGTCGAGTACGATGAGATAATGGATAGAGGCTTAGGTTGAAAAGCCGTGGTGCTGTGTTCGAATTCGAGTTACATTCGTTTATTATTACCTTTACTCACTTAATATTTTTGGGAAAGCTATGAAACCATCTCTTCCTCTCGACACTCAACTATGGCAGGAGAGCCTCGGGTGGTAATCAATTCAAAAATCCTGAATTTGAATCCTCCAAGTATGGGCTAAATAGACTCACTGCAGTTGGCCAAGTGTGGTGATTACGACTACACCCCTGAAGACATGGTCAGTTAAGAGGGGGGGTATTGAAGGTGATGGGAAGTCCCCGGATCTGGATCTGTTTTTATGAGCTTTTATCCCTGGTACACTTTTTATATGTAATATTTATTAATTTCGGCTTCAAAACTCACTGATTCAATTAGATAAAATCTTGTGTTGTGTTGGTGTTCATCTTCCAAGATTGTTAACCACTACTTCTACGACCACTGTTCCTTCTTAGTGCCATAGACACACTACGCTAGGCATTGCTACTGTGGCTTCTGTAGTAATTAGGTTTTACAAGGTGGAGTTGCCTATACTGGTTGCCGACCAAGCCTGAAGAACTCATTATACCCTAATATTTTAGTCCACAACATATATATATATATATATATATATATATATATATATATATATATATATATATATATATATATCAGTCAGTTATGTGCCATGCGTTAAAAATGCTTTGGCAATACTATATCTTTCGATACATGACTGACGAGGCGGATTTTTTTCACGCCATATGTTGCCATTTCTTTCTGCGGTAGACCAGTTACCATTCAAAGCTATAGAACCCAGTCTAACCTGCTATTTACCCATAGCTAGGGTGGGGGAGAAGAAGAGGATTCATACCTTTCCCAAGGGTATTAGCACGTAAGTGAATGTAATGGATTCGAACTCGGTTCGACGATCCCTGAATCCGAGCCGCCATCCATTACTCCTCCAATATATATATATATATATATATATATATATATATATATGTATGTATGTATGTATGTATGTATGTATTGGCAGCATGATTTAATTAAGACATGTCTCACTGAATAATTTAGACAGGTTTTGTCTATTTTCAATAGAATCCTCTCAGAATCACGGACAAGCTTCTTAGTATCCTTATTAAAGGAGGAGAGAAAATTACCATGTTGATACATCTGATGATGACATTGTGTTAATGTCGAAAGTACTCGGAATAAATGATTATGTATCAACATGGTAATTTTCTCTCTTCCTTTAATAAGGATACTAGGAAGCTAAGTTAAAATGATGATCCCTGTTTCTGTTGCGACGTCCTGATCCAGTTTTCCTATTGACGGTTCACTCTTTTTTTTTTTAAAGTTATTCACCGTTCTCTTGATGATTCTTGAATGAACTTTGAAGATGGAAGCCAGAGTATGAATGTTGGTATCATGGCTGAAAGCCTGAATTATTTTTCCTCTCACCATTGCTCAGTTGAGAAGACAGTGGGGCTGACACAAAACGATTTTAACCTATTCTTTTTCTAGCTGAATAACTCAAATGGTTTTTCAGAGATTCTTACGACAAATGGTGTCAAAATGGCTAAACGTTTTATCTGAAAAAACTGGAAAAAAGTAACTCAATTAGTTTACTTTTTTTATGTATTAAACATTATGTTGGATGGAAAATTATGCTGTAATACGATTTGGACAAGATTGCTGTTACACCCGCTATATATATATATATATATATATATATATATATATATATATATATATATATATATTCCGCGTATTGAGGCAGCAAGCAAATGTTCTTTAAGGCAAATACTATTAAAACGATTGACATTTTGTGGCGATTAATTTTAGTCATCGGTTTTACTATGTTACGAATAACCCTTCTCAGATGAGGAGGAAATACCGTTAGAAATTATCCGAAGTTAAATTCGGAAGTACATGAAATATGGTCCAAACTTTCGATTTTCTTTACTCGGTATCCAACATCCTATACAGTGGGGCGATTTGACAGAATTATTGTTACTGACCTGGCGCGGGATGGGCTCCGTCAGGGCTACTTTCCCAAGATCCGTTACGCATGAATCAAGATATTTGAAAGGTAATGATCGGGTGTTCATCCACGCAGCGACCCTTCGACCACACCTGGTCATGGAATTGATGATGATTATGATGAAATACATTTACTGCGTCGTCAAATTAGATACTGCGACTCCGTATAACCGAAAATTGAATCATGAATGATAAAGTTGTTTATTCTGAATTCTTGTGTTAAATTGGTTAGAACTCGCCTAGGAATAAAGAGAGAACCTCTGACCTCTAAGCTGCCAGTTATCGACTGTAATCTTCAAGCCATGACCACTGACGCCACTAATAGCCAACATAATTTCGTTAAGGAGTCTGGCAGACGTTTGCGATCTATCCACCTTCAAGCAGATATTTTTTCAACACGGCGCTTGATACAGATACAACAGCACCGTCTTTCGCTCCGACTTCATTCCTACCTGATTCCGCCATTAGAAAGGTGAAAGTTGAGAAATGAGAGGCGGACAGCAGTGATTAAGAACAGGAAAACAAGCAAGGTGTGAGATTAGATAAGATTAACAAGGATTAATACTACCGACATTAAGTAGTTCAGGTATAATCATCACTTAACGCCAGTTTCATGTACCCTAGATTAATTCGCTCGTCATGTAAAGACGTTGGATTATTGAGGCTTTTTCAGCGTAACTTCGTCTTGTGGATGGGGATGTTTTTAGGCAGTCATTGCTTCTCATTCTTTTTCACTCCCAGTAACCCCTTGCGTCTTAGTGGCATTATCACCTTGCTTGGGGGAAAAATAGAATCAAGATCAATTCACGGAAAAATGCTGCGGACGTATGTATACGTCTTTTTAGAACCTTAACTGCTGTCGACATATATACGTCTTCTAGACATTTTTATATCTCTTTATATGTCAGACAAAAATTAAATCGCCAGTTATCGACGGATATATACATTTTCAAACATGTCTTTACAAAACTCACATTGCCTGCTGTCAACGTATATATTTATATGTATGTATTTACTAGACGCAATTATACGTCATTACGAAATTTACATCGCCTGCTGTTAATATATATTTTAAGACATTTTTATGTTTATACATTCTTTTTATAGATACAAATATTTAAGTAAATTCTCAGTTTTATAATGAACAATATTAATAACATTTACCGGCTAGAATAACCGATCGAGCCACAGAGAATCGTTCGATAAGCAATGTCGATTTTACTGTTTTGTTTGTTGTTTTGGAACATTGAAGTTTAAAAACAGTAAAATCGACCTTGCGAATCGGACAATTCTCTGTGGCTCGATCGGTTACGGCTCGTCAGGCTAAATGATGGTTCCGTATAGGATACAGGTTCGATTCCTGTCGGAGAACGAATATTTTCTAAAACCGGTAAATGTTATTAATACTGTTTATTATTAAACAGAGCGTTTAAAAAGAATGTATAAACATAAAAATGTCTTAAATAATTGTCGGACATTGTCCATTTCATAATATATATATATGTTTATACATTTTCGATATGCACTTCGGCGTGGTGTGACAGTTAATAAGCTTGTTTCGCTAGATCAATTACGACTGAGCAGTAACTTCGATACTTACTAGGTGCTCTTTTCTTTCGGCCTTGTGCCGTATATAATCTTCACTTAATAAGTCAAGTGGCACTTCGACGTGATATGGTAGTTAACAAGCTTTTCTTGCTAGATCAATTTCGACTGAGTAGGGAGTTCAATCCTCACTGGGTGCTCCATACTTTTCACCTTGTGCCGCATCTAAGCTACGCTTAGTAAATCGCTACATATACAAGACATATACGTCTTTACAGCAGCCGAGGCACAACTCTTTGGGTGCAGAGATCCATGGTCACTCGAGACCGACCGATGTTACATTTAAACGTCATTACAAGACTTATGTTACCTGCTGCCGACGTATGTATATATATATATATATATATATATATATATATATATATATATATAATTTACATTGCTCGGACTATCGCCCTCATCGTTGCCATGTTTATCACAACGTTTCGGCCGTTGTACGCTCCGGCCTTCTTCAGGTGGTTGGAATGTCGAACTGAACCTTTTATTTCGCTGGCTGGGGTAGACTAATCTACTTCGACGTGTCATGTTTAATGGATGTCAGTTATCCCCTGTTAATTTCCCTCTCCAAGTCCTCCACCGCCTTAACTAGGTATTGAACATGCACTTTCTGCTTCCTGTCACTGGATCTAACTAAGGTTAGTTAGATCCACACGGCACAGTGGATAAAGGCGGTAGTTAGATCCAGTGACAGGACCCAAAGAGTGTGAGTTCAATACCTGGTTAAGGCGGTATAGAACTTGAAGCGGGGAATTAGCAGGAGATAACTGATAACTGACATCCATTAGACATGGCACGTGTAACTAGAACAGTCTGCCCCAGCGAGCGAAATAAATGGTTCAGTTCGACATTCCAACTACTTGAAGAAGCCCGGAGTGTGCAACGGCCGAAACGTTGTGATAAATATGGCAACAAAGATGAGGATGATAGTCCGAGCAATGTAAATAGTGTACATAATACCTCGTCTCAGAAATATATATATATGTGTGTATGTGTATGTGTGTGTGTGTGTGTGTGTGTGTGTGTGTGTGTGTGTGTGTGTGTGTGTTTACAATGACGTACTTATACACGGACTCACTATCAATATGCCAAAGACCATCACTATCGGGTCATCAACCAATACCTGGATTCAAAATCAACGAACTGGACCTGGAGAATGTTGAACAATTTCCCTACTTTGATAGCGTACTGACATCAAATTCATCCCCTGAAAAAGACGTTGAAAACAGAATTAAGGCAGTATACAGAAGTTATCCAAAAGCCTGTCTATATTTCTGAGATGAGGTATTATGTACAGTATTTACATTAGTCGGTCTATTGTCCTCATCTTTGTCGCCATATTTGTCACAACGTTTCGGCCGTTGTACGCTCCTGCCTTCTTCAGATGGTTGGAATTTCGAACTGATAACTGACATCCATCAAACATGGCACGTGGAACTAGAACAGTCTACCCCAGTGATCGAAATAAAGGGTTCAGTTCGAAATTCCAACCACCTGAAGAAGGCCGGAGCGTACAACGGCCGAAATGTTGTGACAAATATGGCGACAAAGATGAGGACAACAGTCCGACTAATGTAAATACTGTATTATCCAAAGCGGCAATTCTGGGCTAACACAAAACACCAAATTCATGGTCTACCGAGCTGTTGTAATCTCGACTCTTCTGTCCACCCGTGAGACCTGCGTACTCTATTGAAGAGACAAGCGCAAATTTGAAAGATTCCATCAAATGAAACTCCGTCAAACACGTGGCAGGACCGGATCACGAAAAACGAAGTTCTCCGCGCAATGATGGAGGGCCTAGAAAGCATGATGACTCGCCATCGACTTCAAATAGGACGGACACCTTGTCCGACAGCCAGACACCGGCCTACACAAAGAAATATACTGCTCGGAGCTCGCATCTGGCAAGAGACCACGTGGAGTTCGCATGTCGTCGATTCAAGGACCAGCTCAGAAACACCTTCGGTCAATTGGGAGATGGAAACTGCAGAAAGAACGAACTGAAGAAGAAAGACATTCGTTAGGAGACTGCAATTCTCGGTAACGAGAAGCAAGTCTTATATGATTAATGTTTGTTAGTTATTGAATTTAATGTCTTGTTTTTTTTTAATTGGATGAATGATATTGTTTCTTTCACGTGAATTATTCTCTTCTGGGCACAATTGTCACCAAACGCGGCAGAATCTAGTTGTCAATTGACCGTATTGCTCAAAATATGCCTTCGTCGGAAAAAAATGATTCCATCTGCTAGGCGAAGAGAAAGGCAATCACGTGAGTAGAAACAAACTTGCAAACTGGACATATTTGTTTTTACGGAACGATCCGTTTGATTCAAGTTCTTTAGCCTGGAATAATGGTTACCGAGTCTTTTCTAGTTATAATTTAGGAGCAGTGAGTTCGAATCCTGAGAAGATGTCTCATACTTACGGTCTTATGCCAAATTAAAAGTAAATCACCTCAAGGTGTGCCGATGGTTAACGAGTCTGGTAAAGCATTACCATTTAGCAGTTTGTTCGAAGGTCAGTAAATATAAGGGTTGTAAGACAAGGATGTGTCTTCTCTGCGTCCTTTTTCAACCTTTACAGTGAGGCGATTTACTATATTTTATAGTTACTAGCTGGCGAAACCTATTTTCCTGAAAAACTGTTTTAATAAAAAAAAAATCCTATATGTTTCAACCGACAGTGGCGCAGGCTGTTCAGTGAATGAATGTCGAATGTTTCCATATAAGGAAATTGCTAATATTAGCATTACGAAACGGCTTCGTTGATTGCTAAGAGAGGACGCGTATCAACTAGTGTCTTAAAAACACCTTCAGAAAAATGGAGGTAAATAACATAAAAATTCGCTAAATATGAAAACGTTCCAATGAACTTTAACCCGAAGAGTATGTGCGAATCACCACCACACCACCCTGTAAATGAAGCGGCTGATTTTGATTTGAGGAAGAAGAGAGTGAAAAGAATAATAGTTAGTTGCCTCTGTAGCAATAAAGCCGTTATTATATGCAAGAAAAACCAGTTACTTGTTCCTAAAACAAATAACGTGGTTTCTTGGTTGCTTCGCTCACGTACACACGCGCTAACTTTGACGGTTTTTTTTTTACTAAAGACTGACTCACGATAGTGTTTAGCCAATGAATTAGCTCGCGGTATAAGTTCGGTTACTGAGCTGTAAATAGGAGTAAACCAATCAGTTTCGCTTTAAGTGGGCGGTTGCCACGGACATATAAGGACACATGGCCTAGTGAATAAAAGCGTTGTTTGATTGATCCAAAAGTGATTTGACGTTTTCAGATAAAATACCTGGCTATAGCAGAGGAAATAAAGATGAAAAACTTGAAGCGTTGCGTTATCAAGGGTATTTAACTCAAACTGAGATAGCCAAAGGCATGACTCGTAGAGCAATGTACCACCGTGAGCTAAAGAGAGGGTTTGTTCCAAAATTTATTTATTTTCACACACTCACACACACACACACACTCACTCACACACACACACACACACACACACATATATATATATATATATATATATATATATATATATATATATATATATAACGCCGCACATGGAGTGCTGGTGTTAATAAAATAGTGCATGCTCGTTGCAATATAACATGGCTATATACTATATATTAATAAATATACACATTTTAGTTAATTGTAACAAAATTTAAATTATAGAACGGTTTGTCTTAACTCAGCACATGAAGATTGCGTTGTGCATGAAACTCCGAGACGACCTACCGATGAGGAAATATATATATATATATATATATATATATATATATATATATATATATATATATATATATATATATATAGAGAGAGAGAGAGAGAGAGAGAGAGAGAGAGAGAGAGAGAGAGAGAGAGAGAGCCTCTAAGTGTTGACTTCCATGTTCACTTTTATAATTACACACGCTCTATCTCTGATATTGAGCACTTTATCCCATAAATATAGCACACTTTAAGACTATATTTCTTTATATATATATATATATATATATATATATATATATATATATATATATTTTAGAATTGGACATAGTCCGACAATTTATTTAAAGACATTTATATTATGTT
>OZ038511.1:46912817-46930317 GCA_964036315.1 Acanthosepion esculentum | reverse complement strand
TAGCACCTCACACGTGTGGAATCACATAATCTAATATGAAAAGTTGAGCGGGGAAAATATCTGAAGAAATTGTTGAACTGCGGAGCTTGAGCGATTAACACCCTTTCTTTAGTTACCGTCAACTAAAGGGGATTGCATAATGAAGCAACTGAAGCCTAGTCCTAATTGCCACACACTATGTTGCATGTGGACATATATTTGATAGGCTAAATAGTTCTAGACCAAATGCAAACGTGAATTACTCAACGTGTTAATCATCGAAGACATGAATGTCCGTGATCCATCCAATTAGCGAATTGGAGAGAGCAACGATCCACACGGCGCCGAATCTTGCTAACTGAACCCTGTTCCTTTATCGTCATTTTCCCTACTTCTCCTCACTAAAGTCTTCTCATTCTCTTTCACTTCATGTAAATAACCTGCAAAAAGTTAATAAGCCTTAAAAAAAAAACAAATCGATCAATAAATAATTCTTGACAATATTCAGAGAACCGTCTGAATTGTGATCGATCTGGCATCTCGACTTTGGTCACTTTCTCATCAACATAACGTGGCTTCTCTGTCTTTTCTACAAATATTTTCATGGCAATTGTTCTGACGAGCTGTTCTCCTTCGTTTCTCAACCGCATAAAATTAAGCATGTTACTGTTGAACTCCCGAGATGTCATCAGATGTTCTATTCTAATAATTTCTTTTCTCGCCTGTTGAACTCTTTTCCGAGTTCTTTTAAATTTTTATTTGTGAACCGAATATGTAGATTTTTCGATATGTATCTGGGATGATGGGAATGTTTTTTTTTGTTTGTTTGATTTTTAATAATGGCTGATAAAATAGCCGAAAGTGCTCGGATATATAGAAAATTTGAAGAGTTTTTACATACTTTATGTCCAGAAAAGAAATCATTTATACTAACACAAGAAAAATTACATAAAAAGCTTAATCACAGTACCTTGTTAGTAGTCTTTAATGAAACTTATATATATATATATATATATATATATATATATATATATATATATATATATATATATATATATATATATATATGCACATTTCATTAAAAACGACTGACAAGGTGCTTTTATTTAGCTTTTTATATAATTTCTCGTGCGATCTAATAATGTTTTTCTTTTCAGATGATAAATTATATAAAAACTGTCCGAATGTTCTTTTTATCCGAGCGCTTTCGGCTATACATTTAGCCATTTTCAAGGATTATATTTCAACTATTAGAATTAGAAATAGTTTGTTATATGTATGTTTTATAAAATGTTTCATTTTTTTGTTTCAAAACACGGTCAAGATATTATGTCCATGTTCAAAGTTAATATTATTAAGTGTTGGTTTGTTTGTTTTTATTAATAAGGCTTCCATTATATAATTTATCATCTGAAAAGAAAAACATTATTAGATCGCACGAGAAATTATATAAAAAACTAAATAAAAGCACCTTGTCAGTCGTTTTTAATGAAATGTGCATGAAAGAAGGATTGCTGCCTAAATACACAAATATATATATATATATATATATATATATATATATATATATATATATATATATATGAAGAAATATAGTCTTAAAATGTGCTATATTTATGGGATAAATTGCTCAATATCAGAGATAGAGCGTGTGTAAATATAAAAGTGAACATAGAAGTCAACACTTAGAGGCGACAGTCTGTTTCATGCTAGTGCAATCGTCAGGCAACTCAGAGTTGCCTGACGATTGCACTAGCATGAAACAGACTGTCCCCTCTAAGTGTTGACTTCTATGTTCACTTTTATATATATATATATATATATATATATATATATATATATATATATACGCCTCTTAAACAAAACAGCTCTCATTTAACCACCATAGAGAAACTTTTCTGCCTGCCATCAGCATAGTTGACGCTAGAATCCTGGAGAGAAAGACGTCGCGCCTCACGTTTTCAAAGTGAAGCGACTACATCGAATCAATAGCTTCATCTACTGTAAGGAATGTTGGGTCACCGTGACAAGCTAGAAAATCTTTCTTGTCAGAGTCCATCTTCTACATTTACAAATCTACCATTCGTCTGTGCATTGGATACTGCTGCCATGTCTAGCCTGATGCTCCTGCTATTCATGTCGGGGTTCTTGACAAAATCAAAAGAAGGATCTGCAATGTAATCGATCCTGACCAGACATCTCGACTTCAATCACTTTCTCAGTAACGTGACGAGGCTTCTCTCTGTCTTTTCTACAAATATTTTCATGGCAATTGTTCTGAAGATCTTTTGTCTTTGAGATATACTGGATACCGACTCGGAATGAGAAATCGGAGAGCCGAGTTCGAATTCCAGCCGGGTTCGTTACATTCACTTACGCGCAACTCTCGGATTGAGGAATCGGAGAGCCGATTTCGAATCCATTACATTCGCTTACATGCTAATACCGTTGGGAAAGGTATGAATCCTCTTCTTCCCCCCCCCAGCTATGGGTAAATAGCAGGACAGACCGGATTCTATAGCCTTGGATGGCAACTGGTCTACCGCAGAAAGAAATAGCAACCTACTGCGGGATAAAATCAGCCCATTATATATATTTTTTTTAAATTCAGGCAACCTAGTTGAAAAAAATAAGAGATACAAGTATGACTGACAAACTTATGGCCAGTCTACATATAAAACAACTTTACACCAATGTCTCGGTTAATAAATGCTTAAATCGTTTTTAAAAGTATCTGACACAATTATAAATAAACCTCTCCCTACCAATAACTAAAATAATAAAAAATTGTCGCCTCATCACCATTCAATGTTATTTCACATTTAACAGTAATTTTTATAAACAAAAATTTGGATTACCAATGGGATCCTCCCTAAGTGAAGTGATAATATGTATTTTCTTAGAATTTCTCGAAACTGGTCCTTTCCAAAATATTTTACCTTAACAAACAACATACTTCTGATATAGTGATGATGCTTTATTAATATATCACCGTTGTACTGATCTACCGTATCTTGTTTACCATTCCTAGATATCAGGCTACACCGTATTAACACTAACTTGAAATTTAGTGTCCACCGAAAATCAACTAATAAAAATGATCTCATAAATTTCTATTCTCCCATAACAACAAAATAAAATCCAGAACAATCATTGGATTCTATTTAAGAGCACTCAGAATTTGCAGCCCTTAGTATTTACACGAAGAGGAGAAATACATCGAAAATAATTTCAAGCATCCGCAATACCCTCTTTTATATTTAATGCGATAAAAAAGCCCATGTAATATTTAAAAATAGAAAAGCGGTCCTTCCTGACAAACCCAACGATTCAATATATATTGTTCTACTCAGCAACTGTATCACAGCTACGATTGAAAAGAATTTATCTAAGCTCAACATAAAATTTGTTACAACTACGTTTAAAACAATAAAAAACATTAAAATAAAACAAAATAATAAGCTAAAACTTGACGGAAGAATTCACTCTATAACAGTAATAATTGCTACAAGAAATACATAGGAGAAACCTCAAGGAATACAAACAAAAGATTATATGAACACAAAAGGGATCTTTTACAAAACGACACATTAAATGCATTTAGTTGGTCACCGTAACAAGACTGGCCATAATTTTAATTTAAATGATGTTAAACGAATATTAAAAGAAAAAACAATTTACTAAGACAAAAACATTTAAAAAGTGCTTTAATCGCTAAATCATTACAACGGTTGACCTTTCTTTGGCAGATCTTCTATTATCACAATGTGGGGTCGTTCATGCGCATGTGTAGTTGCATCAACATAAACATAGACTTAATCCGATGAAGTTCCGAACTTTTACCACTCTGTCATACTTCTTTCCCCTAAAACAGATAAATAGATTGATAGGTACCACACTATTCACATCTATCATCCTCAGTTCATTGATCTTTGGTAAATACAAGCTAATTATTCTATCTATCTATCTAGCTAGCTATATATATATATATATATATATATATATACTAATAATCTTATAAATATAAGAAATTATACTCGTCCGGAAAACCTTAGGTACCTTGATTTGTGAATAAACAAACCAATACCAATAGAAAAAAAGGTACAAAAATAGAAAGAAAAGATAACATGTACGAAAATAATCGTTTAGCATCCAAGTTCAGAGTCCAAAGAAAAAAAACCGATACGAGTAAGTAAAATATAAAGTGCTTGACACGCTATGTAGAGCAAACCTAAACTAAACCTAAAGAGCTAAACAAACCTACCACGGTTTCACCTAAACAGATCATCAGGGAATTTAGTATTCCCTGACGATCCGCTTAGGTGAAACCGTGGTAGGTTTGTCTGGCTCTTTAGGTTTAATATATATATATATATATATATATATATATATATATATATATATATATATATATATATATACTCTTCGGCAGAATTGAGTCACTGTCAGTCACTGTGTGTTTATCTAAATCTAAAAATAAACACGGTAAAATTCACCTTCATCCCAGCCGTGCGCCAACGGCTTAGTGGTAGAAGTTCTGACTGACGCAAATTCAGTCGGGTTCCGATCCTAGCTAGAGGCAACCGGACGTCTAGCCACACTGATGAGCTGTGAAACAGCGAAACAGTCTGTCTGTGTATGACAAATATATATATATATACATATATCAGTTTGTTGATTACTTTATTTATTTAGCTAGTTAGCTATCATTGAAATCCAAAATATAAGGTGCCAACCGATCGATCAACTGTGTCAGAAAAATCGATAAATTAGTTTTAAATCACCGTTGTAGTTTAACATCGTGCTAAGCACTGTTTAAATGCAACATTTTATATGGGAAGATCATTTACAATGCCTTTCTATAGTAAATCATTTTCAATAAATTTTTAAAAAATCATTTCCGATGTATTGTTATAGTGAAATTATTTCCAATGTATTTTCATAGAATATCATGTACAATGCACTTTCATAGTAAAATCATTTGCAATGCATTTTCATAGCATAATTATTCCAATCCATTTTCATAGTAAAATCATTTCCAATTTATTTTCATAGTAAAATAATTTGGAATGCATTTTTTGTAAAATCATTTACAATGCATTTTTATAATAAAATCATTTGTAATGATTTTTTGTTAAATCATTTGCCATGGATTTTTAATAAAATCATTTCCAATGCATTCTCATAGTAAAAACATTTCCAATGCATTTTCATATTAACAACATTTACAATGCATTCACATAGTAAAATCATTGCCAATCCATTGTCATAGTGAAATCATTTCCAATGCAATTTCATGGTAATATCATTTCCAATGCATTTTTATAGTAAAATCATTTCCAGTGCATTTTCATAGTAAAATCATTTCCAATGCATTTTCATAGTAAAATCATTTCCAATGCATTTTCATAGTAAAGTCATTCGTAATGCATTCTCATAGTAAAATCATTCCCAATGCATTCTCATAGTAAAATCATTTCCAATGCATTCTAATAGTAAAATCATTTCCAGTGCATTCTCACAGTAAAATCATTTCCAATGCATTCTCATAGTAAAATCATTTCCAATGCATTTTCATAGTAAAATCGTTTCCAATGCATTTTCATAGTGAAATCAAGTCCAGTGAATTTTCACAATAAAATCATTTCCAATGCGTTCTCATAGTAAAATCATTCCCAATGCATTCTCATAGTAAAATCATTTCCAATGCATTTTCATAGTAAAATCATTTCCAATGCATTTTCATAGTAAAATCAGTCCCAATGCATTCTCATAGTAAAATCAAGATCAGTGTATTTTCATAGTAAAATCATTTCCAATGTATTCTAAGAGTAAATTCATTCCAAATGCATTCTCATAGTAAAATCATTTCCAATGCATTTTTATAGTAAAATCATTTCCAATGCATTTTCTTAGTAAAATCATTCCCAATGCATTCTCATGATAAAATCATTCCCAATGCATTCTCATAGTAAAATCATTTCCAATGCATTCTCATAGTAAAATCATTACCAATGCATTCTCATAGTAAAATCATTTCCAATGCATTCTCATAGTAAAATTATTTCCAATGCATTTTCATAGTAAAATCATTCCCAATGCATTTTCATAGTAAAATCATTTCCAATGCATTTTCATAGTAAAATCATTTCCAATGCATTTTCATAGTAAATTCATTTCCAATGCATTTTCTTAGTAAAATCATTTCCAATGCATTCTCATAATAAAATCATTCCCAATGCATTTTCATAGTAAAATCATTTCCAATGCATTCTTATAGTAAAATCATTTCCAATGCATTTTCATAGTAAAATCATTTCCAATGCATTTTCATAGTTAAATCATTCCCAATGCATTCTTATAATAAAATCATTTCCAATGCATTTTCATAGTAAAATCATTTCCAATGCATTCTCATAGTAAAATCATTTCCAATGCATTTTCATAGTAAATTCATTTCCAATGCATTTTCATAGTAAATTCATTTCCAATGCATTTTCATAATAAAATCATTCCCAATGCATTTTCATAGTAAAATCATTTGCAATGCATTTTTATAGTAAAATCATTTCCAATGCATTTTCATAGTGAAATCATTTCCAATGCATTTTCATAGTAAAATCATTCCCAATGCATTCTTATAATAAAATCATTTCCAATGCATTTTCATAGTAAAATCATTTCCAATGCATTCTCATAGTAAAATCATTTCCAATGCATTTTAATAGTAAATTCATTTCCAATGCATTTTCATAGTCAAATCAGTCCCAATGCATTCTCATAGTAAAATCAAGATCAGTGTATTTTCATAGTAAAATCATTTCCAGTGTATTCTAAGAGTAAATTCATTCCAAATGCATTCTCATAGTAAAATCATTTCCAATGCATTTTTATAGTAAAATCATTTCCAATGCATTTTCTTAGTAAAATCATTCCCAATGCATTCTCATGATAAAATCATTCCCAATGCATTCTCATAGTAAAATCATTTCCAATGCATTCTCATAGTAAAATCATTACCAATGCATTCTCATAGTAAAATCATTTCCAATGCATTCTCATAGTAAAATTATTTCCAATGCATTTTCATAGTAAAATCATTCCCAATGCATTTTCATAGTAAAATCATTTCCAATGCATTTTCATAGTAAAATCATTTCCAATGCATTTTCATAGTAAATTCATTTCCAATGCATTTTCTTAGTAAAATCATTCCCAATGCATTCTCATAATAAAATCATTCCCAATGCATTTTCATAGTAAAATCATTTCCAATGCATTCTTATAGTAAAATCATTTCCAATGCATTTTCATAGTAAAATCATTTCCAATGCATTTTCATAGTAAAATCATTCCCAATGCATTCTTATAATAAAATCATTTCCAATGCATTTTCATAGTAAAATCATTTCCAATGCATTCTCATAGTAAAATCATTTCCAATGCATTTTCATAGTAAATTCATTTCCAATGCATTTTCATAGTAAATTCATTTCCAATGCATTTTCATAATAAAATCATTCCCAATGCATTTTCATAGTAAAATCATTTGCAATGCATTCTTATAGTAAAATCATTTCCAATGCATTTTCATAGTGAAATCATTCCCAATGCATTCTTATAATAAAATCATTTCCAATGCATTTTCATAGTAAAATCATTTCCAATGCATTCTCATTGTAAAATCATTTCAAATGCATTTTCATAGTAAACTCATAGTAAAATCAATGCATTTTTAGTAAAATTATTTGCAACGTATATTTTGTAAATTCATTTGAAATGCATTTTTATGGTAAAATCATTTGCAATGCATTTTATAGTAATGCATTTGCAATTTCTTATTATTAGCAATATCATTTTCACTGCATTTTACAGCATACATTTTTGCTATGCCTTTTATAGTAAAAAAAAATAAATCCGATTCGCTCTGCCTCTATAAATGTAACCATTAAAGTAAATGGAAAATTTAATGTATTTGTTCAATAAATTCAATCCATGCTTTTACGGTTTTCGTAAACAACCAATCGAACAACTGCGCCAGGAAAATAGATGAATTTATTTTGAAATCACAGTTGTAGTTTGAAATCGGGCTGAGCACTGTTTAATTGCAACAAACACTCAACAATATGCTGGCAACGATGCCCCTTTCCTCCCGCATAGCTACTATTATTTTATGTTCTTTACATAAATTTTGTCTGTCGCAACCAGAGAAATGTTACGATTAAGATTAGTAGACACAAACAGATAAGTAAAGGCAAACAAAATATAAAGAAAGCATTCTGTAATAAAACTAATACCGGGCACAAGGCAGGACAAAGATAAGGAAAGACACACGTATCAACAAACAAGACGAACAGGATTTTACAAAACCTCGGGCATTCTTCTTTTCTATGCACCGTGTTCCCTCAAGACGTTAGCGATTATGCCTCTACACAATATCACGCCCTTCGTAGCTCTAAATAAATTTTGTCTGTTTGCTATCTCTTCGAAACCATGTTCAGACCATCCATTTACACAAACTCCCGTGGTAGGCGATGCCTGTACCACTTGGCTTCAGTATGTCCTGTCAGTATCAAATTTTCCAAGCCGTCTTTCCTCATAACCTACCTTGAAATTTCAAATGTCTCTTTCTGATGTTGAGTATAGGGGCCCTGTTTTGTTTTCTATTTTCTCTAAACATGAAAATAGGGGCAAGCCCATTAAAGATTCTCTTTGTAAAAACAAATATTTTATGGGTTCTCTCCCTCATCCACTAATCACTCTTTCTACTCTCTAATCACTTTTTCTAATAACCCCATCACTAATAATCTAATCACTAATAACTAATCTAATTACTAATCACTAATAATCTAACCCCTAATCAGTCTTTCTAATAATTTAATCATTAATAATTTAATTACTAATCAATCGTTCTAATAATGTAATCACTAATAATCTAATCACTAATCTAATCATTAATCTAATCACTGATAATCTAGTCACTAATCATGTTACATATTCTCTTTCCAATCACTAATCACTCATTCTTATAATCTAATCACTATTCACTGTTTCTAATACGCAAAAGCCAATCCTAATTCGTATATGATCTGCCACGTGGTCGAGGCAGTTGCGTATTTCCTATTGTCGAGTTAATACGGAAGGTTCTTGTAATATTGCAAATACGGTGTTAGGTAATGGAATGGCGAAGTGAAACATTAATATGTAAGACTTTAAAAGGACTTCATTAGACTAGAATAATTTTATTATTGATGGACTTATGCATATATATATATATATATATATATATATATATTTTAGTGTTGACCAGTTCACCGTGTTGTCCCGGTCACACTCGTTATTTCACCTTAAGGTGCTGGAGGCACTTTACATCGGGTCCCGCAAGCCTTCCTTGTGTAAACAACGTGAGTGTTTGTTGGGGCTCGCTGTCATTTGCCTCTAGCTCCTTTTGCTCATTTTTTTTACCTCCTCCTCCTCATTTTCTTTTATTGTACATTTTCTGTGTTTTTAATTTAAATTAAATCTCCCGTTGTAAGCCTGATGAGCGGGAGCGAAACCGGTTGCTTCGCCCGTTTTTAATATGTCTAGTAATATCAAGCTTCATACGTTTATTGCTGTGATAAAATTTTGTACCTTCAAAAATATCTTTAAATATATACATATACAGTGTGACCCGGATATAAGAGAGTTGTCGGGACTGGAGAATAGGTCTCTTATATCCGGATTTCTCTTATATCCGGTGTATTTGGTGTATTATACAGTGTAACCCGGATATAAGAGAGTTGCCGGGACCGTAGAAGTCTCTTATATCCGGGTTTCTCTTATATCCGGGTTTGGTCTATTATATATACATTAACACAGGCTCTAATTTGGGACCAGATAAAATCTATCTTATATCCGGGTTTCTCTTATATCAGGGTCTCTTATATCCGGGTCACACTGTATATACATTAACACAGGCTCGAATTTGGGACCAGAGAAAATCTCTCTTATATCCGGGTTTCTCTTATATCAGTGTATCTTATATCCGGGTTACACTGTATATATATATATATATATCTGTGTCTGTGTGTACGGAAGAAATATGAACGTAAAAGATGGTTATAATGACTGACGATGGAGCAATATTTAATTTAATTTTTTTTCTCAAATCTTCGGTTGTACAATGTGTGATATTTAAAAGCAACAACGATAACGACGAAAACAACAGCATTGAGAAAGCGAATAAGATTAGCTAATCTGTACATAATACTAGACATGTTGAGCGCCAGAAATTCTGATAACAGAGGATTAAAAAAAAAAATCTATATACCGGGTGTAACAGCAAAATTGTCCAATTGTTAGATTAAGCCCAGAACCGTTGTATCTTAGAAATGATTAAAGATATCTTACTGGAATTCTCCGAGGTTTTTATAACACTATTAGACTCTATTTCGAGCACTAAGAATGTATACTTACTCTCCAAGCTTAACAAAAGTACTGTGATGAAATCGATCATAAACGAAAATAACATGTTCATAATTAATTTATCATAGCTAAGAATCAGAAGGTCATGAAGGATTGAAAGAAAGTTCAAATATATATATATTATTCCAGAATCATTTCCAAACTTATTCAAGATGATCTTCGCGCTCTCTAACCTCCTAACTTTCTGTCCTGTAGTAACAAGGTTCCACACACGTTTCACGTACGATTTCATTTTCAAGTCTTTTTTCACTGCTCTTTGGACTGTCATAGCTTAAACTCCTCTCTCACAATCCCAACGTCTTATGAATTGAGTTGGATCTTTTCTAATTGATCTCTTTAGCTATAATTTGACATGATGATCCCCCTTCCTGTTGTTACCTCCTGATCCAGTTTTCCTCTTTAGTGTTCCCTCTTTTTAAAACTTATTCACCGTTCTTTTGATGGTTCTTGAATGAACTTTGAAGATGAAAGCCAGAATATGAATATTGGCACAATTACTGAAGGACTGAATGATCTTTTTCCTCTCACCATTGCTCAGTTGGGAAGATATAGTGGGTCTGACATAAAACGATTTTAACCTGTTCTATTTCTAGCTGAATAACTCAAAGTGTTTTCCAGTGATTCTTACGACAAATGGCATCGAGATAGATAACTGTCTTATCTGAACAACTGGTAAAAAGAAACTCAATTAGTTTAGTGGTTGTTTCGATATTAAACATCTTGTGAGATGGACAATTATCGCATGTTACACGATTTGGACAATTTTGCTGTTACACCCGTATATATGTTGAATACTAAATCTTTTACACACGCGGAAGAGTTCCGGCCCATACTCGGGCTACTTTTATGACACTATCGGGCTCTACTTTGAGCAATAAGAATGTATAATTACTCTGCAAGCTTAACAGAAGAAACGTGATGAAATCGATCATAAACAAGAATGACGTGTTCATTAATTAATCATAGCTAATGATCAGAAGCTCATGAAAGATTGAAATAAAGTTCAAATATATATATATATATATATATATATATATATATATATATATATATATATATTCGACGGCTTGAATATTTGTTCCTTTTGCGAAGGATTTGATTTTTAGAAAGAGCAATAAGTCGGAAGGGAGCGTGATCTGTGGAATATGGTGGTTGCCAGGCCTGGGCAGTGGTAGGCTTCACCAAAAACTGCTGCACAAGATATGGTCACTAATGGAACCTCTGTGGTGCGTTGAGACGACCAAACTCTACACACTTTCCTTCAGTGCACGGAAGTGACCTAATGTTATAATTTAGTGCAAATCCGCGACAGAGTTCAAGGTCAATCTTTGGCAAGCGGTTTCATTCTGTGTACATTAGACATAGCAACAGTCCCGATACATTTTGATCAGACCTT
The DNA here is from genome assembly GCA_964036315.1 of Acanthosepion esculentum. Lineage (NCBI taxonomy): Eukaryota > Metazoa > Mollusca > Cephalopoda > Sepiida > Sepiidae > Acanthosepion > Acanthosepion esculentum. The sequence goes on along the minus strand of OZ038511.1, from coordinate 46,918,475 downwards.
ATATATATGTGTGTGTGTGTGTGTGTGTGTGTGTGTGTGTGTGTGTGTGTGTGTGTGTGTGTGTGTGTGTGTACCGGGTGCAACTGCAAAATTGTCCAATTGTTAAATTAAACTTAGAACCATTGTATCTTAGAAATGAATAAAAAATATCTTACTGGAATTCTCCGAGGTTTTTATGATACTATTAGACTCGACTTTGAGCAAGAAGAATGCATAATTACTCTGCAAGCTTAACAAAAGAATCGTGATGAAATCGAATTAATCATAGCTAATAAAAATGTATTTTAGTTCTAAGTTGAAATGATGATCTCCCGTGCTGTTGTGTCCTTCTGATTCAGTTTTCCTCTCTACTGCTCCCTCTTTTTTTAAAACTTATTTACCGTTCTTGAATGAACTTTGAAGATGGAAGCCATAGTATGAATGCTGGTACCATTACTGGAGGCCTGAATGATCTTTTTCCTCTCACCATTTCTCAGTTAAGAAGACATAGTGGGGATCACACAAAGCGATTGGGCTGACACAAAGCGATTCGAACCTGTTCTCTTTCTAGCTGAATAACTCAAAGTGTTTGATTCTTACGACAAATGGTATCACGATAGATAACTGTCTTATCTGAATACCTGGTAAAAAGAAACTCAATTAGTTTAGTGGGTTTTTTTTTTTAGATATTAAACATTTTGTCAGCTGGACAATTATCGCATGTTACACGATTTGGACAATTTTGCTGTTACACACGCATAACACACACACAGACACACGCACGCACACACACACGCACGCGCACACACACACACACACACACACACACACACACACACACACATATATATATATATATATATATATATATATATATATAATAAAAAAGGCTCAAACACTAGTATTCAATGTTTATAATTTATTACATTGGAATCGTAATCACGATCCAATTCATTAGACGTATAAATTCAAATATTTTTCAATTTGTAGGTCTGATGAATTGGATCGTGATTACGATTCCAATGTAATAAATTATAACCATGGAATATTAGTGTTTGAGCTTTTATATTCTTACTCTGTCCTGGACATTGAGTTCTACCTGGATTCTCTCCTCTTGGAAATTTATATATATATATATATATATATATATATATATATATATATATATATATATATATATATATTGACGAATAATATTATCAATATATATATATATATATATATATATATATATATATATATATATAGAGAGAGAGAGAGAGAGAGAGAGGGGGAGAGAGAGAGAGACCAATAATATTATCAATTTATATATATATATATATATATATATATATATATATATATATTGACCAATAATATTATCTATCTATCTATCTATATATATATATATATATATATATATATATATCGTTGCCACTTTCGTAATGTTCGTTGTAGTAGAGTCTTTGTAATCGCAGATACAACTATAGTAACGCCGATGAACAATACTGGTGTCAGACGCCTTCGTATAACACTCACACTAATAGTATTCATTTGATAATACTCGCTCAAACAGTAACCACCGAATCGTAATCCGTGTAGTGATTAGTATAGAGAAATAGTATAGAGAATAGCGGACCGTATAGCAATAGAGGATAGAATAGAAAGAGTGATCAGTTAGACGTCAGTTATGTGCCATGTGTGAGGCACGCTTAGGCGATCATGTATCTTTCGATACATGACTGACAAGGCAGATATTTCCCGCAGTAGGTTGCTATTTCTTTCTGCGGTAGACCAGTTGCCATCCATTGCGATAGAACCCGGTCTGTCCTGCTATTTACCCTGGGGGGGGGGAGAAGAAGAGGATTCATACCTTTCCCAAAAATATAAGCACGTTAAGTGACTGGAATTCATCAATCCGAGCCGCTATCTATTGCTTCACTGTGTTCCCATATATACATTTCCTTTACGATCACGTGATCTACTTATTTCAAATGGGATCTACTGAGTTTGCTCTCTGGCGATCTATGTTCAAACTACAGTGATGGCAGCGATACTTTATTCCTATATAACAATCTCCTTCCTTGCTTTTATACTTAATTCAGTGGCAAATGTTATACATAGAGGCCGAACATTATATATTGTAAAAGTAAGACGATAAACTACATCCAGCAGCAAGGCCTATGATCAGGAGGTTTTGTGGAGCGTGAACTACCTCTTAATTGCTGGTGTTCCCAGGTCTACCCTGACCCGGTGTGGTAGCGCCTATTAGGCTCCCAGCTGTGGCCAAATAGTTAACCCCGAAACTGAGGTAAAAAGCATTATAAAATATTACCAACAATACGTTTTTGAAGAAGAAAAACTATTGCCAGCAATACGTTTTTGAAAAAATAACATTGCCAGCTATACATTTTTGAGGAAAAAAAAATATTAACAGAAATAGATTTTTGACAAAACAAAAATATTACCAGGAAAAAAAATGTCGGCATTAAATGACCCATTGAGGTTGATATGCCGTAAAACAAAACAAACCAAACCAAACCTTGAATGAAAGAATGAATGAAAAAAATGATGGAAATAAAGCATTTATATCACACAGAAGGGCCTTTTGTCAACATAATCTCTTCCTTGGTATTACCACATAATCCAGTGGTAAATATTAATCCCATAGATCGAACATTCTTTTTCATCTTCTTTGTTCCGTCTTCCTTCTGGACGTGTGAATCATGGCTCTCCTCAACTTCTTATCCTTTGTAGTACATAGTAGCTTATGTATTTTTATCCCTCTTCTACCCACAGAAGATAGATAGATAGATAGATAGATAGATAGATAGATAGATAGATAGATAGATAGATCTATATTTTACAATAATGTTGACCGCGCACAATGCTCAAGAGCCACTCTATGTAGAGGGGTTAAAGAGTAAGAGTCATAGTTTATGGGCATATGTGGTGGAGATAACGACTGATAGATAGATAGATAGATAGATAGATAGATAGATAGATCTATATTTTACAATAATGTTGACCGCGCACAATGCTCAAGAGCCACTCTATGTAGAAGGGTTAAAGAGTAAGAGTCATAGTTTATCGGCATATTTTGGGGAGATAACGATTGAAAGAAAGAAAGAAAGAAAGAAATTGCATATAATGCAGCAATACACCCGTAGCCTAATGAAAAAAAATAGCATTTATTTTACAGATTTCGATATAATCTCCTTGTCAATGCACTTAATTCGTGGCCGAATATTAATCCCATTGATCGAACATGATACAGTGAAGATTTCAGCTAAGGATTCCATGTCATGCTATGGATTTACTGATCCACTGTCTTCTCTTTAGTTGTGTGAGCGTGGACGTAATAGTATGAAAGGGCGTCTCAGTTTTTGGTATGCGAACCAAAATAGAACTCGGGTTATTCGCCAAGGTTATCAACGTAAGCAGCGAGATCGTGTCTGCTTTCCTCCGTGCATTCCTGCTAAAGAGGAAGTTTCTTCAACATTTGCAAGGCACCAACTGCCAAATTCTTTTATTGTTATCGTTATTGGCAACAGCCATGGTGCTTTCTTTGACTTTAAGAAATAAAAAAAAATCATTTATTTGGCGGGCATTTGTCCCATGACTGACGATACCAGAAGCGACGTGTGAGGATAACACAAAAGAAACTGGAAATAGTAATCTTATTAATATTTGTTTTAAATTTGCTATATTTATAGGGGATGAGTGCTCGGTGTCGGAGATAGAGGGTTCGTATATATATATATATATATATATATATATATATATATATATATATATATATATATATATATATAAATATGAATATAAAATTGTGTTTGTATGTATATATATATAAATATATATATAAAAGTGTGTTTTTGTGTGTGTGTGTATATATATATATATATATATATATATATATATATATATATATATAAAGTGTGTTTGTATGTATGTATATATATATATATTTATATATATATATATAAAAGGTGTGTTTGTGTGTATATATATATATATATATATATATATGTACGTGTGTGTGTGTGTGTACACATATACGAGCCTCACATCAAAATTCGCATTAAGGCATGAAACTGACAGTCACCGTGCAGTGTTGATTTAATTGATATATTTCTGCACACACACACACACACACACACACACACACACACACATATATATATACATATATATATATATATATATATATATATATATATATATATATATATATACACACACATATATATATGTATATATATATATATATATATGTATATAATTATAAAAAAAAACTTTAAAATCTATATTCGGTAATAAATTAATTTCGATGAATATAGGTATATTCATCTCATCAAACCGACTACATTTTCTGAAAATGTAGTCGGTTTGATGAAATGAATATACCTATATTCATCGAAATTAATTTATTACCGAATATAGATTTTAAAGTTTTTTCCTAATTATCATTAGAATTTTTTCTATATCATACACTGAGCTCTCATACGGACTAAAAGTCGCCTTTGGAATAATCACTACCAATTACAATTTGGTATTATACATACATACATACATACATATACATATATATATATATATATATATATATATATATATATATATATATATATATATATATATGTATGTGTGTGTGTGTGTGTGTGTGTGTGTGTGTGTGTGTGTGTGTGTGTGTGTGTGTGTGTTGAAATGATGAGTGATGACGGAATACCTAAGGTCCTCATGTATAACCACCTTGAATGGAGTGTTGGATGGCCGTGACTAACTTATAAAGACAAGATCGGAGCTGTCAATGTGCCTCATACTAACCTTGAGCGAGTTACCCTGGATAGAAATAACTGGAGATATTTGTGACAGAGTTGTATCAAAAATTTCGAAATCAATCATACTGACCGGCTAAGAGACGAAAGACAACGGTGAAAAGCGTCAGCGAATATTTGTGTGGCTATGTCCCGAGATCTTCGCTGTTGCACAATATATGGGCTTGTATGCGGGTCACTATCATGACTGAAGTATTACATACGACACAATCATAAAAACTGATTGAATTTATTGGATCCTCATACATCAAAATCGACGGGGGAATCCATCATATATATATATATATATATAACACACACACTAAACTAAATAACACAAACACACACACACAAACACACTTACCATCCCCTCCCCAAACACAAATAAACTGCTGAACTGACCGGAGAAAAAAAAAGGGAATATAGCTCTTATCTCAAATGACAACTTAAAAGAGACTGTTTGACCAACACAAGGAATGTTAAAAAGATAAATAAATAAACAATAAAAAAACAAATGAAAACTACAGACAAACGTTCGTTTTATTCACCAAGACATTCATTTCTGTAGTTTACTGCTACAGCAAGCAGAGACATTTTTTCTCTCCCGATGATGGCCATGTTGGTCGAAACTAGTCGAGGAATATAAATGAAATAATAATAATAAAAGCATAAGAATATTAATCTACAACCCAGTATGTCTGAAGATTTTAATTGATTTTTCTAATAATTTTTATCGTTCAATATATATATATATATATATATATATATATATATATATACAGAGACAGAGAGACAGAGAGACAGAGACAGAGCAGAGACAGACAGATAGATAGATTTTAATAATCTTACCCGAAGAAGGCAGTTATGCGACCAAGACGCA
>OZ038511.1:46882817-46907817 GCA_964036315.1 Acanthosepion esculentum | reverse complement strand
ATATAAGCGGCTTTATAAAAAAAGTGGGGGATCTTTTAATAACTTGTCTATAAAAGAAACTGACCCCCACTTAATAGCCACGTGTTTGTTATCGAATAGCAAGATTAATTTTTTTTAATTAACAGGTAGCGAATTCAGCTACTTTTTAAAACAGTGTGATGTCAAATATTGAATTTGTTTACTTATTATTAGTAGCTCAAAATAAGCACTTAGACGTGGCAAGCTTGAGTAGTAAGTTCGATCCTCACTGGAGGCTCCAAACTTTCAGCCTTGTGCCAATCCTGAGCTGCGCTTAAAAAACCATTGGGACACTTCGACGTGGTGTTATGGTTAGTAATCTTGTCTCGTTATACCAATTACAACTAAATAGAGAGCTCAATCTTCACTGGGTTCCCATACATTCGGCCTTGTGCCACACCTAAGCTACGCTTAGAAAATCCTTTTGTGTACCTAGACGTGGATTAATGTTTAGCAAGATTGTCGCGCTAGAATCATTGCAATTGAGTAGTGAGTTCGATCCGCACTGAATGCTCCATAATTTAGGCCTTGTGCCACATATAAGCTGCACTTAGATAATTGCTAACCCTTTCGTAGCTCAAACTAGCCTAGACTATTTTAAAGTCGCCCCCAAAAATATCAAGTAAGGAAGTCCAAATTTAAGTAGCGCTCAGTTTTTTAAACGTATACTTGTTACGTCATATCAGTCCTAAATGGCAACGAATGCTGGAAAACCTCCTCACAGATGAAGAAGAGGCCTGCAGCAACAGGAATGTGGCTCTACAGGAGGATGCTGAGAATACCATGAACCGAACACGTCAGCAACGACAAAGTTTTAGAGAAAATGGAAAACAAAAAACGGATACCTATGCTTAACACCAGAAAGTTGACAGTTGAAATTTCTAGGGCACGTTATGAGGATAGAGGGTTGAGACAATTTGACACTTACAGGACATACTGTAGGCAAGAAGGACAGGAAAAGAACGCATAACCTACCTTGAGAGCTTGAGTACCTAGATGGCGGAGCAGGGTTAAGGAGAGATAGCATAAAGACATTGTGGAGAGATATGATCGCCAGTGGACTGAAGGGACACGGCGCATAGACTACTACTACTACTACTACTAATAATAATAATAATAATAATAATAATAATGGAGTAACCTTCTTATTACGATAAAAAGCGTTCTGAAAGGAAATCAAGTCAGTTATGTGCCATGCGTGATACACGCTTAGGCGATCATGTATCTTTCGAGACATGGCTGACGAGGCAGATATTTTTCCGCAGTAGGTTGCCATTTCTTTCTGCGGTAGAAAAGTTGCTATCCAAGGCTGAAGAAACCGGTCTGTTCTACTATTTACCCATAGCTTGGGGGAACAGAAGAGGATTCATAACTTTCCCAATGGTGTTAGCACGTAAGTGAACGTAATGGATTCGACTGGAATTCGAATTCGGCTCTCCGATTCTTACAGTTTCAAGAAAAAAGAAAATCTGGTCAGAGGTTTAAAACGATATTCCACCGGATCCATTTTTATTACCTTTTATTTTCTCATGAACAGTTTTTTGTTTGTTTGCTTTCTTAATAATGACCCGTAAATAGCGATGAGCTTTTGTTTGGATTTTTGTTTGTTTGCTTGTCATTCCTGTTTTCGTTCGGAAATGTTTCCCTTTACTCCTGCCCAAATACCGGACACGTCACTGCTTCGAGAACCTTTACACCTAATGACACGCAGCCCTATGTTATATCACTGAACTGTAACGAAAAGCGCAGGAGAATTTTCTTGTTGTACTAGGTCACAATGACCTTACCGGATTACTTTTATTGTCAAGTGCTGACTGACGATATACATTTCATTCAGACATCGTTATTTTAATAATAATATTAATAAAACGTTGATATTTCCACGTTTTCTTGAATGCATTTTATCATCACAAAGCCATTTCTATGCAGATAATTATCTAATATATAGATGCGTGCGTGCGCGTACATGTTTGTATATATATATATATATATATATATATATATATATATATATATATATATATATATTTAGTTATATATATTTATATATATATATATATATATATATATATATATATTTAGTTATATATATATATATATTTAGTTTCCTAAATTTTGGCTTGAGGATGAAACGGGATTCGACACCTTAATTCAACTTAATTTCAATAATTATATTGATGGTTTCGGCTCTCGTTTTCGAAACATGAGAACTCTTATGTAGCGAAGGAATTATATTTTTAAAAAATATATTATAATATAAGCTCTACTTCTGTATGGAGCACTGTCTTTTTAAAAATAAAAAACAAAAATACTAAAGAACTCTGGATTATTTAACAAACGTGTTCTTTCCTATTTTTCTGCATACCTGCACACACACACACACACACACACACACACAGACATATATATATATATATATATATATATATATATATATATATATATATATATATATATATACATATATATGTATATATATGTATGTGTGTGTGTATGTGTGAGTGTGTTTGTCTCTTCGTTTGAATGTGTCTGTATGTATATATATGTATATATATGTATGTATATATATATATATATATCTGTGTGTGCGTGCATATTTCTATGCATATAAATATATATAAAATTATTTATGTCCGTATATATATGTATATATATATATATCTGTATATATGTATATATATGTGTGTATATATATATATATATATATATATATATGCATGTATATATATGCGTATGTGTGCGTGTATATTTGTATGTATGTATATATATATATCTGTATATATATATATATGAGTCCGCATATATGTATATATATGTATATATATATATATATATATATATATATATATATATATATGTATATATGCGTATATATGCATTTATTTATATTTACATATATGTATATGTATATATGTATATATATATATGTATATGTTTGCATATCTATATGTTTGCATATGTATATATATATATATATATATATATGTATACATATATGTATATATATATATGTATATAAATGTATATATATACATATGGATATGTATATATGTGTGTATGTATGCACATTTGTAAATATATTTGTGTATATACATACATACATACATGCATATATATATATATATATATATATATATATACATATATATATATTTGAAATAATATAGTCTTAAGATGTGCTATATTTATGGGATAAAGTGCTCAATATCAGAGATAGGGCGTGTGCAAATATAAAAATGAACATAGAAGTCAACACTTAGAGGCGACAGTCTGTTTCATGCTAGATGCAATGGCCTGGCGATTGCATCTATCATGAAACAGACTGTCGCCTCTAAGTGTTGACTTCTATGTTCACTTTTGTATTTATATATATATTTGTAAATATATTTGTTTGTATATATATATATATATATATATATATATATATATATATATATATATATATATATATATATATATATATATATATATATATATATATATATATATATATATATATATATATATATATATATATATATATATATATATATATATATATATATATATATATATATATATATATATATATATATATATATATATATATATATATATATATATATATATATACACAGATTTGGAGACTGCACTTCGAAGTGGCTTAATGGTTAGAAAGCTTGTCTCGGTAGATCAATTGCAACTGAGTAGTAAGTTCGATCCTCACTGGGCGCTCCATGCTTTCGGCCTTGTGCCTCATCTGAGCTACGCTTGGAAATTCACTATATACAGGGTGGGAGATAAGTATGGTTACACTTAAAAACTTTTTTACATTTATTTATTACCATTTCATTTGGTTAATATTGTTGTCTTATTTTCTTCCTTCATATTCGGCCGAGTGTGCCCAAATTCCGGTTCATTAAATACTGAACTCATTCTTACACTTTTTCATCTCATGTACAACAAATCGTCAGCCGTATCAATTGCTCCACGATTTCCCTCTCTCCACGATTTGTGCACCTCCTCCTCCTCCTCGGCATTTACAATTTTTCAGTCCGGGCGATGACGATAAGCAACATCCGGCAGCAAGGCCCCTGATTGACAGATTGTAGATTTCTAGTGGCGTGGAACCACCACTCAATTTCTGTTTTTCTCAGGTCTACCCTGACCTGGAGTCCTAGCACCTTTTAGGGTCCCAGCTATGTTCAAATAGAGATCCGCCCATTATACATTTTAATAGTAAAAATATCAGCAATAGATTTTCATATAAAAAAGATAAGTGACCAACAATACCTATCAGTCAGTTAGTTATGTGCCATGCCTGATACACGCTTAGGTGATCATGTATCTTTCGATACATGACTGACGAGACAGATTTTTTTCCCGCAGTAGGTTGCCATTTCTTTCTGCGGTAGACTAGTTAGAATCCATGTCAATAGAACCCGGTATGTTCTGTTATTTACCCATAGCTTGGGGGAGAAGATTGAGGATTCATACCTTTCCCAAGGGTATTAGCACCTAAGTGAATGTAATGGATTCGACTGGAATTCGAACTCGGCTTTCCGATTCCTCAATCCGAGCCGCTATCCATTACTCCACCCTATATAGTCAAATTACCGACAATATATTTTCAAAGCAAAATGACCAGTAAAACATATTTATAGTAAAATATTTGTACTATGGCCAACAATAAATCTTATCTGTAATTGAAGTCATACAATTGCGTTCGAAATATATTTAGTTGAAGCCATAACATTGTGTTTAAATTATTTAAATTTCGGCAGTAAATAACTCATAGAGATGTTGGTATGCTGCTAAACAAAATGAACCGAAATTGAATCTTCCAATATTTCCTTTAGAATCCAAGAAGGACTTAACTGACCTAGTTAGAAACATAAAATTCCATAAAAATCAAGATGCATTCCCAAAAAAGCTAAAAGAAGATATAGCTAAAATAAACAGTTCAGCAAATGTATTTATCGCAGCCGACAAAACAAGAAATTTATACAAACTAACCCCTCCCACGCACAATAAATTACTAAAGAACAACATAACCAAAACATACAAAAAGGCACCCAAAACAATAGAACACGATATAAATAAAGAAGCTAAAGCAATCGCTCAAAAATTAGACCTAGATGACCGAATAAGTTGCATGAGCAAGACGCAAGCCTTTATCACACTAAAAGACCACAAGGAAAATTTCAAAACCAACCCTGCATGCAGACTCATAAACCCAGCCAAAAGCGAACTAGGTAAAATAAGCAAAACAATACTAGAAATCCGAGCTAATCTCAAAATGTAGACATGAAAACAAATTTTTACTACGTAACTTAAAATAGAAAAATAAATAAATATATAAAGAAACAACAATAAAATAAGCAAAATAAACTACTCCAAACAAATCACAAAACCACACCTGTTAGAATATGCGAAATAAAATCAAAACAAAAGAACGGACGAAAGTTATAACTGTTATACAAATAAAAATAAAAATAATAAGCAAAACAATTTGACCCAAATAAATAAGCGAACAAGCGATTTCCGGTAAATGGCGGCCATTATAGACTACCAACAATAAGCTATATAAACAAATTTTTACTACGTTAACCAAAAACACCGATCAAAATAAAAGAATAAATAAATAAATATATAAGATAAAAAATAAAAATAAAAATAAAAAAACAAACAAAAAAACAAGCAAAATAATTTGACATAAATAAATAAACAAATAAGCGACTTCCGGTAAAAGTAACCGCCAAAATATACTACCCATAATGCACCACTGACCCTTATATAAACAGCCGAGAAAAATAACAGCACTAGTCGCCTGACGATTGCACTAGCATGAAACAGACTGTCGCCTCTAAGTGCTGACTTCCATGTCCACTTTTATATTTACACACGCTCTATCTCTGATATTGAGCACTTTACCCCATAAATATAGCACACTTTAAGACTATATTTCTGCATATATATATATATATATATATATATATATATATATATATATATATATATATATATATTCTTACAATTGGAATTAAGATAGCATTAAATAAATTTAAAATTCGCAGGATTTTTAAAACTGTTTATAGTGTATAGAAGAAAACTGGTTAGTTGAGGAAGGTAGGAAAGAGAGCGTCAGAGGGGACAGAGTGAAAGATATGACAGAAGCAGGCATAGTTACAGGAAGTAATTTGGGGTATTATATTATGGAGGTAGTAGTGAGCAGGGGGAGAGAAGGAGAACCTATCCCCCTGCCCAAGTCTCCTTCTACAAACTGATACTTTAAACAGTTTGAAAAATCCTGCGAATTTAAAATTTAAAATTCATAGCTGAAAATGGTCATTCAGTCATGGTATCTTAATTCCAATTGGAAGTACAATTTTGCTCTGTTTAATGAAAATAAACACTGACCACTCTTTGTGAGTCAGTTTTAACATTTAATATCTCAAATTCTATATTGTTCTAATAGGACTCGCTTGGATTATACCAACGGATTACTACCTGTGTGCGTATGTATATATATATATATATATATATATATATATATATATATATATAGAGAGAGAGAGAGAGAGAGAGAGAGAGAGAGAGAGAGAGAACGCTACTTTCATACTGTTAAGTGAAAATTACGTCAATTACTGTTATGTGTTTTTTTATTGGTGTGTTGATTTCTTGATACTGGTCTGTACGTTTGTTTGGGAGAGTAATAATTCTGTTAAGAAAGGTGAAATAGGGAAAAGCCTGGTCGTACATTAATATTTGGGTAATATTCAATGGCGGCACTCTCGAGGATTTTCCTTCTGGGTGAGTTATTTTCATTTTTATGAGTGTAGCATTTTAAAAATCAAAATTGTGGTTGAATTTATTTCTATGTATGACTGGTGCATTAGTTGTCTTTTGTGAGGGCTCTTTTGTGCTCATAAATGCATTTAAAAAAAATTTCTACTTGTTTCTCCGATATAAATTTATAAATATAATTATAAATACATACATACATATATATATATATATATATATATATATATATATATATATATATATATATATATATATATATATGATAGTTTACTGAAGCTGTCAAATTACTGGTTAATTTTGTCAAGTTCTTTCTATTATTAGAAATGATTACGCCTCTCTCTCTCTCTCTCTTTATATATATATATATATATATATATATATATATATATATATATATATATATGATACCTATTAAAAAGAATATATATATATATATATATATATATATATATATTCTTTTTAATCGGTATCACGCCAAACAAGGCAGTACAGCCACTAGCATGTAAGGGTTTCAGGTTATTTCCAGATTATGATTAGCAGACACGTCGATTACCGATGCTAGACAGAAGTGACGCACAAAATCAGGTCCAGTAAGACGTGTCAGAACATGACAAGCCGGACATTGGTGCTCTTTGAGACACCCTAATCCTGCAATAATTTCACCTTAATCCATCGGTGTTTAACCATTACTTTATTCACGTGGAACACAAGACAGCTGTCAACAGCGAGGCGCCAATACACTTACTTTTTTCTTCTTTTAATATAGATAGACTATTAAACCCGAATATCCGAGTTTGTGTCTTGGTTGTTTGGGTGATAATTTATTATTGGTCAGTTTTATGCCATTTTCGTTCAGGACGTAAGTTTATCATGGTTCACTCTAGATGTTTTCCTTAATATCTGGTAACTGCCATGAATTAATTAGTTTATTGTTTCCGGTAATACTTAAGTCGGCTAATAAAATTAAAGAAACAATTAATAAGGAAATGTTTTTTAGATTAACAATCGTAAGCCATATCTCTACCCTCGACATTTGTCCGAATCGAAAAATATTGATTCTTTTTCTCATTTCTGAAGCTTCGTTAATTTGTTTCCTACAGTTTATCAAACATTTACAGGTTATTTAAAGGCTGAAAATATTTTTGGATTTTAAGAAGTTTTTTTTTTAGATAATTGTTTAGTGACACAAAACTTACGAATTAACCGATAGCTGGTGGAGAAGCGGTAGTCTCATACGTTTCCCAAGAGTATTTGCATGTAAGTGAATATAACGAACCCAAATGGAATTGGAACTCGGCTCTCCGATTAACAATTCCAAGCCATTATCCAATAAAACACTCACATTCACAGCACCTGGTATTCCCAAGCCCATCTAAGTACTGACCAGGCCCGACGATGCTTAACTTTGGCTATCATACGGAAACCGGTGTGTTCAACGTGTTTTGACCGTAAACAACTTTAGAATCGGGCTAACTGGAGTTAAGCAGTGTCGGACCTGATCATTACTTAGACGGGGGACTATTTAGGAACACCGGGCACTGTAAGCGATCTCCAACAATTCGAAATATGTTCTGGCTTTAAATAACCCACAAAGGGTTGATAATGCGTAAAAAACAAATTAATCACTAGAAGCGGGGTCCTGTTTCATGCAGTGTCAAATCGATCTCTGTTTTCTTGAAGAGTTATCTGTACATTGTTTTTATTTACAAATATCGAATTGCTAATTGTATTTACATTGTTGATAATTGCATTCTTTTTCCCCAGTTTGTAATAGTACGCAGATATCGATGACGTAAGCACAGTTTCAAACTTGAGATTGTTGAATAAAATAAAAACTATTTAAGATGTCACAAAACATTTTGTTTACGGCCGAAGTTAAGCAATGGCGGTCCTGGTCAGTACCTAGAACGGTGACCGCGTGGGAATAACAAGTTTTGTAAGCTTAGATGTGAAGGTGGAGCAATAGATAATAGCTCATGTTTATCGGAGAGCCGAGTTCCAATTACATTCAATTATACTCTCGGGGAAGATATGAATCCATCTCTTCTTCCCCCAGCTATGGGTTAATTAGCAAGACTTGTATCACGAAACAATTATTAGCGCCAAAAATATTCTTACAATGTAAAAATATTTTCTGGTTTTAAAAAAGTTTTATATATATTATCCGAAATATAAATGTATAGAAACTACTTTGGCCATAAAGTAAGGGATCATTTTGTATATTGATTGTAAAGTAGAATTGATCCCCAAATTTATATCCATATTATAATTTCTTGTTGGTTTATCAAATTCTGATTAGGTATGAATCCACCTCTTCTCCCCCATCTATGGGTTAATTAGAAAGACTTGTATCACTAAAACATTATTATCTATAAAAAAAATTCTTACAATGTAAAAATATTTAAATAACCTGCAAAGGGTTGATAAACCGTAAAAACTAATCAATCGATTTATCAATGTATTATGAACTGGACCCGGCTTCTAAAATGATGATGATGCTGTAGCTTCAGAAAAGTTTAATGTATGGGCCACAAAAACTATCTCTTCTTCTTCTTCTTCTTCTTCTTCTTCTTCTTCTTCTTCTTTTTCTTCTTCGTGACGTATCCCTTCAGGACGTTAGCGATCATAGCTCTCCATAATTTCCTGTCCGATAGAGCAATGGATTGCGACTCGGTGTGAAGAATAGGAGAGCTGTGTTCGAATTCCAGTTGCGTTCATTACATTTACTTACGTGCTAATACCCTTGGGAAAGGTATGAATCCAATTTTTCTGCCCTACCAGCTATGGGTAAATAGTAAGACACCCTGGTTTCTATAGGCTTGAGTGGCAACTGGTCTAGGAGAAGGAAAACTGTAAGCTGGCAAAGTACATACTCTGCAGCTAAGGAAAGGATCATTGACTCTGTGATCCCGACTACCGGCGATTCCTTTTTGTAGCACTTAATCACTTTTTTGTTTGTCATCTCCCCCAAACGCTGCTCTGCCATCTTTTCGCTCAAGTTCGCCGAGTAGGCTGTGCGTTCCTTTCCTCTTATCCGCTTACCTTATCTTTCTTGTGAGTATAAAATTTTCCAAGCCTCACACATCCTAAAACTTTTACGAGTGGACAAGGCAATTTGAGTCGTGTCCTGTTTCGAAACAAAATGCCAGATTACATTAACTGATTTCGGGACTCGGATAATAGAACGCGACCAAGATTTATACAATCCATATAAACAAACCGAAAGCTACAGAGAGATTGATCGGGCGGGAGACACCGGGGTGTATATTCGGATCAAATCCAACGAACAGTAGTGTCATAAAAATGCGCTATAAATTAATTGAAACGAAACTTTTATCTCCAATGGCTTCACCGAATAAATAGGGCGTATTTATTACTTTACCTCTGTTTCTCACTTGAGATTGTTGAATAAAAAACAAAGTTCAGATAACTATTTAAGATGTTACAAAACATTTTGCTTACGGACGAAGTTAAGCAATGGCGAGCCTGGTCAGTACATGTTGCCGCGTCCTGGGTATCTTGGCTATAAACTACATCCGGCAGAAAGGCCTCTGATTGGGAGGTTTTGAGTAGCGTAGAACCACCTCTTAATTGCTGATATTCCCAGGTCTACGCTGACCCGGGGTGGTATCACCTGTAAGGGTCCCAGCTATGGGCAAATAGGTAACCCTCAAAATTGTGATCAAAACAACAATGAAGTATAAAACAGGATTTTTATAGTAAAGATAACAGCAACATATCTTTGAAAAAATATTACTAGAAATACATTTGTCTCTCGACAAAAACCGTCTTTACAAAAATACATCAATGATAACAGGTCTACTACCGGATTTCCTGCTAGGAATACATATTCTATTCGTATGAACCTATCCAAAAGATCTTGACGGCATTAAATAACCCATTTAGATGTTGATATGCCGTAATCAAAATAAACCAAGCCAAACAATACATATTCTATTCATACGAATCTATCCTAAAAATCTTGTCGGCATTAAATAACCCATTTAGGTCTTGATATGTCGTAAAACAAACTAAACCAAACCAAACTAAACCAAAGAATACATATTCTATTCATAAGAATATATCCTAAAAATCTTGTCGGCATTAAATAACCCATTTAGATGTTGATATGTCGTAAAACAAAATAAACCAAACCAAACTAAACCAAAGAATACATATTCTATTCATATGAATCTATCCTAAAAATCTGCACGGCATTAAATAACCCATTGAGGTGTTGATATGCCGTAAGACAAAATAAAGCAAAGCTAAAAATATGTATTCTATTCGTATGAACCTATCCTAAAAATCTTGTCGGCTTTAAATTGAGGTTGATATACCGTAAAACAAAATAAACTAAACCAAAGAATACACATTCCATTCATGCAAATCTATCCTAAAGATCTTGAATGCATTAAATAACCCATGGAAGTTTTGATATGCTGTAAAACAAATGAATCAAACCAAACATTACTTCTCTCTCACGCTAGCCCCCTACCCACGTTTATCCCGCCCTTTCTCTCACACGCTCTTTCTCTCACACTCTCTCTCTCTCTCTCCTTTTCTTTCTTTTTCCATTGGCACCCTCGACGTCTCTTAATGGCTGGTGAGCCTTATCTAGTTGAGCATTACTTACTGATTTCTGAGTTCGATCCTTCCTAGGTGCCGCAAACAAAATTCTGCATAACATAACATAGCCTAGTAGGCTTGACGTCTTAAAATCAACCATCCTGCTCTCACCTCTTTTCTCATCTCTATTCGCCTTTCTTCCTCCTCTCTCATATCTGTATCTTATTATCACTGTCACTCTTTCTTTCTTTCTTTCTTTCTTTTACAATCGCATTTTCTGTCTATCTTCCAATCCCTTAAATTTTAGTTTTGTTTTTTTGTGATTTAACAACATAAGTATTTTCCATCGGTTACATGACAAGAAAAATAACAACACAGGCGCACGCGCGTACACACACACACACGCGCGTGTGTTCGCGCGATTAATGCCGAAATCACTTCGCTAAGAGAACTTTATTGAGACATTAACTTAGTATCAATTCCTTCAATAATAAGAGCCTTATATTCGAGTTGTCAGATGGAAGATACATGCCAAGTACTTTCGACAATTTCAAACTGTCATCTTCAGGTCGCAATTTTCTTATATATAGGCAAGTATTAATACGAAATATGTGTAGGCCGAAAGATGTTTTATTAAATTATGTTATTTATTGACAGTTGAATATATGTTTTGGAGCGTGCGATGTCGCGCTGCTAGCGTTCTTGTTCAAATCGATCATTAAGTCCTGTTAGCGAAGTGATTTCGCCATTAAATATATTAGCATTGCTATTTAATTCTTCGCATAAACTGTTTCTTTATTTTATATATATATATATATATATATATATATATATATATATATATATATATATAAAGGCATGTCACATTACATAATTTAGACATAATTTAGACAATTTTTTCTACTTATTTTTAATAAGAAATCTCGTAGTTATGGACTAGTTTCTTATTATCCTAATTAAAGGAAGAAATAAAATTACCATGTTGATGCATATTCATTTTATTCCGAGTACTTTCGACATTAACACAATGTCATCGTCCGTGTCTTGTTTTTTCTAAGACAAAAAATTGTTGTGTTGATCTGAAAATTAAATTTTTACGTGTGAAGTGAAAAATCGCTACGGTTATGTACTGTACAATTTTAAATTTTATCATGTAGACACACGAGCAAACGTCAAGTGACGTAACTAAATTATTGAAATGTCTAAATATTTTTAAAAAAGTAAAAAGGATTTAAAACTATTAGTTAAAACCTAGATATTTCAAACTAGCTACTGTAAACATTTTCAAACACTTACACACACACACACACACACATATATATATATATATATATATATATATATATATATATATATATATTACCTACCCTTAAAATGTGTCCGTTACCCAAGCCATGACACATGGAATACAGCAAAGTATTTGGCTTATTGGAAATATTAGAGTTAATCTATTAAGTTGAAACTAAAACTTTAATAAAAGCTTCAAGAAAGATTTTTCCTTTTAAGAAATCGTTTTAACCCTTAGGTATCGCGTTTCTCCAGCCTCAAATTTGTTTTATTATTTTTTTTTATTTCTTTTTTGTTTGTTTTTTTTTTGTTTTTAAATCTGAGTTGCATTATATTGCGTAATATTCTTATGGTCGGTTTATCTATGAGATTATGATGACATATCTACTGATACCTTTAGCTTTCCAATTCTGCAGTTAAATAATTTCTCTCTTATACTCACTGAATATAGATAACGACTTGTCTAAACAGAATGAAAAAAGTCCTTTTGTTAACGATCAGCTCAGAACCATTAATAACCTGATCGTAGTAAATGCTTTAAACAGGATGCTAACAACTGCGCCCAGTTGGACGGGCTTTATTGTTTAATATTTTATAATATTTATATAACGAGAGTCAGAACTGAGCGAGCTTCGATAGGACGAACAGACTCACCTTAATTTTAACTGAAGTGGTAACTTTATTATCTATCGGAATATATGTGTTATTGATAGCATGTGTTGGGGTGGGGGGTCATTGTTGTGCAATATTCAAGGTGACTCATCTGAATTTTACAAGGCTAATCTTTGTTGACAAGACATGAACTCATAAAGATTTGCTTTTTATTGTCGAACAAATAACCTGTTATAACTAAAAATGGTAAGGCAAGAAACTGTAGAGAGTGGGTGGAAAGATAGATAGATAGATAGAGAGAGAGAGAGGGGGAGAGGGAGAGAGAGATAGGGAGAGAGAGAGAGGGAGGGAGAGAGAGAGGGAGGGAGCGAGAGAGAGATCGCCATACTGAAAGAGAGAAAGAAAGAACGAAAGACAGATAGATAGATAGATAGATAGATAGATAGATAGATAGATAGATACATTGCCATACTCAAGAAGGGCAATAAATAAATAAAGAAATAAAGAAAGAAAGAAAGAAAGAAAGAAAAAAGGACAATAGATAGAGAGACAGATTGTCTGACTGAACAAGGCAGAAAAAGAAAGGAAGGAAAAATAGCTAGCGAGATAGATCGGCATACAGAACAAAGGAAATATATATATATATATATATATATATATATATATATATATATATATATATATAGATAGATAGATAGATAGATAGATAGATAGATAGATAGATAGATATAGAGATAGATAGATAGATAGTCAGTCTAGCTGACCAAAAAGAAAGAAAGATATAGATAGATCTACATTTTTTACAATGTTGTTCACCCTGTATAAGGCCCAAGATTCATTCGAGGTAGCGAGTAAGTGGCATATTTTATGGGGATATGTGGAGAAGATAACGGTTGATCCTAGACTTGAACAGGTTAAGATTGTAGTTACTGAGGACGCATCTTCTCGGGAGTTGGTTCCACAACGCAGCGGTTTGCGTGAAGAAGCTGCTTGACTATAACTTACATCTCATCAGTAGGAAACAAAAGGACTGAGAGTGGTTCGCTACAATGTGCGTGGCATAGTGGCTCTTAGACGTGAAATTCAGGATTGGTGGAACTAAGGAATGTAGTTCGTATGGACACTTTCTAAGGAAATAGCGATAGAGCAGTAAGAGGCTCATGACATTTCGCCCGTAAGGAAAGGGATTGCAAGGTGCAAAATAATTCGTCACCGACAAGGACTCAGCGCGCTTTAGGACTCTAGCGAGACTGGAAAATGAAAACTGGGCACTTCATGTCCACATATGGCAAATAGTACTCCATTTTCGGATTGATCTGGCTCTTGTAAAGATAGAGGCTTGCATGATGAGTCAGGTACTTACTGGAGCGGTACAGGGAGCCGATCATTTGACCTGCATTTTTAGCAATGGATAATATGTATGAGTTCCACTTGAGGTCTGAGTTGAGTTTAAGCCTCATTAGGCGATTAAGGTACAAAGTATCCTTGAGGAAACAACCGTTCATCGTTTACTGAACAAAAGAAAAACAGAAAGAAAGAACGAATAAAGAAAGAAAGAAAGAAAGAACAAACAGTGGAAAAAACAATAATGTAAGAAAGAAAGAAAGAAAGAAAGAAAGAAAAAAGAAAGAAAAAGTAGTGGAAGAAGCAATATTATAAGAAAGAAAAAAGAAAGAAAACTAACAATTGAGAAGAAAAAGGGGAAGAAGTAATAATATAAGAAAGTAAGAAAGAAAGAAAGAAAGAAAGAAAGAACAAACGGTGGAAGAAACAATAACATAAGAAAGAAAGAAACAAACAAACAAAGAAAGAAACAAGCAAAGAAAGAAAGAAACAAACAAACAAACAAGCAAACAGTGGAAGAAACAATAATGTAAGAAAGAAAGAACGAAAGAAAGAACGAAAGAAAGAAAGAAGAAAGAAAAAAGAAAGAAAAAGTAGTGGAAGAAGCAATAATATAAGAAAAAAGAAAGAAAACTAACAATTGAGAAGAAAAAGGGGGAGGTAGAAAAGGAATTGAAAAGGATGATGATGTCATAAAAGGTAAAAAAATACGTAAAAATTAAAAAGTTAAGCAATGAAGAAAAAAGAAGAAAGAAAAAGAATGAAAGTTGAACGACCGAGAGTCTAAATGAGAAAACATAAAACGAAAAAGATAATACGATTGCAAGCAATCCTGTTAACAGCACAAATATTCTACAGTCAATGGCGCCATGAATATTGCCGGCCTTAGGCAGACAATTTCATGTTCTATTCATACATGTAATGATCAAACCTCACTTTGGATATTGCTTTGTAATTAATCATACGATTTTGTTTTTAAATTTTATTTCATAGTTATTTTTCCTTCCTTCTCAGGGTAACACCTCTAAAACAGATACTGTACGGCTAATTTAGGATACTTACTGCCACTAAAGTCAAGGCAACTAGTTGATCTTATTTGTCAATAGTAATAATTATTATTATTATATCAACAACAACAGCAACAACAACAACAATAATAATAATAATAATAATAATAATATATTTAGCACCAACTGAATGTAATACTCGGCGTGATATGGAGTTCCAATATCTGCACTCGAAAATATGCAACTTCTGCGGGAAGGAAACCACAAGAAAAGACCCAGTTAGAGAGATATAGGGCCTGTAACAATTTCATGGGACTTTACAATACACACAGACAGAACAATTACATCGTGATCAAAGACCACAAAAATAGAATGTGCTTTCTTATGGACATGGCAACCCCTGCAGATGGTAATGTATCTTTGAAGATCTTCAAAAGACAAGGATCTTAAAATGGAAATCACATGGCACATGAGGACATCAATAATTCCAGTTGTAGTTGGAGCCCTCGGATTGATTGTAAAAGATTGCGATAATCTCATTGAAAGGAAATACAAAAAATTGTACTCACAACTTACGAAGAGTTTTATCTATGCAAAATGTGTGTCATCTTAGTCTTTTTGGGGGTTTGTTTTTTTTTACAAATTTATCAGTGGAACTTAGGTCTCTTGTTGGGATCCGGAAGAAAATGTGTATAGAACAGAAATCAAAGGAAATGATAATAATAATAATCATAATAATAATAATAATAATATTCATAATAATAATAATAATAATAATAATCATCATAATAATAATAATAATAATCATAATAATAATAATCATAATAATAATATTCATAATAATCATAATAATAATAATCATCATCATAATAATAATAATAATAATAATAATAATATTAATAATAGGTCCCAAAATATTTTGCTTGTTTATTCACCATAACTCCTTACGTGGGCAACTCGACGTGGTCTAGAACAATTACGACTGAGTAGTGAATTTGATTCTCACTGGGTGCCCCATACATTCGCCACATCTAAGCTCTGCTTAGAAAATTACCATAACTCTGTCCGTTTTTATTTTTTTACTATTTTATTTGTGGCGCTACCACTTCTTGTTCCCGCCACTTGTTTTCTCGGCCGGAAATATGGCTTTGACCGTGAACGTGAAATGATATTGTCACAAAGAGGCAGTTATGGAAAGTTTTCTGGTGGGACTTTCAACTGCAAAACCGACATAAAGCTCGAACAGACGAAGCCGGATATTATCGTGAACAGAAAGCGCCCTCTTGTTGATGTCGCGTGCTGAAGACATCAAAATCTTGTTAAGAAAGCGGCTGGGAAATTGTGGCCATATACAAATCTCAGCACCGACGTGGCACGTTTGTGGGATATGGAAACTGCCATAGTCCCCATCGTCATTGGCACGTTTGGCTCCATTCCCAGAACTTTAAACATTAAACTGGAAAGGCTTGGAGTCAAACTTCAAAACTCCGTATTGTTTTTCGCTCTTAGCAATGTATGAGAGAAGGAGATTGATTCATAACTTTCATACCTTTCAAAAAGCTTATTTGCGCATATGTAACGAATTTGATTGAAATTTTATACAAAGTGTGACGATAAACTACATTCCTTCCTTTTTCCCGTCCCAATTAAACAAGCTCGTTAAGTATGTTCGTTGCTGTTTCCCTCATTTTGTTCATTTTGCCTCCAACATGCCCTGTAAGTGTTAAATTCTCCAAGTCTACTTTCCTCATTATACATCCTAGTAATTTCAACTAGCTCTTTCTGAGTCTAAGTGCAAGTGTACTTTTTTGTTTCATTTTCCTTAAAACTTTCTCGTTGCTTACATACTCTGACCATGGTATTCTCATCATCCTTCTGTAGAACCTCTTGATTACTCTTCCTTTGTTCCCGCTCCTTAGTAATGTTTCTGCTTTCTAATTCTTCCACGCCCAGTAAGCCTTGGTCTTAGTGGCTTTACTGCCTTGATTGGGGTGAACTTGCTTAAGAAATATTACTATAATATATTAGAGCACAATTAAAATGTTTATTCTAATATCAACCGTTATTTTCCGAACAAACTAAAAAGAAATAATCTTTTTGCTTAATCGTAACGAATTCAAAGCCAGATTTGCGTGGATATTTATTACATAAGAGTCATCAATGACCATCGAATTTTCGTATGGAATCGATTAAGAAACGAACGGTTTTCCTCAAGTTGTTCGTAGGCAAAAAGCTTCATAAAAAGTTCGTCTGCAGAAGTGTTTGGGAAAAGAAAAAAAAGAAAGAAACAAAGAAAGAATGAAAGGCAACTATTTTTATAAAGCATTGCCACGTGATTGTCTGCCTGAGCCTGTGCGCATGCTCATACATAGCAGACAAATATTAACCCATTTACAATATGCTTTCTAATCGCAAATAAATAACCATTGTCTGCGTTTTTTTTTGTTTTTTTTTAACTTTTCGTATGCGAGTGAAATAATTTTCCTGCTAATACCAATAAACTGTCGTGACTGAAGAACCGAGGTCAATAAACGGTAGATTCTAGTTTGGTACAGAAAGAAAACCAGGTCATTGATTTAGGGGCAAGACAGTGACCTCGCCCAATCGACATATTAAGTAGAACTAGAACAAGAGTTTCATTTCTTGAAATAGAACGTTGCTGAGTTTAGATTCGACCTGTTCTAAAATTGTTTGAATTCGATCGATAAATGAATCCACATATACGGCCCAGTCGCAAAGAATAAATAAAAAGAAAGCAAATCCTGATTTTAGTTTAAAATTTTGCCATATTTTTTTTTCTATACCTTTTTTTTTAAATCATTTCACCCAAAGCAAAGAAATGCCACTAGTACGTAGGGGGTTGCAGAGAGTGAAAGTGAGAGTAAAGACTGAGTATATAGAGGATTTAGGAAAGGACAAAAGATGAACGGAATTCAAGAAGATAGAAGATGGCGATTGATGTTGCATTTAAATTTTTGACAATTGTATTTATCAGAGGAGCAAGTAAACAGAAGGCGGGAAGAGCGAGAAAAGGAACTTTTAGAGGAGGAATGGCGGTTGCATTTAACTATTTCAGCAGTTAAACGGTGGGACCTAGATGCCAATCTTGGAGCACACTTAAATTCATGTCGTTGGCACATCAGGGGTAAAGCTCATCAGAGCAATTGCCATTAAAATATTTGTAGAAAAGACAGCCACGCCACGTCAGTGAGAATGTGACTGAAGTCGTGATGCCACACATTACAGATCCTTCTTTGGATTTTGTCAAGAACCTCGAGATGAATAGCAGGAGCACGAAACAAGATATTCCAACAGTATTTAATGCATGGACGAATGGTAGATTTGTAAATGTGCAAGATGGACTCTGACGAGAAAATGTTTCTGGCAAGACACAATGACCCAACTTTCCTTGCAGTAGATACAGCTATTGATTCGATGTCGTCGCTCCACTTCAAGTCAGTTGAAAATGTGTGGCCAAAAAGGCGTAGAGTTGCTCTCCAGGAGTCTAGCGTCAGCCATGCTGATAGCAGAAAAGTTTATATATGGTGTTTAAATGAAAATAGTTTTGTTTTGGAGAAGTTAAAATTTACGAGCCATTTCCTCGCTATTATTGAATATTCCCGAGGTATCACTTCCTGGCACTTACTTTCGGCTCAAGCAATAATATTGCCTAAATGGACAGGAGATGAGTGAGATCCAAGAATTGGTCTCGATTTGGAGACTCACTATTACTGAGGTAATTTCCTGCAACTTATATTCGAGTATCCAAAGATACTTTCCTAAAGCAAAGCAAAGTATTAAGAAACAGGAAACTGTCGTTAGAAACAAATAAAAAATTACTATGTAATATAAATCCTCATATATGTCAGAGAAATGATGTCTTGAGACAACAGAAATATGGTTCTACAGAAGGATGTTGAGAATACCATGGACGGCACATATGAGAAACGAGAAAGTTTTAAAGAGAATATGAACTAAATTGTCACTTCGAATAAGAAATTTCTGGGACTTAGAAAAGCGGGCTTGGAGGATTTTAACTCACGCGACGTATTGAGGGTCGGACGTGCAGGCTGGCAGGCAGCGAAGGACCCACATAACGATGAGTGGTAGAACAAGGACTGGGATGAAGTGTAAGAAGACAAATATTGTTTAGATCTACAAAGGTTTGTAAAGCTATGATCGCCCCCGTCTTGAAGGGTTCAGGGGGCATAAAAGAAGAAGACGACGATGACGAGTGCCAGGTAGCCAGATTGAGCTAAAGTCACGAATTGGTAGACATTTGAAAGCCCAATGCTGCTAAGATCTAAATGACCTTTCTATTCATTCATCAGCCGTTATCAGGGCGGGGCAATTATGCGAATCTTTTCTTTCCATTCCACGCGATTATCCATCGCACCTGGTAGGTCTTCTCGTTCGCATTCTGCGTCTCCGCGGGTTGTGTAATGGATAGCGACATATCAACTCCTTATGGATATTTAATGTCAAAATTTTATTTTCTTGTGAACTTTAGCATTTCTTTCCAATAATATTTTGCCAGCAATTTTTTATTCTTTTACTATGAAAATGTATTTATGGTAATTTTAATTTTTTTTACTATGAAAATGTGTTGCTGGTAATTTTTAATTTTTTTTACTATGAAAATGTGTTGCTGGTAATTTTTAATTTTTTTTACTATGAAAATGTGTTGCTGGTAATTTTTAATTTTTTTTACTATGAAAATGTGTTGCTGGTAATTTTTAATTTTTTTTACTATGAAAATGTGTTGCTGGTAATTTTTAATTTTTTTTACTATGAAAATGTGTTGCTGGTAATTTTTAATTTTTTTACTATGAAAATGTGTTGCTGGTAATTTTTAATTTTTTTACTATGAAAATGTGTTGCTGGTAATTTTTAATTTTTTTGCTATGAAAATGTATTGTTGGTAATTATTAATATTTTTTTACTATGAAAATTTATTGGTAATTTTTTAATTTTTTTCCGATGAAAATGTATTGCTGGAAATTTTTCTAATGTATTTTTGTATTTTCATGTTTTGACCCCAGTTTCGGGGTTCACTATTTGCCCATAGCTGGGACCATAACAGGTGCTGCTACTGGACCTGGGAACAACAGTGGATGAAATAAAGGGTTCAGTTCGAAATTCCAAGGCCGGAGAGTGCAACGGCCGAAACATCGTGAATATGGCAATAAAGATAAAGACAACAGTCCGAACAATGTAAATAATATAAAAGACTTAAAGATGTTAAGATTGTAATTGTTGTGGAAGCAATTAAGAGATGGTTCCACGCTCTTCAAAACCTCCTTGCCGCTAAATGTAGTTTATCGTCATACTTTGTGTAAAATTCCTATCGAATTCGTTACAGTCACATATGCGCAAATAACATTTTTCAAAGGTATGAATGTTATGAATCCATCTCCCTCTATCACCCAGCTATGGGTTAAATAGTATTTGCGTTAGAGGGTGCTTACTTACTTTCCCTTATAAAGGATGATAACTCAAAATACAATTAAGTTACGATCCTTGTCCGCGAGTTGGAACGCGTTACTTCTGAATTCGACATGGTGACACGCACGTGGAACACATATTTTAATCTAAACAAATCTTTGCTGTTCTCAGGCAGTAAGTAAATAAAAGTTATTTTATTATGTGTTAAAAAAAAACTTGTCTTTTATTTCCATTCGTTTCTGATCATCCCAGCAACCAGGGATATAACAACTTTTATCTGGAAAAATCATTGTTAATCATCAAAAGATTTTAATGTAATATTCATTCACAAAAAATAAAGAATTATTCTTACGGTTAGAAATATGTTTTTTGCTTTAAGTATCTAAAGGTTGATACTCCGTAAAAAAAAAAACTCAATCAAATAAAAAAGAGTTCGCAACAGTGTTAGTCAGTTATATGCTAAATGTGATACAGACTTAAGCGACCATG
This sequence comes from Acanthosepion esculentum, assembly GCA_964036315.1. Lineage (NCBI taxonomy): Eukaryota > Metazoa > Mollusca > Cephalopoda > Sepiida > Sepiidae > Acanthosepion > Acanthosepion esculentum. The sequence goes on along the minus strand of OZ038511.1, from coordinate 46,886,260 downwards.
TATCTTTCAATACATGACTGACGAGGCAGATTTTTTTCCCACAGTAGCTTGACATTTCTTTGTACGGTAGATCAGTTACCATCCGTGGCTATAGAACCCAGCCTGTCCTGTTATTCACCCATAGCTGGGGGGGGGAAGAAGAGGATTCATACCTTTTCCAAGGGTATTAGCACTTAAGTGAATGTAATGGATCTGACTGGAATTCGAAATCGGCTCTTTGATTCCTCAATCCGGGCCGCTATCCATTACGCACCCGTGCCTCGCAACAGAACGTTATTACGTTCTGTTGCGACAATTTTACAAATTTACCCTCACTTTTCCAAGGATGCCCAGTAGATCTTGTTCTCTCCTGAATGACTTGTAAGATGACAGGCCATGAGGTTGCTTTTTTTTGTAGGTTACTGTTAACTGGATAGATCCAATGCAATGAGTAGAATCATTGTGCTGTCTTCACTTACAATCGTTTTGTCAATGTTCATACGATGCTGACGTTGATAAAGATAGACACGACGAAGGCTTGGAAGAAGTCTCGTTTCATTTTATCGGGTAAAATTTCCAGACAACTGACAGCATTTCCATTACCACCCAAGTTTTGCCAACGGGAAGGTTAACATCACTTCTAAGATTGAAGAACTGGTCGACTATTTTTAATGGTTTGCCAGATTGGTAGAACCTTGTTGATTAAAGCAAATCAACTCTGCTTTGATGTGCTTTAACTGAATTTACACCGCAACTATATCTGGGCACGTGACCAAGCGGTAAGAACGTTCGCTTTTCTGACCATGAGACCCGAGTTCGAATCTCAAGATTTGTCAGGAAGGTGACTTATTGATGTTATCGGTCTGGAAAATGCTGAAAATCCTACCACGGGTTCACCTAAGCCTTGTGAGAATCGTCGATGGCTGTGGCTAGAACGAAGTCACAAGTCATCGTGGCCGAGGTTTTGAGTGTAACTGTGACTTTAGTTGCTTCCCTAACAATTAAAATCTTAACATCTTTGTCTTTTACATTGTTCGGACTGTTGTCCTAATCATTATTGCCATATTCACGACGTTTCGGTTATTGTACGCTCCGGCCTTCTTCAGGTGATTAGAATTTCGCATCGAACCCTTTATTTCTTTCACCGGGGTAGATTGTTCTAGTTCCGCGTGCCACGCCGCTTCCGAATGTCTCAGTTATCTCCCTTTAACTTAACTCTCCAAGTTTTTGTTCACCACTACAGTAGCCAGGTATTGAACTCACAACCCTTTGACCAACGCTTTTATCCACAGCCATGTGTCCTTGATGTCAACCGTTATCTATTGTACATGTCCTTATAATATGCACTTCCAGCTTCTACATTACCCACCTTTACAATAATCTTACGGAGTAATTCTCGACCTTGAGTGGCTCTTGAGCCTTGTATTTAGTGAATGAAAATAAAACACTGATTTGTCGAGCTGCTTTCTCTAGATTGCGCAATCGGGTTTCAGCCCATTGTATAATCAGCATCTGTGATAGTTTCTGACATAACTTTTGCTTCTAGCTTGTCTTTGGAATCGAAATACATGAAGAACAGGGACCCCTTGTCTTCATATTTGAATGATTCGTTTTTTTTATGGTTTATCAACCATTTGCAGATTATTTAAAGCCAAAAATATTTTTAGATTTTAAGAATGTTTGTGGGGAGATAATAATGGTTTAGTGATAAAAAAAAACCTAATTAACCCATAGCTGGGGGGACAAGGGGTGGATTCATACCTAATCAGAATTTGAAAAACAAACAAGAAATTATAAGGTGGAATAAAGTGGGGGATCAATTCTATATAACAAGCAATATATAAAGTGATTCCTCACTTTGTGGCCACAGTATGTTCTACACATTTATATTCCAGAGAATGTAAATAGATCCAGAAGATATGCCTGGGCAGCTAATCAGTATTTGATTGATTGATTCTATGATTCGTTTTCTACGGGTTATCAAACCTCTGCAGAATTTTATAAACAAAAAAAAATATTGTTACATTCGGGAAGATGAAGCACGACAGCCCAGGAAGGAAGTCCATCGAGGGGAAGGAAAAGCCTGATTTTAATTCTCCGCTGCCTTGCAGTCATATCCAAACACAGAAAAGGCTATGGATGTAAGTCCAGACAGAAAACTTAGAGTGGAATCCTGATGGAGGTTAGCTGTAAACACTGACAACTTTCCGGCACCTCTTGCAGACAAGCTGTCCCCAATTGTAATGCATTGTATTCGCTTGAATCTTGTCGTTACGACCGAGAGGGGAGGTTAATGTAGTTTGAGCAGCGCACGGCCTCCATATACCATCGCCAGTCTAGAAGGAGGAAAATTCTGAATTTAAACCACCTGCTGCCTTGTAGGGCATGCATATTTAAATTCTGGGAGGAGGGACGAGGCAACCTCAATATTCCCGCTGCAAAAGGAACCGGACAAGCCACTGCATTTTTCTGCCTTGGATGGCACCATCAACGACAATTGTGAGATGGAGGCGAATGGTGACCATAACGACACAAAATGGGCTAACTGAACAAATCAATGAACGATAAAGAAATTTAGAGGGAGATAATAATGGTTTAGTTTTACAAGTCTTACTGATTAACCCATAGCTGGGGGATAAGAAATGTATTCATACCTAATAAGAATTTGATAAACAAGAAATTATAATGTGGTTATAAAGAAGATCAACTCTATATTACAATCAGTATATAAATTGATCTTTCACTTTGTGACCGAGACCATTTCTATGCATTCACATTCCAGAGAATGTAAATAAATCTAAAAGACATGCCTGTGTAGCTAATCAGCATTTGATCGACTGAGTGATTGATTGGTTCGTTTTCTACGGCTTATGAACCCTTTGCAGGTTATTTAAAGCCAGAAAATATTTTTAGATTGAGAGAATATTAGGGAGATAAAAATTGTTTTGTTATACACGTCTTACTAATTAACCCATAGCTGGTGGGGAGAACAGATAGATTCAAACCTAATTAGAATTTGATAAGCAAACAAGAAATTATAATGTGGATACATAGTGGGGGATCAGTTCTGTATTACAATCAATATATAAATCAATCAAATATATATTAAACCTGGGTCAGAGGAAACAACTCCACTTTTCTGGAAATCTATAAAAACCATTTTGTCCAGTTCATCCTCCAGGAAGATGCCAAATTCTGGGAATATGGCATCATGAAGCTGTCTCGAAGATGGTGAAAGGTACTGGAATAAAATAGTGCATAGTACGAATAGCTAAATATTTTCTTTGTTTCAACCCAATAAAAAGGTATTTACCAAAAATTCAACATATTTTCTACAGGCTGCGCGAACCGAATGTCGTGTGGATATTTGCCGTTAAGCTTTTGCTATCTTTTATGTATAAAAACGAAGAACTACGCGGAAGTAGACGATAGAAAGTAAACTTCAGTGAACGTCATTTTCAGCT
>OZ038511.1:46845317-46880317 GCA_964036315.1 Acanthosepion esculentum | reverse complement strand
TTCTATTTCCACTTCTCTATCCCTTTTCTTCACCTCTATCTCTCTTTTCTAGCCTCTCCCATTTTTCCTTTTTCTCTTTTCTAATCTATCCCTTTTTCTTTTCTCTCTGTGTCTTTTCTACTCTATCCTTTTTATTTCTTTATTTCTCTTTTGTACCTTTCCATGATATTTCTAATTTCTTCTCTATACTTCTTCCTCGTTCACACAACCTCATTCAGTAACGCTCTACCTTGAGTTGGTCTTTGGCCTTGTATTGGGAGAAGATTTTGTAAGAAGATTTTCCTTTTACTTCTTTATCTCTCTTTTCTGCCCTCTCTCTCTTTTTTCTTTTTTCTCTCTTTCTACTCCATCCTTTTTTTTCTCTTTTTTCTATTCTATTCGTATTTTATCTTTATGTCTCTTTTCTACGAACTGCTATCTTTTCAATCTCTCTTTTTTTTACATTCGCCCCATTTGCTTCTTTCTCTCTCCTTTCTACTCTATCACTTTTTCTTTCTCTCTCTCTCTCTCTCTCTCATTTCTACTCTATCTCTTTTCATTTTAACTTGTTCTTCTCTTTTTCCCATTCTCTTCCTTTTTTTATTTTCTAGCTCTCTTTTCTACTCTATCACTTTTTCTTCCAATCTCTCTCTTTTCTTCTCTCTCCCTTTTCTTCTCTCTCTTTCTCTCTCTTCTAGTAGCTCCTATTTCTTTATTTTTCTACTCTATCCTTTTTCATCTCTCTCTTTTTCTCTCTTTCTTTTCTACTGCCCATTTTCTACTCTCTCACTTTTCCTACTCTCTCCTCTTTTCTTCTTTATCTCACCATCCTTTTTCCTTCTCTTTCTATTTTCTACTCCCTCCTTTTTCCTTCTCTTTCTCTTTTCTGCTAGCTCCTTTTTTTCTTATCTCATTTTTTACTATATCCTTTTTCTCCTTTGTCTTTTTCTAATCTTCTTTATTTCTCTTTTTCTAGCTATATTTTCTACTCTCTCCATTTTTCTTTCTCTTTTTCTACTCTGCCCATTTTGTCTTCTTTATCTCTATTTTCATCCCCTCTCTTTTTGTCAACTCTCTATCTCTCTTTTTTACTCTATACGTTTTTATTTTCTCTCTTTTCTACCCTGTCGCTTTCTTCTCTCTCTCTCTCTCTCCTCTCTCTAACTTCGTTATCATCGCTTACGTAAAGGCCTGAATATAAATCAGGACTAATTAGCATATCATCACCTGTCGACTTTCATTGAGAGTCGAGAGTATTCATCACCTTTAGGGTGTGGTGGAGACGATGGTCTTCAGGTGGAACAGAGACAGGAAACTGGGTCAAAGCGTTCATTGATGGTGGAATCGGCGAGGGGAAATGGCATGAGTCGGTGATCCTCATCAACACTTTCAGCCCCCGAACTGTCTGGGAGGTATCTACATCAGACCTTTTTCTTTTCTTTTTTTTCGGCATTTACGTTTTTGTTTTTATATCCCTCAAGATGATTCAATAGTCTCACGTTGACATAACCTCGAAACAGGAAAAAAATATTTTTCTTTCTCTCTTGATCATGATTTTAAAGTGGATGTCATTTTCTTGTGAGGCATATATATATATATATATATATATATATATATATATATATATATATATATATATATGTATATATGTGTGTGTATGTGTGTGTGTGTGTGTGTGTGTGTGTGTGTGTGTGTCATTCACAGACAGTACTGTTTCGCTGTATCACAGCTCCTCAGTGCGACTAGACTTCCGAATGCCTCAAGCCAGGATTGAAACACAACTAATTTGGTGTCAGTCAGAGCTATCTTCACTCGGTAGAGTTACACAACTAAATCAAGCGTATTGTTTTTACAAATGTAAACAAATGCCAATCAGCCAAAGTGCTCCATTCATTTTACTGAAGAGCTTTATATATATATATAAAGTGTCCACGTCTACTTCTAATATGTAAAATAGATAGATTGGTTAATAAAACAAGGACAAATGAAAGGGTAGCTATATAATTAGTACGATAGAGATTTTTTAAATCTTAATTATTAACTATATGACAGAAATGAAGCATGGAGAGAAAGGTTTTAATTTCGGATTTTTCGGTATTCGGTATGTGACATGGTTTATGAAGTGGGATTCGTCGTGGTCAGTTTCCATGCAATCCATTCCTATTTAAAAAAAAAAAAAACGTCGTATTGTGTGAGTACTTACGCTGATAACCATCGTATCCAAACTTTTGGCGATGTCTTTCAAAACAACTCTTGGGTTTATATTAACCTCACGACACAGTTTTCGTGCAGTTCTCGGTGATAATTTGGGTTTTCGTCCAGGCCAAGGCAAATTCTCTGTCGTGCCAAACTGTTTAAACTTCTTTATAACGGATTGTACCTTAGATCTAGGGATAGCTAACCGGTTTGAAATAGAGCTGTAACTATTTTCCGACTTGTGGAAGTTTATACTTCTCTGTCTCAAGTCAGATCTAACTTCCTTTGTCTTCCCCATCGTTAACGTAAGAGTAACAATGGTGGCCCTCTATGCACTACGTAATTTTCTTTGCTGGAATTATCACAAATATTCTACTGAATAAATAGTCTTGTAGGCTTCACCGATAAAATAATTATGCAAATTACTTATACTTACACAAATCAATCAATTTAAATGATATTTTCTAGTGTACGAATAATTTTGTCTTTTCCTATTTTGCACAATTCGCCTGTCAAATTTGTTATATTTAACGTATTGTCCTGAAAATTGAGTTTTATATTCCTTTGTTGGTGATTATTAGCATATCAAGAACTAGCATCATACGGGCATTAAATTCTGAGAAATGGATAAAAATATTCCAAATTTATGCGTTGACTGTAATTATAGAGAACAAATTTAGAATATAAATATAGAAGGAAAAAGATAATTAGTGTTATCTTTATTAGGCTAACTAATTTGAATTTGTGATGATTATAGCTGCCTATAATAACAGGCACCATCGGACTATTTGTTGCAACACTTTCAAGTCTGATCAAACACCACATCACCCGATGTACGAACTTGTTGAACCATTGTTGAGGAAAAGGTTCTTGGCCAACTCATTCTATTTTAGTTCTACTATTATTCCATCATTTATTTCTTCCTTCTTTCGTTACCCTTCCTTCACTCTCTCCCTCCTCTCTCACTCCACACTCTATCTCTCTATCTCACTCTCTCGTTTATATTTTAAAAAGAATTTTATATTCGATAATCTGGCATTTTTCTGTCTTCGTCTCTCCCTTTCTTCTCTTCTCTCTTGCATTCCCTTCCACAAGTTAATCCAGTATACCAGTCCGGATGAATTGTCTCCATTTCTTAAGAACTTTCAGTTTAAAGAGATGAATATAGAAATATTCAAGAAATGAATTATAAACGAAATGGTTATAAAAAAAGTTTTAGATTAAAAAAAAATTTGAAGTTCAAGTGATCACTTCAGCACCTCGACAATCCTTCAACAAACTGATATCAACAAACACTGTTGTTTCATTTTGTCACCCTTTTGCCTCTCCTATGTTTTCTTTATCCTTATACGTCCACTCGTCAGAGGGTATCGGCAGGTGACTTTTGATACTTCTCGTATACTTAGCCGTTGTTGTCAATTAAAAAAAATCGGCTGGAGTCATCACTTTAACACCTCAACAATGCTTCAACAAACTGATATCAACAAACACTATTGTTTCACTTTGTCACCCTTTTGCCTCTCCTATTTTTCTTTATCCTTATACGTCCACTCGTCAGAGGGTATCGGCAGTTGACTTCTGATACTTCTCGAATACTTGGCCGTTGATGTCAGTTAAAAAAAATCGGCTTGAGTCATCACTTTAACACATCAACAATCCTTCAACAAACTGATATCAACAAACACTGTTGTTTCACTTTGTCACCCTTTTGCCTCTCCTATTTTTCTTTATCCTTATACGTCCACTCGTCAGAGGGTATCGGCAGGTGACTTTTGATACTTCTCGAATACTTAGCCGTTGTTGTCAATTAAAAAAAATCGGCTGGAGTCATCACTTTAACACATCAACAATCCTTCAACAAACTGATATCAACAAACACTGTTGTTACACTTTGTCACCCTTTTGCCTCTCCTATTTTTCTTTATCCTTATACGTCCACTCGTCAGAGGGTATCGGCAGTTGACTTCTGATACTTCTCGAATACTTGGCCGTTGTTGTCAATTAAAAAAAATCGGCTGGAGTCATCACTTTAACACCTCAACAATGCTTCAACAAACTGATATCAACAAACACTGTTGTTTCACTTTGTCACACTTTTGCCTCTCCGATTTTTCTTTATCCTTATACGTCCACTCGTCAGAGGGTATCGGCAGTTGACTTTTGATACTTCTCGAATACTTGGCCGTTGTTGTCAATTAAAAAAAATCGGCTGGAGTCATTACTTTAACACATCAACAATCCTTCAACAAACTGATATCAACAAACACTGTTGTTTCACTTTGTCACCCTTTTGCCTCTCCTATTTTTCTTTATCCTTATACGTCCACTCGTCAGAGGGTATCGGCAGTTGACTTCTGATACTTCTCGAATACTTGGCCGTTGTTGTCAATTAAAAAAAATCGGCTGGAGTCATCACTTTAACACATCAACAATCCTTCAACAAACTGATATCAACAAACACTATTGTTTCACTTTGTCACCCTTTTGCCTCTCCTATTTTTTTTTTTTATCGTTATACGTCCACTCGTCAGAGGGTATCGGCAGTTGACTTCTGATACTTCTCGAATAGTTAGCCGTTGTTGTCAATTAAAAAAAATCGGCTGGAGTCATCACTTTAACACATCAACAATCCTTCAACAAACTGATATCAACAAACACTATTGTTTCACTTTGTCATACTTTTGCCTCTCCTATTTTTCTTTATCCTTATACGTCCACTCGTCAGAGGGTATCGGCAGTTGACTTCTGATACTTCTCGAATAGTTAGCCGTTGTTGTCAATTAAAAAAAATCGGCTGGAGTCATCACTTTAACACATCAACAATCCTTCAATAAACTGATATCAACAAACACTATTGTTTCACTTTGTCACCCTTTTGCCTCTCCTATTTTTCTTTATCCTTATACGTCCACTCGTCAGAGGGTATCGGCAGGTGACTTCTGATACTTCTCGAATACTTGGCCGTTGTTGTCAATTAAAAAATCGGCTGGAGTCATCACTTTAACACATCAACAATCCTTCAACAAACTGATATCAACAAACACTATTGTTTCACTTTGTCATACTTTTGCCTCTCCTATTTTTCTTTATCCTTATACGTCCACTCGTCAGAGGGTATCGGCAGTTGACTTCTGATACTTCTCGAATAGTTAGCCGTTGTTGTCAATTAAAAAAAATCGGCTGGAGTCATCACTTTAACACATCAACAATCCTTCAACAAACTGATATCAACAAACACTATTGTTTCACTTTGTCACCCTTTTGCCTCTCCTATTTTTCTTTATCCTTATACGTCCACTCGTCAGATAATAGAAAAAAGGAAGTGATGTGCCTGTTTACAAACAAAATTGTCCATAACCATTCTGGGTCTCACCAATCGAGGTGCAACTAAATGCACCGAAACGAAGTTGCATCTTTGTCGTGAGTAAATTGTTTTTGTCTATATGAAAAATTATAATATATATATATATATATATATATATATATATATATATATATATATATATATATATATATATATATATATATAGTACAGGTAATAGATCCGTTAGTAATCCTCCAGGTGGCGGATCCTGGTAATATTAAATATTAAAATTGATCCACAGAGTGCTGAATGTATTTAAAATAACAGAGCATATATATTTCTATAGCAATATTTCAAAATGTCAGTTAATTTTGTGAGGCAATTTTGAATTTTTCCTATAATACATACATATATATATATATATATATATATATATATATATATATATATATATAACCAACTGAGAGAAAGAACAGATGGAGTAAAATTCTACTGTTCGTAGCATTTACTTTTTGAAAAATGCTAAATACAAAGTAAAACAATATATTCTTTTATTATAAGAGATTATGATATAAACATCTTGAAATCGCTACACAAAAGCTTTCATGTTTCCTACTTTCGTCTGAAGAATTACAATGAAAGTATTGAAACATGAAAGCTTTTTTCTAGCGATTTCAATATGCTTTTAATATAATATCTTATGATAATATATATATATATATATATATATATATATATATATATAGATTCGTGACTTGAATCCTATTGAAAATCTATGGCAAGAATTGAAAGCTTAAATAAATCCTCGGTCACCAAAGAGCCTTCAGGAATTAGAAGGAGTAACCATGGAAGAATTGAAGAAAATCCCAGAAAAGACTTATCAAAAAATTTAAAAAACGATTTTAGCAAGTTATAAAGATGAGAGGCCATGCTATTGACTGTTAATATTGTGAAAATTGTTCAATTTCTTTCTATTTTTCATACTGTGCGAATAGTTTTTTTTTTTTTTTCCTATTTGGTATAATTCACCTGCCAAATTTGTTGTATTTATCCTGTTGTTCTGAAAATTGAGTTTTATATTCCTTTTTTTTGTGCGTATTGACATATACAAAACATGGCATCATACGGGCATTAGATTCGAAGAAATGGATAAAAAGAGTCAAAATTGATGGGTGTGCGAATGATTTCGTCGTTGACTGCATCTATATATTAGTTTATTCATTTATTTATCATTTATTTTTTATTAAAGAATCTTTTTATTTTAATTTATTTGTGTTAGATATTATTATTATTATTACCTTTCTGGGTATTTATCTCTTATCTTACGAAGGAATATTGCTTTAACAATTTTACACGTAAGTGAAAGCAACGTTCCCGATAGGAATTTGAACTCGGCTCCAATTCATTACACCATCCGAACATCCATTAAGTCTAATGTAATCTGAATAAATTACTACAGTCCTCCAAACTCCGAGAATAATATTTAACGTAAGAAATAATCAAATAGAATATTACGACTTCAATAAAAAGCTTGGTCATCGCACCTTGAGCTGTTTAAACCTATGTTTAGTAACCATGTGTAGCTCAAAAGAAAGAAAGTAAGAAGGAAGGAACGTTTGTAGGGAGACATGAATGTAAGAAAGCAAAAAAAAAAAAAAGAATTTCGAAACCAAAGAAAAAGTTGGGGAACATCCCAAAAAATATTAAAGAAAAAATAAATTTAGAAGGTGGAAGGAAAAGAAAGGAAGAAAGAAAGAAAGAAAGAAAGAAAGAAAGAGCTGAAGGAAGAAAGGAAACTAATACATAAATATGATAAGGAGACACAGGAAAAAGACAGGAATGAAGGCAACCAACATATAGAAGATATTAAAAGAAAGAAATTTGGAAGACTGGAAGAAAGCGAAATAAATAAATAAATAAATTTGAGAGGATGGAAGGAAGAGAAAGAAAGAAAAAAAAGAAAGAAATTTGGAATGATGGAAGAAAGAGTAAGAAAGTAAGATATTTGGAAGGATGGAGAGAAGAAGAAAAATTGAAGGGATGGAAGGGAAAGAAAGAAAGAAAGAAAGAAAGAAAGAAAGAAAGAAAGAAAGAAAGAATTTTGGAAGTATGGAAGTAAAAGAAAGAAATTTGGATGGAAGGAAGCGAAAGAAAGAAAAAAGAAATTTGGAATGATGGAAGGAAAAGAAAGAAAGAAAGAAAGAAAGAAAGAAAGAAAGAAAGAAAGAAAGAAAGAAAGAAAGAAAGTAAAAGAAATGTGGGAGCTGAAGGAGGGATTAAAAGTAAAAAGAATGTCGGTACAAAACACAATGTCTGATGTCATCTAGCGTGACTGATACAATCTTTGCCCAACTTGAATTTCCTCTATTTTCTATCTGCTGACAGGGGTAGGGGACTATCTGGGTTGGGCAGATGTCAAATGCAACGAACCATAATTGACGTGATCACGTCGGACAGTGAATTCACTCGTGCAGGGAGACCTCCTGAATAAGGGAACGGAAATGAGCTGCGACTGCGCAAAGGAAAGGTCGACGAAATACACATCTGAGGGTCAACCTGAATTGCAAGAAAATATACGCATCAAAATTCACAGATGAAAGAAAAAGAGTGCTTTTATTTTATTCTGCTTTTGTTCTTCGCCTTTTTAAGACCTAGTTCACTGGATAAAAGCCTCGATAGCCACTGAAGGTGCATTTTATTCCAGTCAAACGCTTGTGGCTTAAAAATAATTCTTTGCCAAGATCGTCACCCACGATATTACCATGAGACTATTCTATAGTAACAGGCAAATTTTATTTTGCTTGTAAATTATTGCTATAGACGAGCGAAGCAGAAATAAAGCATGGCGAGGGGCTGAACAGTCTAAAGGGGAGTTTTCTCTTTCGCATCGTTGCAGGGTGGTTTTCCCATCACTCTCCGTGGGTTCTCCCTGTCTATCCGTCTTTTCTGCTGGTAGTGATCACTGTCTTATAGAGAACATGGTTCTTTGTCTTGTCAGGTTTATCTAAACAGGTAATCTAGTCTGGCCTCATTCAGGAACCCTCTCTGCCAGAGCTGCTTGCCATAGTACTTGTGAAGTCCACTTAGCTGTGTTATGGTCCAATATCCTCGCACCACTGTTATGGTCCAAGGTTAGGACCAAAGAAGAACAACACGAACACAAGAGTAGGAATAACAAAGATATATTAAACAGAATAATAATACAAGAAGTTGAAGATGTTAGTATGACTGTCAGTCTGGTTTAGAGTGAACTACTATTGTCTCGACTCGTTCCGACTCGACTCGTTCCACTTCATTCTCTCGTCTGTCTTGAGAGGCGCAGTCTTTATAGTGTCAGGAAGAGTTCAATGTCGTTACAGGTAAGATCCCATAACAAGCTGATAATCACCTGAAAAATAAATGTCTGAACTATTTTTTGACTGGTCAGATGTTTTCTATCCAACATGATATCGGCTGACACAGATAGCGCTACAGTTTTTCTGTGTCTGCCATCAACACAGTTTCACCTGCATATCTTACGCTGTTAAGAATATACTCACCAATAATAAATCCGAATAGGACTTCTAGTTACTCTGAGGATCGTCTCACTGTAAAGATTGAATGAACCCTGTGAAGAAACACATCCTTGTCTTTTGTGTAAATACTCAATTCATTTTCTGTCAGCATATAGGCGGTTTGCTTGCAATGTAGGTTTTGGATTATTCTAATATCTTTTACAAATAAATATTATTTAATAACCTTTAAATGACAGTTATAAAATCAAAAAATAAAACAGTTAAATAAAAGCGCCTGCTTGAGTAATGGCAACAAAGTCACTCGTTGCCATTTTGAAAAAGGCAGTATTCATGAAAATTATTTTTTGTTAATCAAATGCCGAATCTGCTGTGTATCAGTCGAATTAGAATATTTCTGGAAAAATGACGTCTTTTGTTTTGATTCTATTTCATAAGAGAATTCCCATTAGTAAGAAAAGGTTTTACTCAACTTGATATTATCAATAAATATTTATACGGCTTTAGATAACGCTAGCTGACGGCTTTCGTCGCTAAAAAAAAAAAAAGTAACTACTACTTGTAGGTACAGAACAATCACTCAAAAGTTAGCTGATGTGCCCTGGTGTTTCGTAGCCGACAGGTGACAGCTGAAATGAGTCGAGATTGATGCTTTCGCATTAGTCAATACTTAAAATGATTTCTATAACAAATAACCATATACATGTGTCTATCTATCGACTATTATTTGTACGCAAATAAGAATGTGGTTTAATACACACACGTTTTACTACAAACGGCTGCAAATGTATGCGTGTATTATGTTATGTGTGTGTCTGTGTCAGATTTCACGGCAACTGTGTTTATTTCTATGTTCATATGGATCTTTGACAAGTCCAAGTTCAAAATAGTCAACACCGGCAATGGCTGACTTTTACAAGCACGAGCAAATTGAACGACCTGAAGATTTTAAGAGAACTCTTAATATTATTATTATTATTATTATTATTATTATTATTATTATGCTTGTCTTTCTTCTTTTTCATCTTCTTTTCTCCTTCTAATGCTTTCCTCCTTCTTTTTTTCTTCTTGTTCTCCGCCTCCTCCTCCTCCTCCTTCTTCTTCTTCTTCTTCTTCTTCTTCTTCTTCTTCTTCTTCTTCTTCTTCTTCTTCTTCTTCTTCTTACCTCCTCCTCTTCATCTTCTTCTTCTTCTTCTCACTTCCTCTTTCTTCTTCCTACCTCCTCTTTCTTCTTCTTGGTATAGGCGATCATAGCTCTCCGTGACTTCCTGTTCATTGTAGTCCTTCCTCTATTCTGCTAACCATTTACACAAGCACGTTAGGTAGGTTAATGTCCATCTTGCCTTCAAAATGTCCTGTGTGACTGTCACATTTTCCAAGCCCAATTTCTTCACTATGGGAACGAGAAATTCCATCTGTCCCTTTCTGATGTTAACTTAAAGCGTCCATCTTGTTTCCATTTCCCCACACGTTCAGTTCAACAGCATCCTTCCTTAGAACCACATTCTTCTTCATCTGCTTCATCTTCTTATCTTCTTCATCTGTTGATATGATCCAGCATTCACTGCCATATAGGAGATCCAATATTACATGACAGTTGTTTACACATAAATTTTCAAGTTCCTTAGTATTCTGTTTACCTTTTAGAAAGTATCTTTTACTATTCAAATTAAATCGATGAGAATCTGAGATCATACCCATAGGCAAATGAAAAAAAACAACTTTGAAACTAATATCTACATTTACAAAAAAAAAAATAGCAACCGTGTGGCTACAGAACTGAATGTAAGCAAAACTAATTATTTCCACGATTATTTTGGAGCTAACACTCAAAATATGAAAAAAAAACTATGGTCCGGCATAAAATCGCTCATTTGTTACAAAAACGTTATTACTTACACTACCAATAATATTAAAAACCGTAATGGAAAGGTTACATCTGATGCAGTTGAGATGCCAAATGTCTTGAATGGCTATTTTGTTAGTGCTACAGAAAATACAGGGTGACCCCAAAAAAACGGGATTTTTTAAGTGCGTATTGCCAGATTTGAGCAAGTGGCAACACTACGAGACAGTGACCTTGAGTAAGTAAACATTTCGCCATTTTAGTAACGAGAATGAAATTCACAGTATCCCATTTAGATGTTGCAGCAGTCAATGAGGAATCTCAACAGCAGATTTCAAGAATGCATTCGTACAGGAGGACGCCATCTACAGGACGTAATTTTAAAAAAAAATGACAATCCCATCATTGTTTCGTAAATGGCATGTTTTAAGGTTTCAATTACTATGAATTAAATATTTTTCTTCCATCACTCTTGGTTTTATTGGATTGTTAAACAGTTCCCGTTTTTTTTTTTTGGTCACCCTATATATCAAAGAACATTCCCAAAACCTCTTGATTGCCTCTCTAATAAAAATACAAAGTCTTTATTTCTTATACCTGTTAAACATTTGGAAGTTACAGACGTTATATCAAATATTAAACCTTCTAAATCGGCTGGCCCCAATAGTACCCCTGTTAAATTATTAAAAATTCTTGGATCTGTTATTTCTCAACAACTTGCTCAAGTTATTAATCAGTTTTCTCATCAGAATTATTCAACATATACTGTAAGGCGATTCTGAGAGAATTAGAAGTCCGACCAGGATTCATTATTGGCAGCCACAATCTTAACAATGTTGGGTATGCAGATGACACAGTTTGGATAGTATACGTAGAAATGAAACTTCAGGAATTCCTACAAAGGGGAGAAAATAAAAAACAGAAGAACGGACTAAACATCAACTATAAGAAGACAGAATTAATAGTTGTGTTAAATAATTGTGTTTAACCGACTATTATTTTTAAGGGAAGTGTATCTTGGCATTGACTCAAGGAGGTTAGCATTCGTTGTCAGATGTGAACCATGGTAAGAAAGTCGATTTTGATTGACTGAGCTAGCGTGCGAAAGATAGACAGGAGAAATGTTTCGTTAGTGTCGGTTCAAGCGATGTAGACGTGTTCTGTTTCGTGGGGTGGGGGCGACAGTGTACATGTAGACATGAGTAATAAAAATAGATAAGTTAAAATTCTCAGTGTTTGACGTCTTTCATTGTTGAACCAAAACAATTAGCGATCGCCGGCCGAGAGAGAAAAAGCGAGATGCGACCACCACAATCACTGAGGGGCTATGCAACAATTGTCAACAAAAGAAACAGCCCAACATGAGGATTACAGATTGGAGATAACAAAATTAAAGTTAAACACAACCAGCATTCCAGTAATAACTGGAGTACTAGGAATAATTATTAAAAAAAATATTGCCAAGGTATTTTTCCTACTAAATTAAAAACTGCCAAAGTGATACCTATTTTTAAAAAGGGAGACTTGGCATTAACATCAAATCAGATTTCTCTACTATCACTATTTAGTAAAATATTTGAAAAACTAATGTACAAACGTCACTATACTTTCCTCAACTACCACAAATGTATTTATTCTTTGCAATTTGGATTTCAGGCCAAACACTCTATGACCATGCTTTGATAAGCATGCCTAAAGCTATAAGATCCGTATTAGATTGTGGAAAGACTGGATACAGTGTTTTTATTGATTTTCAAAAAGCCTTTGATACAGTCAACTATGAAATCCTTTTGTCAAAACTTTAACATTATGGCATCAGAGGAAATGTTCTTAACTGGTTCAAATCATGCTTATTTACTAGAGATCAGTACGTTTCCATTGGTAATATTAATTCAAATTCCCGTGCGATTGCGTGTGGTGTACAGCAGTGTTCAGTCCTTGCCTCCTTTTTTTTCTCATCTTCGTTAATGATTTACCAAATGTATCAAAAAGATTAATATTTTACTTATTTGCTGATGATACTAACAATTACTGTGAATCAGAATCTAAGAAAACATTATTCAAAACTTAACACTGAACTCAAAGCTGTTAAAGTAACTTGATGTTCATAAATTATCACAGAATATAAATAAGACTAATTATACTTCGTTCTCCATAAACAAACATTTCCTTTACGATTGGTAAAGAATGCATATAGAGGGTTAAATTTGTTAGATTCTTAGGCGTACTTTTGGTCAGTAGACGAGTAGTCAGAGTAAAGTGCAATAAAGCTTTGGTATTAGTTTATTCACTGGTTCTGTTTTTGCTACACTAACTTTTGTGTATGAGTCTGTTAACAAAATATACCCCTCTTGTTTTCACAACTTTTACTCTCTCGGTTCATCTGTTCATCAATATCCAACAAAGCTATCTATTTGTGGAGGCTTATTTTTGATGCGTAATAATACTTTATAATGTGGTTTGAGATCGGTTCGCTATCTTGTCTCGATTACTACTCCTTCCTAACATCTATTCAATAAGAAACTTAAAATATATTAAAAAGAAATTGAATCCATATAACTCAATAATAACACAATTATGATTCAATAACTAAATAATAATAATAGATCTACAATTGATACAATTGATTCTATAATTAATAAACTTCATAATTAATTTCGTAACTAGGACTATAATTAGATACACTATCGTGTGTTTTATTTTACTTTATATATTATTTTATTAAGTGAGTTATCTTTCAATAAAGGCCCCCTCCCCTTTTCGTTCGTTAACCTACTTAGGGAGCCCTTCCCCTCCTTTGAACAATTGTATGTACATAGTTTAATAACTACGTTAGTAATAATTAATGGTATGTTATAAGTATAATTGCTGTAAATTGTTACTAATCGTTATTGGCATAATTGCCATAATTGCTGTATTTGCTGTAAAGTATTGTTGCAAATAAATATCTACTTCTTGCGAGAAAGCGAGGAGGGAAAAGATCCCAATATGCCTTGGGATTTCGGTGCCGAATTTCCCATCTTCTGTTAAAAGACTGCCTAGATATATAAATTTTTGTACTTAAATTTTGGTATCCCCATTCTGTAATACGCATGCTGGGCAGTTTCTTTTGCTGAAAACTGTTGCATATCCCCTTGGTGATGGTGGTCTCGTCTCGCTTATTCTCTCGGCCGGCGATCGCTAATTGTTATGGTTCAACAATGAAAGACTTCAAACACAGAGGATTTTAACTTAATTATTTTTATTACTCATGTCGACATATACATTATCTAATTATCTAACTTTTCGAGTGAGGAGCCATTTCGGACACGAAAGAGAAGACGTCTACATCGCTTGACGGGTAAGAACCAAAATTCCCCGAAACCTTTCTCCTATCTATCTTTCCCACGCTAGCTCAGCCAATCAAAATCGACTTCCCTATTATGGCTCACATCTGACCCCGAATGTCAACCTTCGAAAGTCGGAGCCGAAATACACTTCCTCTGCTAAACTATTATTTAACAAGTGTACACCTCACCAGAACCTACAGGCTTCATTCGCGCGAAACCATCAGGCCCATGGCTGATTATAACCAGGCTACTTAGTGATCGGTGAAAGTTACACTTAGATTTTTCCCAAGGACTGTCACCTTCTGAAAGATACTGGCCAGTATTTTTTAATGCATGAAGCAATATTTTTTTATAATTATTCCTAGTACTCCAATTATTACTGGAATGCTAGTTGTGTTTAACTTTAATTTTGGTATCTACAATCTGTAATCCTCATGTTGGGCTGTTTCTTCTGCTGTCAATTGTTGCATAGCCCCTTGGTGATGGTGGTCTCATCTCGCCTTTTCTATCTCAGCCGGCGATCGCTAATTGTTTTGGTTCAACAATGAAAGACGTCAAACACTGAGAATTTAAACTTATCTATTTTTATTACTCATGTCTACATGTACACTGTCGCCCCCACCCCACGAAACAGAACACGTCTACATCGCTTGAACCGACACTAACGAAACATTTCTCCTGTCTATCTTTCGCACGCTAGCTCAGTCAATCAAAATCAACTTCCTTAATTCGACGTGTTGCAATGGCTACAACTGAGAAGTGAGTTCGATCCACACTGGGTGCACCATACTTTAGACCTTGTACCACATCTAAGCTACGCTTAGAAAATCACATCTGACAACGAATGCCAACCTCCGGAAGTCAATGCCAAGATACACTTCCCCTAAAAATAATAGTCGGCTAAACACAATTATTTAACACAACTATTAATTCTGTCTTCTTATAGTTGATGTTTAGTCCGTTCTTCTGCTTTTTCTTTTCTCCCCTTTGTAGGAATTCCTGAAGTTTCATTTCTACATATACTATCAAAACTGTGTCATCTTCATATCCAACATTGTTAAGATTGTGGCTACCAATAATGAATCCTGGTAGGACTTCTAATTGTCTCAGAATCGCCTTACGGTATATGTTGAATGAGTTTGATGAGAAAACACGCCCCTTTCTATTTTAGTATATCAGCTGAACTCGTTCTCTATCCGCATTCAGGCCATTTGCTGCTATTATAGGTTCGTGATTATTCTAATATCTTTCCCAAATATGTCAAGCAGTTGCAAAATTTCTTCGTGGCGTCCTTTCTCAAACGCTTTCGCATAATCTATAAAACATGGGTACAGGTCCTTCTAAATTTGTATTGCTATTTCTGATATCATTTTGAGTATAAATATCATATTCTTCTAGTGTTTTTACGAACCCGCACTGATCTTGTCTAATACTGCTGCACGATCTATTCATCAGAATTCATACGATAAATTTTGTTATGTGGCACATTGGGCTGATTGTCCGATGGATTAACATTCTTTTGCGCCCTGTTTAAATTCAACGTGTGATTTTGCCGGAGGAGCTCGTAATACTTCTAATCTCATCAGATAAACGGCGTAATCTTCGAATGCAGACAAGACTGGCATTTGAAGTTGTTAACAGTACCTCATTCCGTTTTCTCAAGAAAAATGTCTCACATTGTTATAAAAAAAAGTATTATTCATGACCAGCAAACGGTCTTATTTTTTTTAAAAATGTCTTTATTTTTATTTGGTTTAAGTCGAGTATCGCAAATGGGAATAGGGCTCATAAAGTGTTTTTATTTCTTCAGTTAAATCGTGGAGCGCCGAAACATCACATCGATTTAAGTATTCAAGGGTTTTCCAATGTCTTACAACTCTCTAATAAGATATATGGAGTATATCACTACGATGGTGACCTGGATTAATCAGCGTTTCGATATGGACATCGTCAATTACTGTAGGCTTGTCGGAAATTTCTTGGTCTTTCATATCAAATTGTCCACTTGTATACCTAGAGAACCACTAATGCACAGTTAAACATTTCTACTCCTGAATCTATTGAGAAACGCTCTGAGCTTTTATTCCAACCCAATAATATATATATATATACATACATATATATATATATACATACATATATATATATATATATATATATATATATATATATATATATATATATATACACATACATATATACATATATATATATATATATATATATATATATATATATATATATATATATATATATATACATAATTATTTATTTGAATATTACAACATAAATATGTTATAAAATCACGACAAAAATAGCCATTTTGTTTCAACACTTCTGGTGTCTTATCAAGTGATGATGTAGAATATATATATTATATCTGCTCTACTCTGTATTGAGCACTCTTTAAAGAATAGTAATTGTTGGTTATTGGAATTCACTCCGTATATACCAATCCCAAACTTGGGTATATATATACATATATATATATTCAATTTTTTTCTTTTAATTTTCAACTTTTCAGTTGTTTTCTCCATATTATATATATATATATATATATATATATATATATATATATATATATATATATATATATCGAACCTGCATCCCGTTTATAACAGATAATTCTGATTTTGTCCTGTCAGTTGTCAAGGGAGTTCCACAAGCGAGAAGTGCGAGAAAAGAAACTGTTAGCATGGAATTACGGTTACATCTAGCCAGCTCAACTCTAAATTGATGAGACTTCTTCGCCAGTTTAGTACTGCGCATAAATTCAAAGATTCTAGGCACCATATTGAAGAGATCACCCGAACAATTTCCATGAAAGTATTTATAGAAAAGGCACAGGGAGGCAACCTTATGGCGGTGCGAGAGAGACTAAAGCCGAGACGTCAGAACAGGGGCAATAATATTGCTGATAGTTCTTTGGATTTTATCAAAGAGCTCTAGGTAAATACTAAGGTGTGTGTGTGTGTGTGTGTGTGTGCGTGCGTGCGTGTACGTGCGCATTTATATGTGCGCATGTGCGATTCTGTGTGGGTTCGTTTAAATCACTACAGTTTTTCTTTTTGTTATTCTATTTTTGGTCATTTTCTTTTATTCTTGACACAACCGTCATTCATTATTTTTAGAATGTCCGTGGCACTGGTTCCAAAGTCATTGTTCACTTTCCAGAATTAACGCTAATTTTTTTTTCGTTCAAAATCTCTATGAAACTTCATATCATAGGATTTTTTGTGTGTTTCATATCACGTGAATTTAAGTAAATGTAAGTAAAAAAAAGTGAGAGATGATATAAAGTCGATATATATATATATATATATATATATATATATATATATATATATATATATATATATATGATTTTATTTATTTATATTCTTTTTTGCAATACTCGATGCTTTCAAAACTGATCTACCAACATCTTTCTCCTTCTGACTTTCTCTCTTTGTCTTCTTTTTCTTGCTTCCTCTGTGTCTTTATATATCTTTTTCTTCATTTCTCTAGTCTTCTCTCTCTCTCTCTCTCTCTCCTGTTTTTCTCCCTTTTTCTCTCTGTTTCCCTCTGCTCTTATTTCTCTTTCTCTCTATCTCTTAATCTCTCTCTTTTGTGAGCTCTCTCTCTCTTTCTCTCTCTCTCTACTTCTCTTTCCATCTCCCTCTCTTTTTTCTGTATGTATTTTTCTCTCTCTCTCGTTCTGTTCTGTTTATCACTCTTTCTCTCTGATGCTTCTCTTTTTCTCTTTGCCTGTTTTTGACTTTCTCTCACTCTGTCTTTCTCACGGTGCGTCCCTTTCTCTGTTCCTCTTTCTCTCTCTCTCTCTCTGCATGCATCTCTCTCTCTTTCTCTGCCCATCTTCGTCTCTCTCTCTCTCTCTCTCTCTCTCTCTCAATCTTTCTCTCTTTCGGTCTTTCTCTCTCTCCATATGTCTCTCTCTTCCTCTCTGTCTTTTTCTCTTCCTTTCTCTGTATTTGTCTCTCTGTAACTCTCTCATTTTTCTCTCTCTTTCTCTTTGCCTGTTTTTTCTTTCTCTTTCTGTGTCTTTTTCTCTGTCTTTATATGTCTCTCTCTCTCTCTGCGTCACTATAAATTTCCCTCTTTCTTTCCCTCGCTCTCTCTCTCTTTATCTCTCTTCCCCTCTCTTTGTCTTTCTATCTGTCTTTCTCTCTGTGCGCCTTTATTCTCTCTCTCTCTCTCTCTCTGCATTTCTCTCTATATACATCTGTGCTATTCTTGATCACTCTCTCTCTCTCTATCTCTCTTCCCCTCTCTTTGTCTTTCTATCTGTCTTTCTCTCTGTGTGCCTTTATTCTCTCTCTCTCTTTCTCTCTGCATTTCTCTCTATATACATCTGTGCTATTCTTGATAACTCTCTCTCTCTCTCTTCCCCTCTCTTTGTCTTTCTATTTGTCTTTCTCTCTGTGTGCCTTTATTCTCTCTCTCTCTCTTCCGCTCTCTTTGTCTTTCTATCTGTCTTTCTCTCTGTGTGCCTTTATTCTCTCTCTCTCTCTTTCTCTCTGCATTTCTCTCTATATACATCTGTGCTATTCTTGATCACTCTCTCTCTCTCTCTCTCTCTCTTTCTCAATGTATGTTTATAGCTTCCTATCGATTTCTATCTCTATCCATATATCGCACATAGCGGCAAGCACTTTGCTTTGCTTCAAGAATAACTCCTATAAAAAAAAAGTTAGATAAAATAATCGATTATTTTATCACAGTGAGGCATCCATACTTTTCAAACATGACACGCATTTGAAGCACCAGTCTTTGTTATAGATTATCATTATCTTCGTAATATATCCAAATTATCGATTGTGCATTAACCAAATTACTTGGATTTTATTTCAGTAAGCCGATTCAGTCTCCGTTCATTAAATGAAACAATAAAAAATCGGAATTAATTTATAATGATAATGGTGAAAACAACCGTTTCCATGCAGAAAACGTTAGGCATTCATTACCGGACTAAGTAGTTTATCTACAAGAAAACAGAATGCTTGGTCATCAGTAAAAGAATAAGCCCAAAATGCGATTTGCAGGTCGCGAACACTAGGATCAAGCAGACGTGAAAGTTTAAATATCTGGGAAGCGTTCTGACAGAGGACGGTAAATGCGACACTGAGATCCGTAGACATATTGGGATGTCCAAGGACACATTCCAAAAGCTGAGCAGAGTATTGCGAGACAGGAGGATTTCTTTAGTAACAAAGAAAAGAATATTGAACTGTATTCCAAAAGCTGGGCAGATTAATGCGAAACAGAAGGATTTCTTTGGTAACGAAGAAAATAATATTGAACTGTTACGTGACATCTGTCCTTCTTTACGGCAGCGAATGTTGATGAAGAAGAGACACGAGGCAACAGCAATGTGGTTCTACAGAAGGATGGTAAGGATATCATGGAAGCTTGGCGGCTACAATCTTAACAACATAAGATACGCAGATGACACAGTACTGATAGCAGACACGGAAAAGAAACTACAAAACCTCCTACAGAAGGTAGCGGCGGAGAGTGTGAAGAATGAACTAAGCATAAACTACAAGAAGACAATAAATTGTCATCAGTAAAAAGATGAGCCCGAAATACGATTTGCAAGTCAGGGACACTAAAATCAATCAGGTGCGGAAGTTTAAATATCTGGGAAGTATTTTGACAAATGACGGCAAGTGCGGCACTGAGATCCGTAGACGTATTGGGATGGCCAAGGACGCATTCCAGAAGCTGGGCAGAGTATTGCAAGACATGAGGATTTTTTTTGGTAACAAATAAAGAGTATTGAGCTGTTACGTGACATCTGTCCTTCTTTACGGCAGAGAATGTTGGACGGTCTCCTCAAAGATGAAGAAGAGACTCGAGGCGACGGAGATGTGGTTCTACGGAATGATGCTAAGGATACCATGGACAAAGCGTGTGAACAACGATGAGGTCTTGGAAAGGATGCAAACAAAGAAGAGTCTTATACTTAACATCAGGAAGAGGCAGCTGAAGTTTCTGGAATGCGTAATGAGAAAGGAGGGCCTGACACACTTTCTTTCTTTTTATGTGCCATGTCCTTTCAGGACGTAGGCGATCATGGCTCTCCACCTCCTCCTATCCCTTGCAGCTCTCAACATGTTCCTTCCCTCTGCTACCTCCCCCAGAAGCACGTTCTGTCATCCACTTGCTTAAGGCCGCTAGGTATGTCATGCGTTGTCTTTCATTCCCTCTATTGGACCTGTGAGTATCAGATTCTCCAGGTCCTCCTTCCTCATCATGTGTCCCAGGAACTTCAGCTGCCTCTTCCTGATGTTAAGTATAAGCCTCCTCCTTGTTTGCATCCTCTCTAAGACATCATCGTTGCTCACATGCTCGGTTCATGATATCCTCAGCATCCTTCTGTAGAATCACATCTCCATCGCCTCGAGCACAGGTCGAATAGAAGGAAAGAGAGACAAGAAAAAGCACCGCATGTCATACCTGGCGGCTTGAGCAAGTGGATGACAGAGCGAGGTTTGGCGGGGGGGGGGATGGACGAGACCTATTGAAAGCCACAAGGGATAGGGAGAAGTGGAGAGCCATGATCGCCTACGTGCTGAAAGGATACGGCACATAAAAAGAAAAAAAGAAGGTTGAAATTTACATCATCTTTTTTTTTTAAAAAAAGATTTTTCTTTTTGAGTTTTATAAAATCCATTAACTGTTATAGCTCTTTCGAGTATTGATGGGTATTTCCTTCCTAACCTTTTGTTTAAAGTAGTGTGGAAAGTTAACACCTTGGTTATGTCATTATTTTCCTTTCTAGTTACATATGCTTCTCACTATAGTGGTTACTGCTGTTGGAAGTCTTCAAGTGATGCGGGTTTTATTATTTAGTAAAGCTCTTTGTGATTCTGTAGCGCCAGCCTATAGGCTCTGATGAAAGATTGTTTACTTTAAGGTCGAAAGGATTCGTTCGATCGGAGACATTTTTAATCATTGATCTGAGAATAGCTGAGTTTTAACATTTCTGAAGCGATTTGATTTTCAGGAGCATGCCATCTAGTGAGGCTACTTAAGAACATGGCAGAGACTTTATTATTTCGGGTTTATAACATCTTACGTTGTTGGACAAAAGGAAAAATACCTAACTCGTCCAATCCCGTTTCCTATTTCCTTTCTTTCCTATACGGAATCTGTACATTTCCAACAGAAAATGTTTTTAATGCATTTCTATAGTAAAATCGCCATTAACACTGTCTTTACGTTTTGCATATAATAGCCCTCTTGTATCATTAATGCTTACATTAATTCTTGATAAACGCCGAAGGCTTTTTTCTGATTTTTAAAACAGTTTATGATATAAAATATGTTCAGGTATTCTATAGTAAAATTATTTGCACCGCATTTCTATAGTAAAATCGCCATTTACATTATACATATAATATTCTTAATCGGCCATTAACGCTTGCTTTAATGCAGCTTTTCTTTCTGATTTTGAATGCATTTTACTGTAAAGTTAATATATTCAAGTGTATTTCTATAGCAAAATTATTTACAATAGATTTCTATAAAAAATTAACCATGCATTTACATTCTCACTGTAAAGGCCTATTCTCTCATTAATGTTTGACTTAATTCCTCCTCACTTCTTTCCTGATTTTCAATCGACAGTTTCTAAAAAAAATATTAGATAAAATATTGTAAACTTCCGTGGTTAAATCATCAAATCATATTTCTAGTACGAATAGTGGGCTGTTATGAATTCTTCTGTGAGGTTAGCGTTAGTTTACATTTCCTATTCTTAATATGTAATTAATATACCTCATATTTAGTTAATATTTCCTGCATGTTTACTCGTAAAAGATAGATACTTCCGAAATGATGAAATATTTAACTTCTTAATTTATATTTGTCATTAACTTTCACATACTTACTTCCGATCTACGCTTTTAGCAATTTGCTGTGCCACTATATATTAGAGTGAATGAAAATTTTAATCTACTTATTTAATAAATCATATCCGTGGTAAGTTACACTGCCTTTTTCTAGTAAAATAATTTGCAATACATTTTACAGTAAAATCTTTTGCAACGCATTTTTATAATACAATTATTTGTAATGCATTTTCATAGTAAAATCATTTACAATGTATTTTAATATTTGATGTGGAATCGTTAGAGAATAATTAAAAATTTGCTTAATAAATATCGTGACAGTTTGTAGTGCTTTTTCATAGTGAAATCATTTTAATTAATTTTCATAGCAAAATAATTTGTAATGCATTTTTATAGTAAAATGATTTGCAATGCATTTTATGCTAAAAACATTTGCAATGTATTTCTTAGCAAAATATTTTTATGCATTTTATAGTAAATTCATTTGCAGTGGATTTTCTAGTAAACTCATTTATAATGCATTTTCATAGCAAAATATTTTGTAATACATTTTATAGTAAAATCATTTACAATGCATTTTATAGTAAAATCATTTGCAATGCATTTTATATTGCAATTATTTGCAATGCATTTTATGCTAAAAACATTTGCAATGTATTTCTTAGCAAAATATTTTTATGCATTTTATAGTAAATTCATTTGCAGTGGATTTTCTAGTAAACTCATTTATAATGCATTTTCATAGCAAAATATTTTGTAATACATTTTATAGTAAAATCATTTACAATGCATTTTATAGTAAAATCATTTGCAATGCATTTTATATTGCAATTATTTGCAATGCATTCCTGGAATAAATCATTCATAATTAATCTTTATAGTAAAATCATTCGCAATGCATTTTTATAGCAAAATCATTTGCTATTCATTTTTATAGTAAAATTCGCAAGGCATTTTATGGCAAAATCATTTGCCATACATTTTTGTAGTAAAATCATTTGCCATAAATTTTATAGTAAAATCATTTGCAATGCATTTTCATAGTAAAATCATTTGTAATACATTTATAGCAACATCATTTGCAATGCATTTTTATAGTAATATCATTTGTAATGCAATTTATAGCAAAATTATTTGCCATACATTTTTATAGTAAAATCATTTGCCATACATTTTATAGTAAAGTCCTTTGCAATGCATTTTTAAAGTAAAATCATTTGACATGCATCTTATAGTAAAATCATTTGTAATGCATTTTATAGTAAAATCACTTGCAATGCATTTTTATAGTAACATCATTTGACATGCATTTTATTTGCCATACATTTTTATAGTAAAATCATTGCCATGCATTTTATAGTAAAATCATTTGTAATCCATTTTATAGAAAATCACTTGCAATGCATTTTCATAGTAAGATCATTTGTAATGAATTTTATAACAACATTATTTGCCATACATTTTTATAGTCAAATTTGCCATTCATTTTGTAGTAAAATCATTTGTAATGTCTATATAACCCCTGTGACGACACGGTGATATATCCGCCTTGTGAATAATATTGATTATTTTAATTTTCAAATGCTAATCATTTTTTTTTTCTTTTTTGCAGGTAAGTTTATAAGACCTTCTTTTACAAATATACAACCCAGACCGGCATTGGTTTGAGGATTAACTACCGGTAGGATTCAACCAAAATATTTTATCCATTTTTCACTATTTTACTTATGCCTTTGTGTGTTCACCCTACAGATGAAGATCGCTGGGGATAATAATATCAGGTCCCCTCAAATCTTCAGCAACTTTCTCAGTATTTCTACCAACGACTGTCATGGAAGTATCCATATAGCCATAAGGGTATCCCACGTAAGTAGAAGAGGAAATAATGATGTAATTAAAATGTTCACTTACTAGGCTGCCTTAGTATATTTAGCCCCACGAGGGTGGCACAAGGCCGGGTTTTACGTGGGTTCTTCGAGCCCGTAGGCTCGGCCAAAATATGCTCGTAGAACCCGCATTACGGAATCGGGTTGGTCAACCTCCCCGAACGAGCCTCTACCCTTCGGCTGAGCCTCGCCCGGGTTCCTCTCTGCTCAGAGGCAGAGAGTTCGACCGTCTAGCCGAAAAAGATCTAGGCTGCCTTAGGCAAAAGTTTAAAAAAGAAATCCCTGTTAATACTAAAAAGCGCGACAAAAATCTGATTTCCTGAAAAACAGTTTCAAGAAAAACAAATTGTAAATTTCAACTGGCAACAACGCTTTTTGGTTAACGAATGCCGAATGCTTGCTGTAGATATTTACTCCCCACCCCACGCTGAGATGTGATGTAACACAAGGTTGGTTTTATAGTGGGGAATCCGAGCGCGTACACTCGGGCCAAGGAGAAAAATTCTTCGAGTCCCCGCAACCATCCGTTGATCTAACCTCGGTGGCGAGCACCGATCCCTGTCTTTAGTGTCATGGGAGGGTGCAGCCTCGGACAGCTGTTACCCAGAACTGGACATCTCGCAGTATTATTTTCCTCAGTTGCGACTCTGTCTTCCGACGGAGCCGTAACTGAGTCGCACTCAGCCCAAAGAGACGTAACTAAGAGGTGATAAGCCCTATTAGGCACGTGCCTGTAAAAAGGTATTTACCCTGGTCTTCCGATCCCCTACTAGACGCAATGTGACACAATGTCGGTTTTACAGTGGGGACACACAGGCCAAGGACAAAAATTCCGCAAACCTCCGCATTCGTCGGTTGCGCTGGCCTTGGTGGCGATCCCTTTCTCTGGTGCTATCAGATGGTGTAGCCTCGGACAGCTGTTCCCCAGGGCTGGGAACCTCGCAGTATTATTTTCCTCAGTTGCAACTCTGTACTAGGAGGGAGCCGCAGCTGAGTTGCATGCACTCAGCGCAAAGACAGAGACGCAACTGAGAAATAATAAGCCCTACACGTGCCTGTAAATAGGTATTTACCCTGGTCACCGCCCCACCCCGAGACGGGATGTGACACAAGGTCGGGTTTACAGTGGGGACACCCGGGCCAAGGACAAAAATTCCCCGAGCTCCCGTAACCGTCAGTTGCGCTGGCCTCGGTGGCGAGCATCGATCCCTCACCCTAGTGACATCAGATGTAGACTCGGGCAGCTGATAATTATAATGGTTAAATTAGACATTAGAAATTTTCATACAGCAAGCAATACTTACCAAGCACATGCCAGGTAGGGCTTCTCATCTCTCAGTTGCGTCGCTGTCTTCGGGCTGAGTGCGACTCAGTTGCGAATCACTCCGAGGACAGAGTTGTAACTGAGGAAAATAATACGGCAATATGTCTAATCTAACCATTATAATTATCATGATGTTGCTTCAACGGCTAGAAATAAACTGAACCAAAGTTCGTTGTTTTCGTCTGAAGCTTTACCCATTACTTCCGGTTTACATGGCAATTGGGAAAATCGCCGTTACCATACCGGAAATACCATACCGGAAATACAATACGGGAAATATTCAGCATTCATTAAACAAACGGTTAGTGTTACTTTCGATTTAAATTTATACAATCTTTTTTTTTAAAAAACAATTTTTCATGAAATTACATTTCTCGATGCCCCTAAATGTTATAGCTCTTTCTATATTAATTGGAATTTCTTTCCAAACTTTTTGTATTTGGTAACACCTTGACTATATCATTATTTTCTCTTCTAGTTGCATGTGCTGCACATTTTTGTTGCACATTTTGCTCTCGAAAATATACAAGTGACGTTTGTTTTACTGTTAGTTTACGCATAGGAAATCCCAAGAGCGACTCAAGGTAGAGGGTTACTGTTTAAGGTTGTTGTATTGGGTGGGGGTTTAAGAATTTTACATTATAAGGACATATATCAGTTGGCCCTGGACTTGAAGAAACCAAAATTGTAATTGTCAGGGAAGCACCCTCTTAGGAGTTTGTTCACGAAAGTAACAATCCTAGAATCCTATATGAACAGACTGAGATAGATAGATAGATAGATAGAAAGATAGATAGATAGATAGATAGATAGATAGATAGATAGATAGATAGATAATGAACAGACTGAGATAGATAGATAGATAGATAGATAGATAGATAGATAGATAGATAGATAGATTTCCGTCCAATCAGAAGCGTTCTCGTCCTGATCAAAAGATAAGTAATTTGACCGAATTCGAGGCATCAATAAGAAAGGGATCACTAGTCTTGACCCTGGCAATAACTGACAGTTTCTGATAAAAGGGTCACCCGGCAGACGCATATCTGGATGCATCACAAACCATATCGAATAAAAAGGATGCACTCCATTAACATGTGCCAGAATTTCTGGTTTGAGGAGTTATCGTTATTTATATTATATACATGCGGACTATTGTCCTCATCTTTGCTAATATAATCACACGTTTCGGCCATTTTACCCTCCGGTTTTCATCAGGTGCTTATCAATCCGTGTATCATTCAAGTACGTTCGAACTTAACCCTTTATTTAATCTACGGGATGAGAAGGGTCTCACGATGAATAGCGGCTGGATCCGAGCTTGAATTCCATTACATGTAAAAACCCTCACCGAAGTTAAGTAACTTCGAGCCATGTCAGTACCTAGATGGGTGATAGCTTGGCAAAATACCAGGTACTGTAAGCTTGGATGTGCGGATGGTGTAATAGAATTACACCATCCATATCGCAATTGGAAATCGGAGAGCCGAGTTCAAATTCCAGTTGAGTTCGTTATGTTCACTTACGCGCATATACCCTTTGAAATAATATGAATCCACCTCTTCGCCACACCCCACCAACTTTGGGTTAATTAGTAAGACTTGTATCACTAAATTATTGTTATCTCAAAAAATATTGCAATCTAAAAATATTGTCTACCTTTAAATAACCTGCAAATGGATTGACAAGCCACAGAACATGAATGAATCAATCCAGCAAACAAACAAAAAACATTGGGAAAAGTATGAATCTCTCAACCCCTCAGCTAGGGGTTAAATAGTAGAGCTTGTATCTGGAAAAATCATTCTTATTCATATAAGAATGTTAATGGAATATTCACTTACAATCCCAAAGATGTCTCGGTTGTAAATAACCCACAAAGGTTTGATAAGTCGCAAAAAAGCAAATTAGTCAAAGAGCTCGCTTGAGGTTAACAGATAGGTTGACACAGAATTGCTTAATTTTAACTGTCAAATTTACTTACACTTATTTACATGCATATATACGTTTATATATAGGAAGGTCTGCACGAGAGTCAATAAGGCAGACATACGTCCCGTTTAGACAAGAGTCGAAAAGTAGACAGAGGTCCAGTTTAAACTAGAGTCAAAAAGGTAAATATAAGTCAGGTTTGCATTAGGTCCAAAACAATAAAAAAAATAAATAGGCCAGGTTTAGAGGTGTGTCAAAAAGTAGACATTGGTCCGATTTATAATAGACAAAAAGGTAGATACAGGTCAGGTTTGCATTAGTTTCAAAACAATAAAAAATAGGCCAGGCTTAGAGGTGTGTCAAAAAGTAGACATTGGTCCGATTTATAATAGACAAAAAGGTAGATACAGGTCAGGTTTGCATTAGGTCCAAAACAATAGAAATAGGCCAGGTTTAGACGTATGTCAAAAAGTAGACATTGGTCCGATTTATAATAGACAAAAAGGTAGATACAGGTCAGGTTTGCATTAGGTCCAAAACAATAGAAATAGGCCAGGTTTAGACGTATGTCAAAAAGTAGACATTGGTCCGATTTATAATAGACAAAAAGGTAGATACAGGTCAGGTTTGCATTAGGTCCAAAACAATAAAAAAAAATAGGCCAGGCTTAGATGTGTGTCAAAAAGTAGACATAGGTCCGATTTAAAATAGACAAAAAGGTAGATATAGGTCAGGTTTGCATTAGGTCCAATACAAGATGAATAGGCCAGGCTTAGACGTATGTCAAAAAGTAGACATTGGTCCGATTTATAATAGACAAAAAGGTAGATATAGGTCAGGTTTGCATTAGGTCCAAAACAATAGAAATAGGCCAGGCTTAGATGTGTGTCAAAAATAGACATTGGTCCGATTTAAACTCTACAAAAAGGTAGACATAGGTCCAGTTTATATTAGGGGCAAAACAGTAAAAATGAGTCGGTATCAAAAAGCAGATCTTGGTCCCGTTTAAAGTAGTCAAATAGGTAGATATAGATCAGGTTTACATTAGGGCCAAAACAATAGAAATAGGTCGATTTTCCACTAGTGTCAAATGGTATATATAGGTCCGTTTTAGACTAGTGTAAAAAAAGGTAAATATAGACTCGGTTTACATCATAAACAAACCCCACTGTGTATCCCTTTACGTCATCTGTCCCCTTTCAAGATTCTCCTTATTTCCGAGTTATTCTTGTTGCCAGCTGGATCCATGAGCAAAGCGTACTTTTACATTTCCTGTCTCAGTTTTAAATTCACCATGGTAAATCTCTCAATACGTCTGAAAGAGAAATGATAATGTTAAAATTTAGCGCATGGTGCGTAACATTAAGTTAGGTCATTTTTCCATATATGGTCAGCTACAGACTTGTTCTCAGATAACTGGCGCACACTTTATATTTTTTCGCTTTTCATTTTGTTGCGTTTGCCCGATGAACTTTTTAAATCTTAAATACGCATAAAGAAGAGTGGCGCATTCGTTTTCAGTCCTTATGCAACTATGATGAAATGCGCAGATATTATGCCTGAAGAAACGAACTCATAAAACGAAACGGACATTAGAAGTTACATTCCACCTTTCTGCAGCACCCTTACTGAACACCTTTTATAATGTTCAGCATTTAATTTGTGGAATTCCGGATAAAAACGTCAAAAGCTGAAGATCTCGCTACCGAGATAGATAGATAGATAGATAGATAGATAGATAGATAGATAGATAGATAGATAGATAGATATGATTTGACTGAAATAGATAGATAGATAGATAGATAGATAGATAGATAGATAGATAGATAGATAGCAATAGTGATGGAAACATAAACAAAAATAAACTAAATTGAATTGGCTAGGCTATATATATCCAAAATATATTTTTTAAATTAAACTTAAAATTTCTCAGCTTCCTCTCTTATTCGTGCGTATATGTGAAGTTGCATCAACGTGACCATCCCTTTGCGCCGATGCAATCCCAAAGGACGAAACGGGGCACATGAAAACATTCACCACTTATATCATAGTTTGTTCCTGAAATTGTTCTAGATAGATAGATAGATAGATAGATAGATAGATAGATAGATAGATAGATAGATAGATAGATAAGTAAAGAGCAGAGATAGATAGATATCACCAAACATGGATATTAACTGAGATAGGTAGAGAGATAGATAGATAGATAGATAGATAGATAGATAGATAGATAGATAGATAGATAAGTAAAGAGCAGAGATAGATAGATAGATAGATAGATAGATATCACCAAACATGGATATTAACTGAGATAGATAGATAGATAGATAGATAGATAGATAGATAGATAGATAGATAGATGAATGAATAAACTAATATTGAAGTAAGAAAGTAATTATTTGAAAGGTCAACAATTTTTTACATATATAATTTTGAAATATACGAATATACCATATATTTTCCTAACTCTTTAATACTCACTTTTAAAAATAAAAATCCGGTATAAATTATAGGTCCTGAAAATCAATCTATTTTGATTTATCGGTTTTTAAAAATAAATTAATTGGCATTTACTATAGGCTTCGACCTTATTACACATTTTTACCCGCCAGTTCGAAAATGGGACGTCGGTCGTTAATGAGTTAAACACTAGTAATATTTACTATCCCGTTCGTATTATCAGCTGCCCAGAGAGCAGTCGAATAATAATTATGACAAAAGAACAGTCGAAGAGCATCTTAACTAGAAACAATAGAAAATGCAGTAGCTTAGAATACTACAATAGATCGGCAAAACAATATAGGAGGTCCTGCCATACTTTGCATACGCATGCGCACGCACATATGGATGAATGGCTGGCCACCCGTATCCGAGGATGACCGTCTACTAGGGTAGTTAATCCCTGTTGCTGATGCCTGCTCAGGCACATTTGTGTTTGTCCAACGTCCACAGAGCTTAGTTACAGTTTCTGGGCGAGGGCGCAGCATCTAGCGTGATCAAATGTCTGAACAAAGCCTGCACCCTCAAAGCCTCGGTCACGATGATTTGTGACTTAAGGCTAGCTCCATCTACCCAATTTCACTCCGAAGGCTTTGGTCAACCCTAGGTATGCTTTTCGGGCACTTTCCAAAGGTGCCGCATGCTGAAATCGCCTCCCTCAGAACGATAACATCAAAAAGTCAAATCGACAATGGTGAGATTCGAACCCGGGTCAGAAAGTGAATGTTCTAATAACTCGGCCACGTGAACGTTGCTCGCACATGGACGTTTTGTTAATGCCACTTTGAATTATACCGTTAGAAAGGGAATGTTTCGTTATTTTTTTTTTTTTTAGTTAACTTTGATTTGAGTATCTATCTATCAAATATGTTTGAATGATTCATGTAATATAAATTGATTTATATTTGATATTAAAAGAACTGATCCGACGTGCAACTTTCGGATAATAACAGCGCCATTCCTCTATTTATTGAACAATTTAGCTCATGCCACACCAACTGAAAAAACCTACTACTACAAAAGAATTCTCCTATTAACATATTAGTACAAAAACGCGCACACTTAATTTTTTTTAAAAATTCAACCTCAGCCTTGCGACCGCACGCTCCAAAATTTCTTACAGTTAACAATAACACATTTCTAAAAAAAACATATTTCGGATCACATCTAATCTTTCGTGTCCCGTTATTACCTGGATGTAAAAAACAAATCTATTTCCATACCCGATGATGTCTGTATGAACAGACGAAAGTACTTGTATAAAAAGACCTTATGCAGCTGGAATTTATTAAAAACAGGGATCATAACATTCATCTACAGGTTCGGGGTTAATGTATTTTAATAAATTTGTTTGCGAAGAGGTATTCTCGCCATTTATATTATTAACTTCACTATCTGCTTTTTGTATGAATGATTCATGTAATATATATATATATATATATATATATATGTGTGTGTGTGTGTGTGTGTGTATGTGTGTGTTTGTGTGTGTGTGTGTGTGTGTGTGTGTGTGTGTGTGTGTGTGCGCGTGTGCGTGCGCGTGTTAAAGCATTTGTTTTGAAGTACTCTCAAACACACTATTGTTTTAACCTAATTTTGATAAAGTCTGGAATTTGGTTGAAAGCACTGGATTCCAAATGTTTATTTTAAAAAGAATCCTTGTCTATCGTAATAAATCAAACATAATATCCCCTCTTGTCAATGCACCTAATTCAATAGTAAATATTAGTTTCATACGTAGGTACATCAATAAATCCGGAGACTAATTTTGAAAAAGTATTTATTAAACAATGAATATTTACACAAGATACAAATATTTAATTTTAAACATAATCTCCTTCTTTGTCAATGCACTTAATTCGATAAGGAATATTAATCTCATACATAGGTTTATCCATAAATCCGCAGACCAATGATCAAAAAGCGTTTTTTTTTGTTTCAAGAATTTTTTTTTTAACATAATCTCCTTCGTTGTCCACTTAATCCAGTGGTGGGTAATAATTTTATATGCCAGTACATCTAAATGACCAGAGTCTGGCGGCTGATCTTTGCTCTGACCTAGCTCTAACAGCTCAGTGGAGGAAAAACTGGCTGTTCATATTAAATGCCCCGAAAACCGAACTAGTAACGGTCCATCATCACCTAAATTTTCGTCCTTCGTTCTGAGCGCATCTTCCTTCAGGGATGCCCCGTCCCTTAAGCGCCTGTTTAGAGTTAAACTCAACCCGGACCTCAAGTAAAATTTCGTACATACGATACATCACTAAAGATGCTGGAAAAATAGCCGGTACCCTGTACCGCTCCAGTAGGTACCCGAATCTTCCTGCTATCCTCTATCTGTCAGTTATATGCCATGCGTGATACACGCTTAGGCGATCATGTATCTTTCAATACATGACTGACGAGGCAGATTTTTTTCCCCGCAGTAGGTTGCCATTTCTTTCTGCGGTAGACCAGTTGCCATCCAAGGCTATAGAACCCGGTCGGTCCTGCTATTTACCTATAGCTGCGGCGAGAAAAAGTAGTTTCATACCTTTCCCCAACGGTATTAGCACGCGAGTGAGTCAGTTATGTGCCAGGCATGATACACGCTTAGGCGATCATGTATCATTCGATACATGACTGAAGAGGCAGATTTTTTTTCTCGCAGTAGGTGTCCATTTCTTTCTGCAGTAGACTAGTTGCCATCCAAGACTATAGAACCTGGTCTGTTTTGCTATTTACCCATATCTGCGGGGGAAAAAAGAGGTTTCATACCTTTCCCAAGGGTATTAGCATGTAAGTGAATGTAATGGATTCGACTGGAATTCGAACTCGGCTCTCCGATTCTTCAATCCGAGCCGCTATCCATTACTTCACCGTGCGTCTATCTGTCCACGAGCCAAATCAGGACGAAAATGGAGCACTGTCCGGTCTTCATTTTCCAGTCTCGATGGAGTTAAAAAGTGTCTCGACGTCTTTGTTGGAGATTAATTACTTTCCAACCCTACAACCCTTTTCCTACAGTTAAAATGTTTGTTAGCCTCTCGCTGATCTATCGGTATTTCTGTGAAAAAAATTAATTTCCTTAATTCCACAAAGAATTAATTTCCTTAATTCCACAAAGAATTAATTTCCTTAATTCCACAATTTCTGTGAAAAGAATTAATTTCCTTAATTCCACAAGTTCCACGTCTAAAACCCGCCATGCCCTTCAAATTGTAGCGAACCACCTTCATATGCGACTGGTCCGAGGCCAGCGCAACCGACGGTTGCGGTGGCTGTGGGCACTTTTTGTCCCCGCTCGGGTCCACTCGCTCGGGTCCCCACTTTAAAAAAGACCTTGTGGCACATCTCATTCTCGTCGGGGAATGAGTAAACACCGTATGCGACTGGTGAGATGTGAGCTCCCCTCGAGTAGCTTCTTCTCATGAACCGCTGTCCTGTGGAACCAACTCCCAAGAGGATACTTTTCTACGATTATAACCTGATCAAGTGAAGAGGTAACCGCTATCTTCGCCACATATCCCCATAAACTGTTCAGCTTACTCTGTAACCTTCTACCTCAAATGGACCTTTTGCAGGGTAAACATCATTGTAAAATATTTAAAAAATCATAGTGAAAAATATTTACTTTTTAACATAATCGCTTTCCTTATCAATGCACTTAATACCGTGGTGAATAATAATTACATAGGTCGATAATTGCACAATGGACATTTCGTATCAAAATCCATTTAATAATTACGTGTCAAGATATGGGCAAACTCTGGTGATCACAAGGGCGTGAAACCCAGGGTTTCAAACTCACATCAATACAACTATGTTAGCTCTATCACCGATATTGAGCGCTTTCCAATAAGTACCGCGCATATATATATATATATATATATATATATATATATATATATATATATATATTTGCAGTTACTTATGTATGTGATGGAAGAACAACATTCAGAATTATTTACTATTCTTTTTATTTTATCTTGAGTAGATTTTTTTTTAATTTTCGTGTGCAATTAAAACACCAAATATTCTGCATCTTGGAAAAATGTCAACGAATTTTGGAAGATTTTCATCGAAAAGCCTGCAGAAAAAAAATGAAGCAATTTGGATGAGGTTAAGAATGTGGAAATTTTTCTTTTTCTTCTTCCCCTTCTTCTTCTTCATCTTCTTCTTCTTCTTCTTCTTCTTCTTCTTCTTCTTCTTCTTCTTCCGCTGTATATTATAAGCCTGATTTTTTCATTACCGTTTACGTTTTCTCTTTCTGATTCTCATAGCTGCTTTCTTTCTATCTATTTTTTCCTCTTCTTCACGATTAAAATTCTATTTCTTCTTTTCTTTCTCCGCGCTCTTTTTTCTTTTCATTGTTATCTTCTTTCAGTTCACTGGTTCACGTTTTTTTTTTCTTTTCTCCTTTTCATTTGTATTTCATCGTCTTCTTCTTTTTCTTCATCTTCTCCTTCTTTCAGTTCCCGGATTCACTTTTTTTTTGCTTTTCTCATCTTCCTTTCTATTTCTTCTTCTTTCAGTTCTCGAGTTCACTCTTCTTCCTTTCCTCTATTTCATTTCTATTTCTTTTTTTTTCTTCTTCTTCTTCTTCTTCTTCTGCTTCTTCTTCCTCTTTTCTTCTTCTTCTCTCATTTCTCGAGTTCACTATACTTCCTTTTCTCTATTTCATTTCTATTTCTTCTTTTTCTTTTCTTCTTCTTCTTCTCCTTCTTCTTTTTCTTCGTCTTCTTTTATTTCTCGAGTTCACTTTTCTTCCTTTTCTCTATTTCATTTCTGTTTCTTCTTTTTCTTCTTCTTCTTCTTCTTCTTCTTCTTCTTCTTCTTCTTCTCTCATTTTCTCGATTTCAATTTACTTCCTTTCTCTATTTCATTTCTATTTCTTCTTTTTCTTCTTCTTTTCTTCTTCGTCTTCTTTTTTTTCATCTTCTTTTCTCGTTTCTCTAGTTCACTTTTCTTCCTATTCTCTATTTCATTTCTATTCTTCTTTTTCTTTTCTTCTTCTTTTCTTCTTCTTCTCTTCTGTTTTTGAGTTTACTTTCTTCCTTTTCTTCTTTTAATTTCTATTTCTTCATCTTCTTCTTTCCTCCTCCTCCTCCATCTTCTTCTCTTGAGTTCACTTTTCTTCCTTTTTCCTTCCATTTTTCTTCATCTCGTTTCTCCATTTTTTTTTTAGTTTCTGTCATATTTTTGTTTTAAATTATTTTCCAAACTCCTCTTTTCCCAGAAATTATTTGCAATCTCATTTTTATTTCGTCAGATATTTTTATTTTTTTACTTAAACGTATTTTGTTTTTTGTTGTTGTTTTTTTTTTTTGTAGTAGATATCCATATTTGTGTAAATTC
>OZ038511.1:46796365-46845117 GCA_964036315.1 Acanthosepion esculentum | reverse complement strand
TCATGATTTTCTCCTGTCAACTGAGTGGGCAATATGGCGAATTCGATAATAACTTGATAACTTGTGGAAAACCAAAACTCGGTGAATAACAACAGTTATAATAATTTCTCATTATTATTATTATTTGATAAGCTTTCCGACTTTTCGATTTTTCCGCCGGGTGGTGATGGTTGTCTATATGCTCTTACCCGCATCATAGAGACACATCATTTTCCGGTACCCACAAGGCGTCCTGCGGGGCGGAAAGATTCCTGAAAATAGTTCCAGGTGTACCGGCGACAAAAAGGACAACTTGAGCTGCGACTTTTCACCGATTTGCCCAACCAAAAAATATAATGGAATTTAGCAAAGAAGAGTATACAAGTCGTAAATTATGCCAAGAGGTAGAAATTGGCGATATTGATGATTCCATATCCAGCAAAATACGAGGGCTGAAATAATGACAAGACGTTTACAAAAAAAAAAAAAAAATAAATACCTAATATGGAACCCGGATGACATTCGCTTCCGGATAAGAAAGAAATACCCATATTTAAGGACTATACAACGAGCTAAGTAAAACGAAAATTAACCTGGCCGTACGATCCTTCAAACTAGGGGGGGGTGGAATTCGAGTAGCATTGGTCTTATTTCTTATTCTTTATTCTTCTTGCACTATACATATATACATACATATATACATATTTAAAGACATTTTTATGTTTAACATTCTTTTTATAGATACAAGTATTTAAGTAAATGCTCTGTTTATAATAAATGGCAAGGTCGAATTTACTGGTTATAAACTTCAATCTTCCATGAATCTCTCACGTACATTCATAACTGCTCATGGCGTATCAAATGTAAACAAATGACGTCACACATTATGAAATGGACAATGTCCGACAATTTATTTTAAAGACATTTATGATATGTTTAACGTTCTTTTTATAGATACAAGTATTTAAGCAAATGCTCTGTTTTATAATAAACAGTATTAAATAACATTTACCGGCCTGAATGTCCGAGAAATTGTCATAGAAAATATTCGTCCTCGACAGGATTCGAACTTGTATCCTATACGGAACGGTCATATAGCCTGACGTGCCTTAACCGTTTCGGCCACTAATTAATGAACTAATTAATTTTTAAGGGATTTGAAAAATACGTAATTACCATTTCCCAGTGTCACGATAAAATAAAATCGGGATGTATTTCAAATACGGTTATCCACTAAGAAAAACGTTTGAAGCAATAAAATGTCGGATTTGGGATAAATCCATTACTTCTCTAGAAATACATACATATATATATATATATATATATAAAAGTGAACATAGAAGTCAACACTTAGAGGCGACAGTCTGTTTCATGCTAGATGCAATCATAAATATCCATAAATATAGCACACTTTAAGACTATATTTCTTCATATATATATATATATATATATATATATATATATATATATATATATATATATATATTATTTTATTTCCTTTGATTTCCAGTGTGTAGTCATTTCTTTCCTAGTCCCGACCAGAGACTTAAGGTCAGAAATGACATCATGATATTTTCCACTGAGTAATGTAAAAAAAACAAACAACATATTTTACGTAAATAAAGCCCTTGGTAAGGTGTAAGCTGTACTCGTGAGAACAACTTCTGTATTTCTTTAAGGCATGGACTTCCAGGAATCCCTTCAATGAGTCTACTGGAACCTTTTCCAATCAGTCCAAGGGCTCCAACTACAACAGGAATTGTTGATGTTCCCATGTGCCACATTTTTGAGATTTCAATTTTATGGTCATTGTATTTTGATAGTTTTTGAAGATCTTCAAAGATACATTACAGTCTGAAGGGACTGCCATGTCAATAAGGAGGCGCATTTTTTCTTTGTGGTCTCTAGTCACGATGTCTCAGCGATTAGGTTTGATCGTTCTGTCTGTGCATATTGTGAAGTCACATAAAACTGTTACAGGTCCTGTCTCCGTAACCGGGTCTGGTTGGTTTTCATACCAATCTCTTGCAGTTTTCTTTCCGTCAGTGTTGCAGATTTTCCAGTGCAGATATTGACCCACTCTGTCATGCAGAGTTTTATATTCAGTGGGTGCCAATACCGTGCAACCTGTTACAAGAATAGTCAGTTGTTTCTGGATATTTACCATAGAATCTGTATTTGGGACTAAAACAATTTTTCAGTATATGTATTTGGTAATTTCTAGTTAGCAATCATTGGTTCTGTGCAGCAAGAATAAAATCTTCAGTTTCAGCTTTTAACCCTGCACTTCATTGACACTGATGGGTAAGGGGTTTGTCTACATCAGCTTGTTTGGTGTGGGTAGAGTATTGACCTTGAAGCGGTTTATCTTGCCATTCTTTCTATATCTGGTCGGTTGCATTTGCCTTTGTTTTCTTTTTGAAGTAATTTGCAGCTTCAGTCGGTGTATTATGCTTTACTTGTATGTCTTCGCCCATTTGAAAATCCATTTTGAAATTATTGGCTTTCTTTATTACTGAATGAAGTCGCTTACTAATGTCATGTTCTTTGACGCATATCAACATCCAGTCTTCTGTAGTTTCTTTGAAGGCCAATTGTTGTAATTTTGTAAGACAGTTCTAGTTGAACTAATCCTCTACCTCCTTCGGATATGGGCACATACAGATAATCAACATCAGCATTGGGATGTTGCATGCGGTGGCAGGTAAGAAGCTTTCTCGTTTTGGCATCCATTCGCTATATATCAAGGGTATACATGGCATCTAGATGTACCCGATATGGTGACAGGTTTTGATAGAAGCAGAACATAACCTTGAGGTGGGGCCCAGGTAGAAATACCTTGAATTAGGCTAATCCGCTCCGCTCAGAGAATCTGTGGGTTCATACCTAATCAGAATTTGATAAACAAACATGGAGCTATAATGTGGATATAAAGTGGGGAATAGATTCTTTATCGCAATCAATATATAAACTGATCACTCACTTTGTGGTCACTGTAGTTTTTATACTTTTATCGCGGCATTATTAAAAGGGATATTTATTGTAGCCCATCTTAATTTACCAAGTACAAACCTGCACACGATAAAACCTCCAATCAGTTAAGATCAGAAGCCATGAGAGCCATACCTGGGGTAGCATCAGGGCATTATTGAAAGGCACATTTATTGTAGCCCACCATAATTAGCTAAGTACAAACCTGTACAGGATAACCCCTCCAATCAGTTAAGATCAGAAGCTATACTTTGCGTAGTATCAGGGCATATTATTATCGTTATTTTTATTTAAGTTTTCCTGTGTTACATTTTGATACAATCTTTTACAAAGATTTTTACCGGCGATCTATTTGGTCTATTGGCTTGTATTTTGCGGTTGGAATTTATGGTGAAGTCCCAAAGCACTTTAACATATTCACCTTCAAGCATTGGGTTCATACCATTTTTCAGCAGGAGGAAGATTACAAGGTTGGCATATGTTCAAAAATAAAACTCTAATCTGAAAAAAGGAGATAGCTGGGAAACTTTGCACACACCTGATATTTACGACGTTTAAGTGAACAGCCTGTGTTCAGGTTGGGAGGGGCGTTTTTCTTGCTTTTCTTACCTTTATAGAAAATTAGATTTATCAATCCCGGTTCAAACAGCGACCTCTGACACCGGTCATAAATACATGTGATACTTCAGTATTAACTACAGACATCAGGAAATACCTGGATTCTTCTTTCTATGTAAATGCAATATAATACTTCTATCTCTTATTGTAATTTTACAAGTAGCTCCTGTAGTTACCGCAGTATGGCAAAAATCAAAACAGGTAATACGATTTTTGTTAACAATTTTCCAAATTAGGTTACTATATTTCTTCATATATATATATATATATATATATATATATATATATATATATATATATATATATATATATTATTTTATTTCCTTTGATTTCCAATGTGTAGTCATTTCTTTCCTAGTCCCGACCAGAGACCTAAGGTCAGAAATGACATCATGATATTTTCCACTGAGTAATGTAAAAACAAAACAAAATATTTTACGTAAATAAAACCATTGGTAAGGTGTAAGCTGTACTCGTGAGAACAACTTTTGTATTTCTTTAAGGCATGGACTTCCAGGAATCCCT
This sequence comes from Acanthosepion esculentum, assembly GCA_964036315.1. Taxonomy (NCBI): domain Eukaryota; kingdom Metazoa; phylum Mollusca; class Cephalopoda; order Sepiida; family Sepiidae; genus Acanthosepion; species Acanthosepion esculentum. The sequence goes on along the minus strand of OZ038511.1, from coordinate 46,841,004 downwards.
TTTTATCTGGAAAATCAGTATTAAGAATCATAGGTTTTAATTTGGGTTCGAACAATGACCTCAGGCATCAGTCGGCTCCAAAAGTCTCGTCGCATCTGAAAATAGCATGTTTATGAATTATCTTTTTTTTTTCTTCGGTCAGGCTAGCCCGGACAATTGCGAGGCTATTACGCAAACCATCACGGTCTTGCATCAAGACCGGAAGTTCATTAGGGTGACATTCTGCGTCATAACATAACTGAAAAATGTAGGTGGTTTCTGGGCGACGAACTCGTCCTGCACCATGGCTAGGTGTCCAGAGTAGTAGATCACTTGCGTGTTCTTGTTCTGCTCGCCAGAAGTGTCCTGCAAAGAACTTTCTGCGTTCGCCTCGGAAATATCAGGGATGGATCCATAGATCTAGGATTTAGTTGGATGTCGTCTCGAAGAAATGTTAAGTCGCATATATATTGCTATTCTTCTGTGTGCCGTGTTCCTTCAAGACTTAGATGATCAAAGCCCGCCACAATTTCATAGCCATAGTAGTTTTTAGCAATATTTGTCTTTTTACAATCTCCCTCCCTGTTTTACCATCCATTTGCATAATCTCGTTATACAGGTTACTTGCTGCTTTCCTCTGTCATCTTGCCTTCAATATGTCTTGCTTGAATTTTTAGATTTAAAAAAAATCGTTCAGGATTTTAAATCAGTTAAAATCTTTTTTTAAAAAAAAACTTTTTTTTCTGATTGTTGATAACTAAACCGGTTACCTTGCTCCATGTCGTTGGGTACATGGAGGGATATTATTTACCCTGTAGGATGACAAATAAGACCTATCAAAGGATGGAGTCAAAGGTAAGCAAAATACAGCAATAAAATCATCGTAGAGACGGCAACTGGGAAAATGCTTTGGTTTGGTTTGGTTTGGTTTGGTTTGTTTTGTTTTGTTTTGTTTTACGGTTTATCAACCTCAATGGGTTATTTAATGCCGACAATATTTTTATTGCTGGTAATATTGTTTTGTTTTTTTTTATCAAATGTATTGCTGATTAAATTTTTTTTCTTTCAAAACTCTATTTCTGGTAATATTTTTTCTTCAAAATTGTATCACTTGTAATTTTTTTTTTTTTTAAAGTATAGCTCGTAACTATCTGATAACATCTTTTTTCAAAAATGTATTGCTGGTAATAATTTTTTTCTTCAAAAACTTATTGCTGGTAATAACTTTTTTACAAAGTATTTCTGGTATTAAAAGCTATTTCTACACTTTCATAGTTTCGGGGTTAACTATTTGCCCATAGCTGGGACCCTAACAGGTACTACCACCCCGGGTCAGGGTGGACCTGGGAGCCCCACAATTAAGAGGTGGTTCCACGCTCCTCAAAACCTCCTGCTCAGAGGCCTTGCTGTTGGACGTAGTTTATCGTCTTAGGCAACTGGGAAAACACCAACACTATCAATCCAAGAACAATCATGACAAGCGTATGATCTATTGCAGCGTGGGAGCTAGCGCACCCTTGTTGTTATGTAGAAAGGACCCACTGGGATTTTTTATTTAATTTGGAGTCTGTGAACATAGTCGGTGTGGGCACTTATCCATTTTTTTTTTAAATTTTCAATTATTATTCAGTATTGGCTAGGAAAGGGAATTTCTGAAAGGTATCTAAAGCTGTTGGAAGCTATCAAACTTTTCTTCATTGTTTTTTTCTATATGGCTGAATGTGGTTTCAACGCAGTTACACAGCTTCTTACTAAACAAAGAAAAAATTTGCAAATTGAAAAAAACGAGATCGATTATTTCTAAGCAACATGGAACCTAGAGTAAGAGCCTTAGCCAGTAAGCACCAAAGTCAACCATCGCTTTGAAAATATTGAGACAAGCTATCAAATAGTTGTTTTTTTTAGCATTTTAAACATTGGCATTTATAATAGGAATGAAAAGAATATTAAAATTATTTTTGCACTAATATCTCAGTGTTATCTTGCTATGAAAGATGAATTCAGTATAATATTCGAAATTTAATTTGACTTGTTTTCACAAAAAGCTTGTACCCAAATGAGGCGCTCTTTGAAAAAAAGGTTCGAAAACATTGATCTATTGCTATTAGCATTTTTATAATGTCAAAGAATTATGCAAATAAAGACAGAAAATGAATTTGAAGTAGCGAATAAAATAAAGCAAGGAATAACTTCTGCGTTCATTTAACAGACAATTACAATAAATATTATTATTATTATTATTAATAATAATAATAATAATAATAATAATAATAATAATGTTGGTGGTGCAATTTATTTGATGGCAAAGGCCTATTTTTCACCGGAGTAAACAAACTGCGAACGTGGATTCGGTAATTTCACTGCGCAGAAGCAAAATCGGTAAAAGGCATTTCCGATGAACGGAGAGGAGAAAAGGGGGAAGGGAAACGAGAGCTGGGAGGAAGAGAGCGAGATGACATGATGGAGAGAGGGAGCTGAGCAGGTGGGTTGGGCGAGGGTGGACGGCCGGTAGGGTGGGGTCAGTGTTCGCATTTACACCAATCGGAAGAGGCGAATCTGCAAGGTAAATTTTTGCACGCGCGTGTGAGCACACTCACACGCACACGCACACGCACAAACACACACACACACACACGCACACACGCACACACGCATACACATACCTATACTGACATAATCACAGACACACGAACTTACATAATCTTTCATTCATATATATATATATATATATATATGTATATATATATATATATATATACATATATATACGTATATATATATATGTATATACATATATATATATTTATATATGCATATACATACGTATATACATACATATATATATATATATATATATATATATATATATATATATATATATGTATATACGACTATATATATATATATATATATATGAAATTCCGTGTTTCTGTGAATATGTGTGTACAATACGTATGTATATGTATATGCTAGTATATATATGTGTATATGTGTTTGTGTGTGTGTGTTAAATATTTGAATCAGTGAATGCATTTGCGATTACATGAAAAGAACGTTTATTTAAGTAAAAATTCTTTCCGATAGTAACACAAATAAAGAGATGGGCATATACACACTGATTTAATATATATATATATATAAAGTTCGTATATTTATTATTATTATTGTTGTTGCTTAAAGTGGTAACCATTTAAAATCATAATAAATTGCTGTATAATAATAAAGGTCTGTAATGTTATCGATCCTAGCCTGGCATCTCGGCATCAATCATTTTTCCACCATCGTGACGTGGCTTTCCTTTGTCGTTTTAATTTTTATTTTCATGTCAGTTGTTCTAATGCGTTCTCCTACTTGGTACTTTGACCGCATGAATTTAAGCGTACTACTAGATTGGCAATTAGGTCCCACCGTTTTACTGTTGAAATAGCTAAATGTAAACGCAAGTTCTATTCTAATAGTTTCTTTTTTCAAACTTCTCGACTGTGGAGCTCTCTTCCGGTTTCTTTCTTCCTTGCCACCTATGTTTCTGTAAAAATTTAAATGCAACCCCAATCGCCATCTTGTTTCTTCCTGGACACCTCTTCTTTTTATTGTCCTTTCTTCTCGCTAAATCTTTTATTCCCAGTAACCCCTTGCGTGTTTGCGGCATTATCGCCTTGATTGGGGTGAAATGATTATTATTATTAATAATAATAATAATAATAATAATAATAATAATAATAATAATAAATTGATGGCTCTATCATCGATATGCCAGTGACATCAATTTAAAATACATCTGTTAAACAAAAAGCAAATATTTTCTTGAAACTGAAAAAAATGTGTCAACTTAAAACTAGTGTTACACCTTCAATAATTGGTGACCTTTTTTTTCGTTTTTTTTATGCTTTCACCTCAAGTCAGTTTGGAATGCCACTAGTACGCAGTGGGGTTACAGGGGGTGAAAAGAAGACTGAGTATAAGGAAGGTTGAGGAAAGAATAAAAGATGAACGGCGTTCAATAAGACAGAAGATGGTGATTGATGTGGTATTTAAATTTTTGAAGATCGCAGTCATCAGGGAAGCAAGTAAACGGAAGGAAGTTTCACAGGCAGGAAGTGCAAGAAAATAAACTTTTGGAGTAGAAGTGGCAGTTGCATTTAGCTATTTCAACAGTAAACGGCTTAAATTCCTGTATTCGGGCACGAGGGTGAAAAAACCTCGTCAGAACAGTCGCCATGAAAATATTTGTAGAAAAGGCAGAGAGAGGCCACATCACGTCGGTGAGGAAGTGACTGAGTTCGAGATGCCTGGTCAGAATAAATATGATTTGAAAAATTACTGAAAGAACATTAATAAAATACCTATCAATCGCCATATTCAAAAAATTGCATTGTATCGAACTGTTCTATTCTATTTTCAATGTAAATATAAACAGTATACATGTTAAGTATCACTTAGCATCAGTAGGCCAGTTTTCGTACGATCACCAAAAGTAAGCAATAATGACCCTGGTCAGTACCTAGATGGGTGACCGCTTGGGAATACCAGATACTGTAAGCTTAGATATGCGGGTGGTGTAATGGATAACGCCAGTAATTGTGCGTCCAATTCCAGTCGGGTACTCTATATTGACTTACGCATAAATGCCCTTAAGGAAAAGGTCTAAATCCACTTTTTCTACCCCTAGCTATTGGCTTATCAGTTAGACATGTATCACTGAATCATTATTATCTCAAAAAAGATTCTTACAATCGAAAAATGCCTTCTGGCTTTAAATAAGGATTGATAAGCTGTAAGAAACAGGAATCAATCGATTAATTAACAGCAGAATTTATACAAAATGAAAGTATATACCATATACTTATATGGTACATATATACTTATGTATAAGTACATATAAATGTACTTATATATATACACACACATACATATATATATATATAAAAGTACATATATATGTACTTATTTATATATATATATATATATATATATATATATATATATATATATATATATATACATATATAATGTATAAGTATATATATATGGTACATATACTTATGTATAAGTACTTATATATGTACTTATATATATATGTATAAGTACATATATATGTACTTATACATATATCTATCTATCTATATATATATATATATATATATATATATATATATATATATATATATATATATATATATAAGTACATAAATATGGTACATATATACTTATCTATAAGACATTCATGTATAGTTCGAATCCCAGAATTCTTATTTGAAATACCTCATTTTTTGTTTTCATGTAGCTCGAAAATGTGACCCCAGCTTCTGATTTGACTAGGGTAGTAGACCTACCGTAGTCAAATACTGCAATACTGGGTATCATACATGACATAATTTATAGCAAATAAATGGTCTTCATTCTTTTTTGTACAAAGCTACCCCCCAAAATGGTGAGAAAAACCACTAACCATAAAACATCTGATTTAGATACCACTTTTAAAAAAAACTACTCTTGAAATAAGCTATGTTAATTTTGATTATAAGAAAGTCAATTTAAAATTAATCAGAGTAGACTTTTAAATGTCACATAATTTGCTACTTATAGCCCAATCTGTTAATCCCGAGGGAAATCTATTCTCACATATATAAGCCTACTTCATACAATCTTTTTTTTTTTATATAGCTTGTGTATAATGTGATCCTGGCTTCTGGGTAATATTAGGAGGTCTGGTGTAGATAAATATCGCAGGACTGGGCATCGTTCTGGACATATTTTATAACAAATAAATGGTCTGCATTCTTTTTTGTACAAAGCTACCCCCCAAAAAGTGAGAAAATTTTAGAATTGAAATTAATTTGGTATTTCATCCTGTTCAATCATAATTTAATATATATTGCGGTTCATCTTGTCAAAATATTTTAAGAATATTTAACGGAGAATTGCAAGATTAAATATTAGCAGTAAATGGAAAGAATATAATAAATAAAAATACACAGAGGAAGACAGAATAAGGAACACAACTGGAAGATATATATTTTGTCATCCACAGACAGACTGTTTCGCAGATCATCAGTGTGGCTAGATGTCCGGTTGCCTCTAGCTAGGATCGAAACCCGACTGAATTTGCGTCAGTCTGAACTTCTACCAGTAAGCCGTCGGTGCAGGGCAGGGATGAAGGTGAATTTTAGCGTGTTTCTTTTTAGATTTAGATAAACACACAGTGACTGACAGTGACTCAATTCTGCCGAAGAGTCGTGCAATATTAGCTTAAATAGTCACTGTTTACAAACTCACACCTCAAACCAAAGAGCTCAACCGAAATTAATTTTTCAGGAGCCAATATATATATATATATATATATATATATATATATATATATATATATATATATATATATATATATATATATGTGAAAAATTTTAGTGGTGACCGATTTGTAATTTTATCTAGGTCCCACTCCACATTTCACCTCAAGGTTCTAGAGTCCTTGTATATCAGATCCCGTGGGCCTTCCCTTTGTAAACAGAGGGAATGCTTGCTGGGTCTGAATGTTATTGGACTTTAGTTTCTTGAAATTCATAATTTTTTTCCCTTCTTTCATTCCATTACATTCGTTAATTTAAATTAATTTACACGCTTATTTAAATTCCCAGAATAAATAAGCTTGATAAGTCCTGAGACGAAACCGGTTGTTTTTATTTTAGCTTTTGCTTTAAAAAAATGCCTTATAAATATTGTCTTTTCCTATCTATTATTAAATTCTGTACCATAAAAAAACTTATTTATATATATATATATATATATATATATATATATATATATATATATATATATATATATATATATATATATATAAATATAAATATATATAAAACAGCTGGCCACTCGAGGGCACTCGTCTACTAGGGCGGCTAGCTAATCCCTATTGCAGACGCCTGCTCTGTGGTTTATACTGTAGCTATGCTGAGCAGACCTTAGCCACAGTTTCTGGGAATGAGTCTGTTATCTAGCGTGATTAGCAATGTGAACGAGGTCAGCACACTCAGATCCTCGGTCACGTTGACTTGTTACTTCGGGGTAGCACAGCTATAGACGGCCCCCAAGAGTTCCGTCTACCCAATTTTACTCACAAGTCTTGAGTAAACCCATACTATGTTTTTCAAAAGGTGGCGCACGCTGGGGTCGACCCGCCCAGCCCGATAACATAAGGAAGTCTCCTTTCTGACAAATCGACCATGGTGAGATTCGAAGCCTGGTCTCATGGTCAGAATGCGAACGTTCTAAACATTCACGTGTGTCTCTCTCTTTCTCTTTCTCTCTCTCTCTCTCTCCCTATATATATATATATACATACATATATATATATATATATATACATATATATATATATATATATATATATATATATATATATATATATATATATATATATATTCTTAGGAGGTGATGATAGCCGCGTACAGAACGGCTTGAAATAGACTATATCTATGCTGTAAAAAAAATACATATGCTCTGTTAAAAACCGTCGAGCTCCCTGTGAATCAGTTTAATAATTAATATTACTAAGATCCACCCGGATTATATAGCAACCAATCGATTACTTGTACTATATATATATATATATATATATATATATATATATATATATATATATATATATATATATATATATATATTTATAGGTAACTACACTCGTGTCGAAAAACCTTCGAATTCTTGATTTACCATAGCCAAATCAATCACGAAGGGGAAAAAAAGGTTTTAAAAAAGAAAGAGCCAGGAACATATATATATATATACATATATATATATATATATATATATATATATATATATATATATATATATATATATATATATCAATCAGACAAAAAGGGGTGCCGTTGTAAAAGAAATACCCCAGCGACATAAACACGTGCGAACGAAAATGAACGCAATCTGGACAAATGAAAAAAACATTGCTGTTTTTTCATTTATATAAAGTGTTCGTAGATTTTAAGCGACACACATGGTGAACGACGTTCTGCTGTTCGTATAGCAAGAGAAAGAATCTAGTCTACGGGAGGCAGACTAACGGGTCTTAACCGTACAGTTATGATTAGCTAAAGGTACTGTGAGAAAGTAGGCTTACCAGATAGATGGTCACCGAAAATTCATGAATTTCCACACTTTCAGAAAAGATTTACCTGTGTAAAGTGCAACCGGACACTGACAATGCATGATTTATAATCTGGTAAAAAAATAACCGGTGTATAGTGTGAATCTTTTTTTCTTTTTTTTTTTTTTTTGCGAAAAGAACTGATCTTGAAACCTCACACTATTCGCGATTATATAACGTATTTTTTTAACTTATCTCCTTTTAGGCCGAGAATATGCTGAACAGAAAGCAGAAAGAAATAATAATAATAATAATAATAATAATAACAACAACAACTATTATTATATAATATAAAATCACAATTATATGATAATAATTATTATCATATAATAATTGTACTTATCCGTCACTTCGTTAGTTCGCACGACCCTTACATCCTGCCAATATCTCATAAATAATGGACTATTCCGTTTTGATCGGATGGAAAGACAAAGAACTTATCAGAGACGCTACTCGGTTTTAGTGAAATAATTTTTTTGAAATCTGCTCTTTCTTTTTGACTAAGCCTGTATATATCCAACAATGTTCGACCATCCAAATCTTTTCTTTATGCATCCGCTAATCATCGATGGAACGGCAACTGTTCAGGTCCACTGTTTAAGACGTAAAGAAAGATATTCATAGTTTTTGCTTTCCAGAGAGATTACAAAATTCGGCGCCATGAATAAAATAATTACCACTCTTGAAAACCATGATATTAATATTAATATTAATAAGAAAACTATAATATTACTTCAATATTAATATCAGTATGAAAACCATAATATTAGTTTAATATTCATATTAATATGAGAGCCATGATATAATTTAATATTCACATTAATATGAAAACCATAATATTAGTTTAATATCAATATGAAAACCATAATATTACTTTAATGTTAATATTAATATGAAAACCATAATATTACTTCAATGTTAATATTAATATGAAAACCATAATATTACTTTAATGTTAATATTAATATGAAAACCATAATATTACTTTAATGTTAATATTAATATGAAAACCATAATATTACTTTAATGTCAATATTAATATGAAAACCTTAATATTATGTTAATATTAATATGAAAACCATAATATAGTTTTAATATTAATATGAAAACCATATTAGTTTAATATTTATATTAATATGAAAACCGTGATATAATTTAATATTAATATGAAACCATATTATTAGTATAATATGAATATGAAAACCATAGTATTAGTTTAATATTAATATGAAAACACTAATACTAGTTTAATATTCATATTAATATGAAAACCATAATATTAGTTTAGTATTAATATGAAAACCATAAAATTATTTAATAAAAATAATAATAAAGTAATTATAAAAGCATATCGACAAATATGCATGTCTGTTTTGAGTATATACGTGGTTCTATGTTTGAGTTTGTGTATGTGTCCTGTTTTTGAATGCCATGTTCCTTTATTACGTTGGCTATCGTGGCTTTCCACAGATTCTTTTTTTATTATCTGTGAATTGCTATATATTCATCGGGAATATAGCTTAGCAGTTTCCCCTTGCCTTCTCCATGGTTTTTAATCCAGAGATTTCTCCATTTTAGAGTGGACGCCAACCAAGGTTAGGGATCCAGTCTATCCTGCAATTTAATAATGTACAGAAGAAATGGTTTGGCCGCTGTCAAAGAGCATTACTTTTCTTTTATAATCTACGAAATGAAATCTATTTAAAAAAAACAACTCTAGTAGAGTGGTTTCTGTTGCATTCTCCACGGCTTGGCATTCACAGTTGTCCTCCTCCTAGACTTGCTGCTACCCATCGCTAGAATGTGCAATCTGTCCTGCTATTTAACTCGGAACTGGGGGGAAGTGATGGATTCCCAAAAACGTTAATGCGAAAGTGAATGCAACTGACTAGAGTGGGATTTGAACTCGGCTTGCTAATTTTACTTTCCGTATCGCCATTGTCAATGAAATTTTAAATTTTCGCCGTCCGACGTGTATAGATGCACAATCTAGCCGACCTAATTTAACTTCCTACCGCTTCTATATTCCTTTTTGTCAATTGCTTTTAGATATCCAAACGAGACTGTTAAAACCATAATGACTGTCAATCATAATACAGAGAAAGTTGCCATTTATTTGCCCATAATGTGGAAATAGGGCTTGGAAAATTTGATACTCACAAGGCAGATTGAACGCAAGACCCACTTAGCGAACTTGAGCAAATGGATGGCGGAACAAGGTTTAGGAGAGATATCAAAAATAAAAAATTTATTAAGAGCTACAAAGGACAGGAAAATGTGGAGAGCCATACTCACCAGCGTACTGAATGGAAACGGTGCATCGAAGAAGATTATTCTACGAGCTCGTTTTTAGACGCACACATGTATAGATATATAGATAGGTATTTTTAGAAATGCCTATATAAACATCTGCGCAAATTGTTTTCGAAATAATTCCTGCATTGCATAATATTTTATCATCAACATTTTTTTGGCAATAAAACAAAACTTCCCCCACACTCACCGAAGGATTCTTTCTGGAAACTTATTCGCTAAGATCGCACTTCACCTCCTCTGTTAGAAAAACATTTTTTTTTCTGGCTTCAAAACAGCTGGCAGATAAAACAGGGGATCGGATGAAACTGGTGGGTAGCTGAATGATAGGTGGCCCTGACAGTTCGGGGGCCGAGAGAAGCATCGGGGAAGCAAATAGATGTTTGAATTTTATAATAGGCAAGTACTAAAAGTCCGACCAAAATCCGCCATTTTTTTTATCATTTCAACCCAAGCAAGGTAATAAAGTCACTAGGACGTAAGAGGTTACTGAGTGCTAGAGAATAATTAATTTTCCTTTCAGCACATACGACCGTGCTTTTGCTTTATTTCATTTTGCCTTCCAACATACCTACATTTTAATCTCTCGTTCTTAATCGCAAATCCCTACAAATCTGAACATTATATATATATATATATATATATATATATATATATATATATATACTATTTACATTATTCGGACTTTTGTCCTCATCTTTGCCGCCATATTTATTACAACGTTTCGGCCATTGTACGCTCCGGCATTCTTCAGGTGGTCGGAATGTCGAACTGAACGCTTTATTTCGCTCACTGGGGTAGACTGTTCTAGTTCCACGTGCCATGTTTAATGGATGCCAATTATCAGTTATCTACTGTTAATTCCACTCTGCTAGTTATCCACTGCCTTAACCGGGTATTGAACTCACAACCTTTTTTGGGTCCTGTCACTGGATCTAACAACCGCCTTTATCCACTGTGCCAAAACGAAACGTTGTAATAAATATGGCGGCAAAGATGAGGACAATAGTCCGAATAATATAAATAGTATACATAATACCTCATCTCAGAAATATATATATATATATATATATATATATATATATATATATATATATATATATATATATATATATATATATATCATTGAATACGACAGAGAAGGTGCTTTTACTTAGTTTTTTATACAATTTCTCATATGATCTAATATATTTTTCTTTTAGGATGATAAATTATATAAAATTGTCCAACTGATCAATCAAAATTCGTAAATAATTATATAGACCATACTATAACATGTCTGACACGAAGACTGGCACTACACCTTTTTGACCATACCTCAATTAGGTCTCATTTAAATATTCATGGCGTCCTGGGTAAGACGATAAACTACATCCAGCAGCAAGGCCTCTGATCAGGAGGTTTTGAGGAGCGTGGAACCACCTCTTAATTGCTGGTGTTCCCAGGTACACCCTGACCCGGGGTGGTAGCAACTGTTAGGGTCCCAGCTATGGGCAAATAGTTAACTATTACCAGCAATACGTTTTTGAAAAAAAATATTACCAGCAATACAATTCTGAAGGAAAAATATTACCAGAAACAGATTTTTGACAAAACAAAATATTAACAGAAATAAAAAAAATTATCGGTATTAAACCCATTGAGGTTGATATGCCATAAAACAAAATAAACCAAACCAAAATATTCATGAAGACCTACTGGACCCTATTCGTAACATACTTGTTGACAACACAAATATAATAGCATCATCTACATGCAAAAAAGGCTAAAAATAATAGAAGCCTTATTAATAAAAACAAAAAAAATCATTTAACAATATCAACTATGAACATGGACACAATATCTTGATCCTGTTTCGAAAATGAAAACATTATATAAATACACACATACAACAATCTATTTCTTTTTAACAGTTAATATATTTCAACCTTGAAAATGGCTAAATGTATAGCCGAAAGCACAATTGGACAGTTTTTATGTAAATTAAAGGAGAAAATTTTTTTTTAAATCCGATTGTAAACTGGAAACTTTCAAAGAAAAGCAAAACTTTACAAAAATGGTAGCAACATTTGAAACCTTTGTCATAAAGAAAAAATTAGCTATAATAACATTTCCTGACGCAATAAAATCTTTTGAATCAGAGATCGGAAATAATGATCCGTTGTATACATACTAAAAAAGTTCCTTTTGAGTTCATTTGAAGTGGGATAAAAGTGAAGTGGGATACATCTGTATATTTCATTTAATCCCCCACCGATACATTTCCAATACACTTGCTTTTTCTCCTCCTAATTCTCCTCCTCCTCCTCCTCCTCCCCCGTCGTGCGCTTATTTATTGATTTTTAATATAGCGTTCATAAAAAAATATTTTTACAAAAATAAAGCGTTGGAAAATCAATTGACCGAAATCATCTGAAGATACCGAAAGGTTGAAACCAAAGTAGCGGAATCAGTAGATTCTCCTAATCTTTTATACTTAAAAGCTCTACATGTTAAATTCTCTCACTCTCTCTCTCTCTCTCTCTCTCTCTCTCTCTCTCTCTCTCTCTCTCTCTACATACATACATACATACATATATATATATATATATATATATATATATATATATATAATTATTTATTTGAATATTACAACATAAATATGTTATAAAATCACGACAAAAGTAGCCATTTTGTTTCAACACTTCTTGTGTCTTGTCAAGTGATGATATAGAATATAGAATAAATGGTTTTAAAAGTTTCAAATTAATCAACGATCCTTAGCTAAGAGTAAACGCTGTTACGTAAGCCAGAGTGGCCAATCAAAAGGCAAGTATAGGATGATTCGAAAAATTTGACAACTAAGCAAGGCTATCTAGATATTAAAAGATTTATAAAATTTGAAATTAAAATTAAAAATAAAATTAAAATTACCTATTAAGAAATCTAAATCAGATCTCTATTAAGTTTTAAATTGTAAAATTACTAAGGAGAAAAAAAAAAAAAAAAAAAAAAAAAAAAAAAATAAATCTAAAAATAAAAATAAAAGATATATATGCTATTTAATTTATATTTTCATTGAAATTAAGTTGAAAGTTGTATTTAGAGTCCCAGACATAGATGTATACATTTTTCGTTACATTTCAGCAAGTTAGTCGCCTCTCACGTGAAATCACTCGATCAACGGCATGCCAAACGCTCGGACGCATCTAGATATATACACACACATACAAAAAAGCAAACCACACATAGGCAAATGCACTACACCTACACACCCACATCGATACACACAGGCACACACATCTACATTCAATATGATCCAGACGGTCAAATGTCGAAGCCATTCGTGGCTTAAAATGTTATTAAACGAATTTAAACTTGAAAAATTTAAACAAATAACCATATATAAATATATATATATATATATATATATATATATATATATATATATATATATATATACATATATATATATATATACACATACACATACACACACATACCCACATATATACATATATACATTTTTGAAAACATATAGTTTTCGACACATTTACAGACAAAAGTAAATAACCACCTCCACATATAATTGAACACTCGCACATCCGCATATAAATTAATACATGCACCCGCATAGACACATATAAGGATAATAGGTACGCATACACAGACCTACGTACATAAACATACACATAGATAAGCACATATAAATATATTGACCCATACGTCGACGCAGAAAAGTAAATAAGGCAAGTGAAGAAATACATATAAAGATGCAACCATATACAAGCACACACATACATACATACACATCTAGGTGTACATACATAAGCACGCATGCGTATATGTATATACACTAAATATATATATATAGACATTTACAAATACAAGTGTATACATGAAAAATTAAACAAACGTAAATTAAAACGACATGAGTATAAAAATGCATATACACATCCGCTAGTACATATATATATACACACATACATACGCAACTACACATAGATATATACACATATATATCTACAGACAAACATATACATACATACATACATATTCACAAATATACATACGCATATATACACATATACATATATATATATATATATATATATATATATATATATATATATACATATATATACATACACACATAAACACACATACACATATACATACACACACATACACATATACGCACACACACATATACATATACAAACACATATACATATATACATAAACATATAGACACATGCATAAAAAAGGAAAAAGAAAAAAGAAAAAAGAAATAAGCATACATAGACCAACTTATATTCTAATAATATTCCAACAACATTATGATAAAATATATTAAAAGTTAATCATAATTTAAGAAAAGAACAAAGGTCTGTAAGCAATTAAAGGTACTTTATCAACAAAAGTAGATTTTAGTTTGTATCTATGATACATTCCAAGACACTAAAGCCTACATACAAATACACATACAATGACACACCAACATATATATATATAAATATCTAATCCTATATAAATACCCATATCAACACATCCAGATAAACAATACAGAGACAGTCGAGCTCAACCATATAATCACCCACACATACATATAAATATACACCCATATACAAACACATATACATAAACATATACATATTTAAACATACATATATATACATATATATGCATATATAAACCTATACATACACATAGAAACATACATACTACATATACATACATATATGCACACTCACACATACATATACATACATATGCAATAGGCATACATATATCTACACTCACACAAGTACACATAAATATCCCCATATACCCATACATATACTCACACATTTAGTGGTAGACACTTACCAGAATTTACTCCCTTACTCATACACATAAACAGGTTAACCCATGATAGAAGCCAATATACGCAACGATATACCTTCATAAAAAAAAAAAAAAAAAAAAAAAAAAAATCATATATATATCCCTATATACACATATACATATCCTACAGTAGAAATAACTCTACATAACATACAGATATATACATCTAAATACAGACACGTATGATACTTTGTAAGTACCCAGTACACATTCATATCGATAAGGCGACTATTATGCTAAAAAGGTAATAGTCTATTAAGTTTCATTTATCATTATCATAGAAAGTATATGATTTCTATACTAAGTTAAATTTAAGACGATGCTTACAGTTAACTGTTAGTTCATATCTTTGATTTAAAAGATCAGTCTTATTTTTAAATCTAATTATTTCAAGTTTCTCGTTAAGGCATAAGTAACACGGGGCATATAGTGAGTTACATGTCCGGGCCTTTCTAATTAATTTCCATTTAACCTTAGGTGTTTTATTTTTCTCTTTTAGACTCCAAAAGTATTTGGATAATGAAGTCATATATTTATAGTTACTATTATTAAAAGATTGCAGGTGACCCCGCCAGCGTTCCTTGAATGGTCTCATGGTGCAACCTATGTAGAATTTCTTTATATTTGGATTTTCTAGTGTTGATATAGTACTGAGATAAACTACAGAGCTAGTTAAACAGTTATTATTTAGTGGACAATTATTGGGATTCCTGCAGTTACATGATTTATTATTTGTGTCATTTTGCTTAATGTTGCTATGTGCAACCTTGTGGGTTGTCAGGCTCTCCGAATTTATATACTTGCTGAATATACTATTGTTATGTTTTTTAATTATTTTTTCTAGGTTATCAGCACAACTATAGCTTAACTTAAGAGTATTAGAGTTAAATATTTTACTGAGTGAGTTGGTTCCAGATTTGGGGAAATGTTTTTTAATGAGGTTTAGAAACAGGTGCCCCAATTTGGTTTTAACCATAATGTTAAAAGGGGGAGTATACCATATGATTTTTCTAGATCTCTTTCTACCATTATTGTTGCTATTTATAGGGCTTTTATATTTAATATTAATATTTTTATATCCACTATGTTTAAGTGCGGAATTGTAAAGGTCACTATGCTTATTAAAAATATCACTGTTTGAAGAGTTGTTACTGATCCTACATTCAATAGAATAGGGTATGTGTTTGATGATTGCAGGGGGGTGGTTAGAATTTGGATGAACGTATATTTGATTGGAATTAACTTTTACATATGGTTGGTATGTGTTGCTAGTGAGGTCTAGGGTGACGTCTAGGAAGTCTACTCGTTTAACATTAGTGGAAACTATTACTCTGAGACCTAGATCCTTAAATACCTTATGTATCATTTTTCTAATACGATCTACTTTAATTTTAGTGGAATTCCTAACTACTAATAACCCGTCGTCCCTATATAATCCTACACTATCAGAATCTAGGCAATCAAATGCACTTAAATTATACAAAAGAAATAATCCAACAAGATCAGAAGCTTCAGCAGAATCCAGAGAACCCATTGAAATGTCAAATTTTTCGTTACAGGACTTTTTGGTCCACTGTTCATCTTTGTAGATTAGAACCGAATTTCGGCACTCCATGATGGTATTCACTTCTCTTTCAGAAATGTTGGAGTATTCCCGAGCGAAATCCAGGGCACAAGTGAACAGATTTTTGGATATAGATGGATAATAGTCTGTAATGTCAAACTGTATGAAGGTACATTTATCCTTAAATCCGATGTTAGTAAACCAGTTGATGACATCCGCAGTGTTAATCCATTGTAATAGTCCGAGGGTTTTCTTTATGGAGTTGTTGGTTCTTTCTAAGATGTTCTTACTAATCCTGCCAATTTCCGGTCTAGTTGGGTTTATAATCCTAGTTGATGGCTTAGATCTGAAATCGGGTTTGTGATCTTTTAATAAAATATAGGCTTCTTTAGGTTGTAATTTACTAACTCGATCACTTATCTTTAGTTTATCAGTAATTGATTTGCTGATAGAGTTAATTTTATCAATTTGGTTAAAATTGTCCGTAAAACGAGTAGACTTCCTAGACGTCACCCTAGACCTCACTAGCAACACATACCAACCATATGTAAAAGTTAATTCCAATCAAATATACGTTCATCCAAATTCTAACCACCCCCCTGCAATCATCAAACACATACCCTATTCTATTGAATGTAGGATCAGTAACAACTCTTCAAACAGTGATATTTTTAATAAGCATAGTGACCTTTACAATTCCGCACTTAAACATAGTGGATATAAAAATATTAATATTAAATATAAAAGCCCTATAAATAGCAACAATAATGGTAGAAAGAGATCTAGAAAAATCATATGGTATACTCCCCCTTTTAACATTATGGTTAAAACCAAATTGGGGCACCTGTTTCTAAACCTCATTAAAAAACATTTCCCCAAATCTGGAACCAACTCACTCAGTAAAATATTTAACTCTAATACTCTTAAGTTAAGCTATAGTTGTGCTGATAACCTAGAAAAAATAATTAAAAAACATAACAATAGTATATTCAGCAAGTATATAAATTCGGAGAGCCTGACAACCCACAAGGTTGCACATAGCAACATTAAGCAAAATGACACAAATAATAAATCATGTAACTGCAGGAATCCCAATAATTGTCCACTAAATAATAACTGTTTAACTAGCTCTGTAGTTTATCTCAGTACTATATCAACACTAGAAAATCCAAATATAAAGAAATTCTACATAGGTTGCACCATGAGACCATTCAAGGAACGCTGGCGGGGTCACCTGCAATCTTTTAATAATAGTAACTATAAATATATGACTTCATTATCCAAATACTTTTGGAGTCTAAAAGAGAAAAATAAAACACCTAAGGTTAAATGGAAATTAATTAGAAAGGCCCGGACATGTAACTCACTATATGCCCCGTGTTACTTATGCCTTAACGAGTAACTTGAAATAATTAGATTTAAAAATAAGACTGATCTTTTAAATCAAAGATATGAACTAACAGTTAACTGTAAGCATCGTCTTAAATTTAACTTAGTATAGAAATCATATACTTTCTATGATAATGATAAATGAAACTTAATAGACTATTACCTTTTTAGCATGATAGTCGCCTTATCGATATGAATGTGTACTGGGTACTTACAAAGTATCATACGTGTCTGTATTTAGATGTATATATCTGTATGTTATGTAGAGTTATTTCTACTGTAGGATATGTATATGTGTATATAGGGATATATATATGATTTTTTTTTTTTTTTTTTTTTTTATGAAGGTATATCGTTGCGTATATTGGCTTCTATCATGGGTTAACCTGTTTATGTGTATGAGTAAGGGAGTAAATTCTGGTAAGTGTCTACCACTAAATGTGTGAGTATATGTATGGGTATATGGGGATATTTATGTGTACTTGTGTGAGTGTAGATATATGTATGCCTATTGCATATGTATGTATATGTATGTGTGAGTGTGCATATATGTATGTATATGTAGTATGTATGTTTCTATGTGTATGTATAGGTTTATATATGCATATATATGTATATATATGTATGTTTAAATATGTATATGTTTATGTATATGTGTTTGTATATGGGTGTATATTTATATGTATGTGTGGGTGATTATATGGTTGAGCTCGACTGTCTCTGTATTGTTTATCTGGATGTGTTGATATGGGTATTTATATAGGATTAGATATTTATATATATATATGTTGGTGTGTCATTGTATGTGTATTTGTATGTAGGCTTTAGTGTCTTGGAATGTATCATAGATACAAACTAAAATCTACTTTTGTTGATAAAGTACCTTTAATTGCTTACAGACCTTTGTTCTTTTCTTAAATTATGATTAACTTTTAATATATTTTATCATAATGTTGTTGGAATATTATTAGAATATAAGTTGGTCTATGTATGCTTATTTCTTTTTTCTTTTTTCTTTTTCCTTTTTTATGCATGTGTCTATATGTTTATGTATATATGTATATGTGTTTGTATATGTATATGTGTGTGTGCGTATATGTGTATGTGTGTGTATGTATATGTGTATGTGTGTTTATGTGTGTATGTATATATATGTATATATATATATATATATATATATATATATATATATATATATATATGTATATGTGTATATATGCGTATGTATATTTGTGAATATGTATGTATGTATGTATATGTTTGTCTGTAGATATATATGTGTATATATCTATGTGTAGTTGCGTATGTATGTGTGTATATATATATGTACTAGCGGATGTGTATATGCATTTTTATACTCATGTCGTTTTAATTTACGTTTGTTTAATTTTTCATGTATACACTTGTATTTGTAAATGTCTATATATATATATTTAGTGTATATACATATACGCATGCGTGCTTATGTATGTACACCTAGATGTGTATGTATGTATGTGTGTGCTTGTATATGGTTGCATCTTTATATGTATTTCTTCACTTGCCTTATTTACTTTTCTGCGTCGACGTATGGGTCAATATATTTATATGTGCTTATCTATGTGTATGTTTATGTACGTAGGTCTGTGTATGCGTACCTATTATCCTTATATGTGTCTATGCGGGTGCATGTATTAATTTATATGCGGATGTGCGAGTGTTCAATTATATGTGGAGGTGGTTATTTACTTTTGTCTGTAAATGTGTCGAAAACTATATGTTTTCAAAAATGTATATATGTATATATGTGGGTATGTGTGTGTATGTGTATGTGTATATATATATATATATGTATATATATATATATATATATATATATATATATATATATATATATATTTATTTATATATGGTTATTTGTTTAAATTTTTCAAGTTTAAATTCGTTTAAGAACATTTTAAGCCACGAATGGCTTCGACATTTGACCGTCTGGATCATATTGAATGTAGATGTGTGTGCCTGTGTGTATCGATGTGTGTGTGTAGGTGTAGTGCATTTGCCTATGTGTGGTTTGCTTTTTTGTATGTGTGTGTATATATCTAGATGCGTCCGAGCGTTTGGCATGCCGTTGATCGAGTGATTTCACGTGAGAGGCGACTAACTTGCTGAAATGTAACGAAAAATGTATACATCTATGTCTGGGACTCTAAATACAACTTTCAACTTAATTTCAATGAAAATATAAATTAAATAGCATATATATCTTTTATTTTTATTTTTAGATTTATTTTTTTTTTTTTTTTTTTTTTTTTTTTTTTTCTCCTTAGTAATTTTACAATTTAAAACTTAATAGAGATCTGATTTAGATTTCTTAATAGGTAATTTTAATTTTATTTTTAATTTTAATTTCAAATTTTATAAATCTTTTAATATCTAGATAGCCTTGCTTAGTTGTCAAATTTTTCGAATCATCCTATACTTGCCTTTTGATTGGCCACTCTGGCTTACGTAACAGCGTTTACTCTTAGCTAAGGATCGTTGATTAATTTGAAACTTTTAAAACCATTTATTCTATATTCTATATCATCACTTGACAAGACACAAGAAGTGTTGAAACAAAATGGCTACTTTTGTCGTGATTTTATAACATATTTATGTTGTAATATTCAAATAAATAATTATATCTGCTCTACTCTGTATTGAGCACTCTTTAAAGAATATTGATTGTTGGTTATTGGATTTCATTCCGTATATACCAATCCTAAACTTGGGTATATATATATATATATATATAATAATTTCATCCCAAGCAAGGCAATAATGTTGCTAAGATGCAAGGGGTTACTGAGTGTTAAAGAATATGAGAAAAACTATTATTAAGGGATAGGACAATAAAAGAACTAGAATTAAGAAGACAGAAGACAACGATTTATACTACATTTAAATTTTTGAAGATCAAAGTTGACTGGAAGGCAAAAAACCAGAAGAGATTTCTACAGGTGAGAAACGCGAGAGAAGAAACTCTTTGCATAGAATTTACGGTTACATTTAGCCATTTTAACCGTAAAAAGGTGAGACCTTGCCGCCAATCTAGTACTGCGCTTAAATTCATAAAGTTTAGGTGCCATAGAGAAAAGTTCATCAAAGCAATTACCATGAAAATATTTATAGAAAAGACACAGTGTAGCTATGTTACTGCGGTAGGAAAGTGACTGGAGTAGTGATGCCAGATCAGGACCAATAACATTGCAGATTCTTTTCTGGATTTTATAAAGAATCTATTTATATATATCAGAAGAACCAAACCAAATGCGGTAGAAGTATTCAAAGCAATTTACTGATGTGTTGGTGACAACGGTACAAATAAAATCGTTCTAGAAAAGACCTCGATATATGAGGTTGGTTGAAAAAGTATCGGGAATGGTGATATAAAAGGTAAATTACAACATTTATCAATTCGGCATTTAATCTCCTTCGAAGTAGTCCTCTTCTAAAGCCACACACTTTATCCTGTGTAGTTTCCATAGATGGAAGCATTCCTGGAATTCCTTCTTTTTTGCCTATAGCGAGACCCTGCCTCGTCGTATTCCCTTGGATTTCATTGACCTCTTGAAATCCTGTTCCTTTCCAGAGGGATTTGATTTCCAGTTCCTAGCCGATATCCATTAGACCATCCGCATATCCAATCTTAGAGCACCTGATATTCCCAAGCGGTCATCCATCTAGGCACTGACCAGGCTCAACGTTGCTTATGTTCGGTCATCGTAAGCCGGGTTGATTAGTAGGTTTTTACCAGTAAAATCTTTATCTCCAAAACAATTCTTACAATTTAAAAAAATACTTTCTGGCTCTAAATAAACTGTAAAAGGCTGATAAGCCTAAAAAAAAAAAAAAAACAAATCAATAAAAAAAAAACTATATAACTCATAGCTGAGGCAAAAGAGTTTGATCCATACCTTTCCCAGGGGTAAAATGTCCGCAAATAAATGTAACGAACCCGACTGTAAATGAAAATCTACCATCCAATTCCTAGCCGATATCCATTTCACCATCCACATATCCAAGCTTAGAGCACCTGATATTTCCAAACGATCATCTATCTAGGTACTGACCAGGATCGACGTTGCTTAACTTCGGTAATCCTACGAGAACTGGTCTTTCAACGTGATATGGCAGTAAACTAATATAGGTCTTAGTAACGCAAAGAAAACGTAACTGGACAACTGAGTTCAAATCACAGGCTAGTCTGATACATTCCGTTTCACGCAAATGCTCTTGAGAAAGACATGACGCCTACTCTTCTCTCCCCAACTATGGGTTTAATAGTAAGGTAGACTATACTCTCAATTCTTTGTTAGCAACTACACTAATAGATTGAAAACTATGAATTCCAAAGCGGAAAGAAGACAGCAGGAAAAATCACTATACTACATTTCCATATAAAGCATAGTAATTTGCAGATAAAAAACAAAAGGAATCTGTGGAGAGCAATGATCGCCTGTCTCCTGAAAGGACATGGCATTTACAATTCACAGATAATATAGAAAAGGAACATGTGGAGAGCAATGATGGTCTGTCTCCGGAAAGGACATAGCATTTACAATTCACACATAATGCAGAAATTGAACCTGCGGAGAGCAATGATCGCCTGTCTCCTGAAAAGCCATGGCATTTACAATTCACAGATAATATAGAAAAGGTATCTGTGGAGAGCAATGATCGCATGTCTCCTGAATGGACATTGCATTTAATAAAAATAAATTGGTTAATATAGCAACATAAACTGGGCTATCTAGCTTTGGTTGACAACCAGTCTAAGAGAAGGAAAACTCTGAATTCCAAGTGGTAAAGGAGGCAACAAGATAGCACTCCACTATTTCACAATTATGGAAAAGTAAAAGAACAGGACCTGTGGAGAGCCGTGATCGCCTATATTCTGAAGCGACATTGCACTAAAAAAATACGAAATACCACATTTCATTTTTAATTATATTTTTTATTGATGTCTATGGTTTATGAATCAAGAGGATAAAAAACAGATTTTTACAAACACTAATGTTGACTGAAGCTGAAACAACAATTCACTGAAACTGGTATTCGACATAAGTCAGTCTCGGCAAATGTAGTTAGAACACAACCACGTATTAACTCGTGAACTGCCTGTAGTTAGCGCGTGACCGGTATTAGAATTTCTTTAAGTTAAACATTTTTTGATCCCTTATCAACAACTAGATTTTGAACCTCCATGTTTGCAGCACCGTGCCTAACGATCACACCTAATTATTTTAAAAAGCAAGGAAGTAGGCATTTAACCGCCCACCATCTCGACCGGGATGTGAAGCAAGGCCTAGTTTAAAGTGGTTTGTTAAACCCCACGTACGTGAACTGGGGACAAAAATTGCTTAAGCCTACCTCAGTCCTTTTTGGGGACAGCTTAGTCACCAGGTAATTTTATGAGATCGGTCGATGTTATCATAACATTAATTTTAATTTCAGCTCCACAACACAGGCAAAAACTGAAGCTTATCCTTGGGGACATTGTTTTTACTAAACGAAACTTTTTTTTTTCTTAAAATCAATTACTTCCATTCTGAAACGGCTATCAATTTCGAATTGACTTGATTGGACATTGCTTAACTTCAATAATCGTGTTTGGACTGCTCTTTCAATTGATTCAAGCCGTAAAGGTGGTTGGGGTGGGCTTTAATGATAATAATTCTCCACAGTTACGAGTCGCAAAAAATAGTGGTCGTGCTAAAAACAGACGAATTAACGTCAGAAGGTGGTGAAATGAAGTTCCGCTAGAAATTTAAGCGAACGATTTCGGTTGAGCCAAAATAGCAAAACGGAAGGCGCCGGAGTTATTTTTTGCTTCGTTTCGTTTCGAATCACTTCACTTCGTTTCGTTTCTGAACAGTAACGCTTTACATGCCCGCAATAGAGAGTTGGAAAACGTTTTTTTTTTTCTTTTGTTACGATTGCTGCGTAAAACTTTGGAATATTAATCATCATCATCACAGTCCTAATTTTTTATTCGTTTTTCCTTCTTCTTATTATTTCTTTTCATTTTCTGTTTGATAGAATCGTTTAGTAAGTTGTCCGCTTGAAACCTAAGGTCAATGAACGTTTTTCTTTGGATGATATTGAAATAATTTTTTTTTTTATTATTATTATTATTATTATTATTATTATTATTATTATTATTATTATTATTATTATTATTATATTCATTTTTCATAATTTGCTTTTTTTTATTGATTGATTTGATTGATTCGTTTTCTACGACTCGTCAACCAGGTTATTTAAAGCCAGAAAATATTTTAGATTGTAAGACTTTTTAGATAATAATTATTTAGTGATTACAAATTAACCCATAGCTGGGGGAAGAAGTGGTGGACTCATACGTAATCAGAATTTGATGAAGAAACAAGAAATTATAATGTGGATATAAAGTGGGGATCAATTTTATACTACAATCAATATATAAACTGATACCTCACTTCGTGGCCAAGGTAATTCCTATACATTTGTATTCCAGAGAATGTCCGACATGGGTATGACGATAAACTACATCCGCGTTCTGGGTAAAACGATAAACTACATCCAACAGCAAGGCCTTTGATCAGGTTTTGAGAAGTGTGGAACCACCTCTTAATTGCTGATGTTCCCGGGTCCACCCGGACCTAGGGTGGTGGCACCTGTTATGTTCCCAGCTATGGGTAAATAGTTAACCGCAAAACTGAGGTCAAAACACTATGAAAGTGCAAAAAATAGTTTTTAATACCAGAAATACTTTGTAAAAATTATTACCAGCAATACATTTTTGAAGAAAAATATCCCCAGAAATACATTTTTGAAAAACAAAAAATGACCAGCAATACATTTTTGGAAAACATATTACCAGCAATAAAACTCTTGTCGGCATTAAATAACTCATTGAGGCTGATATGCCGTAAACCAAGCCAAACTATCCAGGGAATGTAAATAAATCTAAAACACATGCCTGGCTAATCAGAATTTGATTAAGTGATTGATTCGTTTTTTACGGCTTGTCAACCCATTGCTGGTTATTTAAAGCCAGAAAATATTTTTTATTCTAAGATATTTTTAGGCAATAATGGTTTTGGTGATACAAGTTTTACTAATTTATCCATAACGGTGGGGGAGAAAAGATGGCTTCATACCTTACCCATAGGTATGTAAGTGAATATAACAGACCCAACTGAAATTGAAACTTGGCTCTCCGATGAACCATTCCGAGCCATTATCCATTATACCATCCACACATCCAAGCTTACAGCCCTGGTATTCCCAAATGGTCACACATCTAGGTACTGATCAGACTCTACGTTGCTTAACTTCGGTGATCGTACGGGAACCGGTATTTCAATGTGATGTGTCAGTAAACCTAATGTGCTTTTTTATACATTAGTAGCAGTTCTTTAACCTAAGACCAGAGTTAAAAGAAGGTCTTATGATCATCATCATTTTTTTTTATCTGCAAACAGAATAAATGTTCCTGGGAACGGAATACCATTTGTCTACAACTAATGAAAGTGGCATTATGAATCGAGAACTCTTCGAAGTATACAAGCAATCCTAAGGAATACAGTCTTTTGCAACTGTCCAATCACGACAGTGACCGCCATCTTATACAGCCACTTCAGTACCTATTGTACCCTCAAAAACTACGAGGATGATTTCCACTCCACTTCACTGACCAGAATTTGTACACTTCCCCTTTTAAACTATCATAGTTTTCTCTGTTTTTTCTCTTCTTTCTCGACTACTATGTCGTCTCCGGGACATGCAAGATCTCTGATGGTGCATGTTCTTTCTTCTTTATCTAGCATCACGCAGAATACTTCTTGTGGTAATGGCGAAAAAAAATATTATATTGAGTGGGAGGTGCGGCGGGGAAGTGGAAGAAGTGGGAAATTAAGTAACGAAAGAGGCATAAATACCACCACACTATCAGCTTTCTGTTGTAGTCTAAAGAAACATCTACAGTGCTGAAACACACCATTGCCACTGTTGAATAAGGTGAGGTTGATGGTGGACGCCGGTTGTTTTATATACAAGGTCTCCCTCACAACGCGATGCTTCCAGTATATATATATATATATATATATATATATATATATATATATATATATATATATATATGGCCACTATTATTCGAGGATACCTGTCTAGTAGGGCGGCTATCCAATCCCTATTGCAGACACTTGCTCAGGCACATTTGTGTTTATTGAACACCCACAGAGCCTACCTGTGGTTTATACTGAAACTATGCTGAGCAGACCTTAGTTACAGCTTCTGTGAAAGACCGTGTTATCTAGCGTCATCAACAACTTGAACAAGGCCAGCACGCCCAAGACCTCGGCCACGATGACTTGTGACTCCGTGCTAGCACAGCTATCGACGGCACCTAAGGGTTCCGTCTACCCAATTTCACTCATAAGGTTTGGTTGAACTTTCAGGCACTTTCCAAAGGTGCCGCACGCTGGGATCGACCACTCCAGTCTGATAACATCAGAACGTTCTAACCACTCGGCAACGTGCCCAATATATATATATATATATATATATATATATATATATATATATATATATATATATATATATATATATATATATATGATATAAAATGACAATTGGAAAAATCTTAGATCTTGCCGACGCGTTTGGTCTTCCGACTTTTTCAAGGCAAAAATGAAATCGAAATATCTCTGTTGTTATAGTTGTGATAGTTACATTAAAATCCAAATTTAAAAACATAGACGCTCCTGTCCAAGCCTTTTTTTTGGTTAATCTGGGAATTTAACTATATATATATATATATATATATATATATATATATATATATATATATGCTGTCCGCTGGTTCTTTCATTATTTTTATTCTATAATGTTGTTATGTACTTTTTATTATTTCACCGCTAGCAAGGCGATAGCGCCACTAAGACGCAGGGTGGACTTACTGAGAGTGAAAGAAAACGAGAAAACATTATTGAGGTGAAAATGGAATAAAAGAAAAGGATTGCAAATGACAGATAATGACGACTGTAGTTGCATTTAATTTTTTCAAGATCGTAGTCGACAGGAAAGCAATAAGCCGGAAGAGAACTAGAAAAGAACTTTCGGTTACATCTAGCAGTTTCAACAGTAAAAGGATGGGACCTAGCTGCCAATCTAGCACTACGCTTAAATTCATGAAGTCGAGAAGACGGAAGCTCGTCAGAAAATATTTATAGAAAAGGCGCAGGGAAATTACGTTACGGTGATGAGGAAGTGATTGAAGCCGAGGTCAGGACCGAGGACATTGCAGATTTATCTTTGGATTTTATCTAGTATCTCTAGATACATAGCAGAAGCACCAGACCAGGTGTGGCAGCAATATTTGATGGACGGACGAATGGTAAATTCATAAAGGAGCAAGATAATTTCTGTCGAGAAAAGTTCCAACAAAATTATACGTTATCCTAATTTCTTTATGTATTTTTAAGGCAGCAATTAACTTTTGTAATTAAATACATACACGAATAAAGGCAACAAAATTCTTAGTTCTCTACTGATAATAAAGTCTATTTATAAAACAAAGTAAAAAAAAATGACCTTTTCCTTTGTTATTGCAGCAAATCACAAAAACCATGTTGCGCGTTTGGGCATGTTTGCTAAATCCGATCTCGATTGGCTTAATCATGTACAAGGCGGAATATTTTTTTTATCTACAAAATGTAGCTAGCGACACGCAACACTTTAGTGAGTGGGGCAAATAGAGAACGATTTTCGTTATACAGACCCTCGACTTATGACTGAGTTTCCGTTCATAGGATGCATCGTAACGCGATTTTCCGGAACGTACCCGTGATTTTCCGTGAATAAGCACTTACGTCACTCACTTATGCTAACACAATCTTCTTTTTCTATCTCTTTTTATCCTTCAGGATGTAGGCGATCATGGCTCTCCATAATTTCCTTTTCATTGTCATGCCTAAACCTTATTCTGCCATCCATTTACTTAAGCTGCTAGGTAGTTTACACGTTGTTTTCCTCTATCCCTCTTGCCTACAATCTGTCCTGTGAGTATCAGATTTTCCAAACCCTCTTTCCTCATTATGTGCCCTAGAAATTTCAACTGTCTCATCATGATGTTAAGTATAAGTTGCCTTTTTGTTTCAAGTTTTTCTTAAAACCTCATCATTACTAAAATGTTCGGTCTATGTTATCCTCAGCATCCTACTGTAGAGCCACATTTCTGCTGTCACGTCTCCCTTCCATCTGTGAGGAGATTGTCCAGAATTCACTGCCATAATAGGAGGACTTATATTATATAACAGTTCAGTCCTTTTTCCTTTATTAAAAACACGAAACTGAGTTTCTTTTTTCCAGGTTTTCAGATAAGACGTTTAGCCATCTTCACACCAATTGTCGAAAGAATCACTGAAAAACCCTTTGAGCTATTCAGGTAGTAAGAGAATAGGTTAAAATCATTTTGTGTCAGCCGCACTGTCTTCTCAACTGAGCAATGGTGAGAGGAAAATGATAATTCAGGAATCCAGTCATGGTACCAACATTCATCCTCCGGCTTCTATCTTCAAAGTCCATTCAAAGAACCATCAAGAGAACGATGAATAAGTTTAAAAAAGAAGGAACCGTAGGGATGAAAACTAGACCAGGAGGTCACAACAGCAAGAGGGATCATCATCTCAACTTAGAGCTAAAGAGATCAATTAGAAAAGATCCAACTCAATCCATAAGACGCTTTGCACGTGTGAGACGAGTTTCAGCTATGACAGTCCAAAGAGCAATGAAAAAAGACCTGAAAATAAAATCGTACGTGAAACCTGGTGCTCTTTTTCTCAGAGATGGGGCCCAACTGACACTACTATACTTAGCAGTGGACAAAATCAAAAACAAAAAAGCACATGCGTGAAATGAAAAATAGAAAATGGCGACAATTTACCCATCGCACCCCATATATACATATTATTATTATTATTATTATTATTATTATTATTATTATTATTATTATTATTATTCGAACATATGTAAGACCGCTACATAAATGCATTCATGTTTCGATGCATCTCATCAGGTAGTAATAAATGAGTGTTATTACAATTTTTAATATTTACTTTCAAACACTCTCTTTTCCCGCGAAAAATGAAAATAAGAAAAGCAAAAAAGAAAGAAGGATACAAGATATATTCTCATCTAAAAAAGAAAAAAAAGAAAGACACAAGATATAGTAAAAAAAAAGAAAAAAGAAAGAAAGATGAGATATAGTCTCTTCTAAAAAAAAAGAAAAAGCAAAAAGAAGAACGAAAGAAAATAAGAAGACGGTTGCATAACTTCGATGATCGTACGGAAACTGGTGTTTCAACGTGATATGGTCGTAAATGAATATGTTGGGGAACTACTTTACAATGAGAGAACACAAAAATATAGAAGAATTGCAAATGTTAAAACCTGAAGTACCACCGGCACTTAACAAGATGAACAGGAAAAAAGCGGCATGACCAAATGGGCTCGAACTGTAAATGTCCCCAGCCTTAGACGATTTCGTCATCAACGAGATCATATCAATAAATAAATGAAATATACGACAGTGGCGAGATACTGGAAGAGCTTAGTAGATTCGTCTTCGTAGCGCTAAGAAGGCAGCTGCAAATGAATGCGAGCGACTTCGGACGATACGCCTAATGAGTCACTTAATAAAGCTAATAATCCGAATTCTGATGAACAGATCGTGAAACAGGACAAGGACAATGAGGATTTGTCAAGGACACTAAAATAAGAACTACATCATATGACAGAAATACCTCCCACATATACCTCTAAGAAATACTTCCCACATAATGGTAAGCCATCAGCTACAGGGTGCGGCAAGAATATCTCCCACATAATGGTAAAACATTAACTAGATTAAGTGGCTCAATGTTGCCTAAGTTCACTAACACCACACAGGTGACAGTTTAAAAGTGTCGGCGGTATTTCTGCCGTGTTCTGTAGCTAATGTCCTGCCATTATGTGCGAGGTATTTCTGTCGTATCTTGTACTGTATTTATGATCAGAATTACATTGGTAAGAGCAATACAAATGCAGCAGGATATCTAGCTATGTTTCACAGATTAGGCAAACCATTTGATAAGGTTCAGCAAAAACATCTTTTTGAACAGTTAGGAAAAGCGAATCTATTTGGGAAGGATATCAGGATAATCCAGAACTTACACTGGGAGCCAAACGACTTGCATGCGGATAGAAAATGGGTACAGAAAAATAGAGAGGGGCGTTGTGCCTTCCCAAGCGTTTTTGGCGACTTCGTTAGCCCTTTTCAAAACAACACAAAACCACATCTTAAACAGTCATGCGTGAAGACGAATTATCAACACTAAAAAACAACCCTCTTGAAAACGGCTAGAGATGTTGCCGAAAGTGCTTGGAACAATGGACAATATGGACACGTTTTGCACTCTCTTACTCCTACCAAAGGGAAAAATGTAAGAATACTGGAAAAACTAAATAAAAATTAATTGAATTTTCCTTGTTTGTCATATTCATCGAAACATTCGTCCTGAGTAAAAGGATAAACTACATACGCGTCCTGGGTAAGACGATGAATTACATCCGCGTCCTCGGTATGACGATAAACCACATCCGCGTCCTGAGTATGACGATAAACTACATCCGCTTCCTGGGTATGACGATAAACTACATCCGCCGCCTGGGTATGACGATAAACTACATCCGCTTCCTGGGTATGACGATAAACTACATCCGCTTCCTGGGTATGACGATAAACTACATCCGCTTCCTGGGTATGACGATAAACTACATCCGCCGCCTGGGTATGACGATAAACTACATCCGCTTCCTGGGTATGACGATAAACTACATCCGCTTCCTGGGTATGACGATAAACTACATCCGCGTCCTCGGTATGACGATGAACTGCGTCCAACAGCGGGGACTCTCGTCGAGAGGTTTTGAGGAGCGTGGAACCACCTCTTAATTGCTGGTGTTCCCAGGTTCACCATGACCCGGGGTGGTGGCGCCTGTTAGGGTTCCGGCTATGGGCGGATAGTTAACCCCCAAACTTGTATGGAAATGTGCTTTAATGCCAGAAATACTTAAAATTAGCAGCAATATTTTTTGAAGGAAAGTGAGTATTTTTTATTAAAAAAAAAGAACTTTTTACGAAGATAAAACCAACCAAGATTGTAAATTTCCTAAAAGAAGCTGGATTGTACTAAAAAATATGAGTAATTGAAAAATGGTTCAAATATATATGTATACATACACAACATTTTTACCAAACTATCGCTATGAATCTATTTCAAAAATTTTGTTGGAATTAAATGACCCACTGAGGTTGATATGCCATAAAACAAAACAACTACCCAAATCATCGAAACATATATATATATATATATATATATATATATATATATATATATATGAAGAAATATAGTCTTAAGATGTGCTATATTTATGGAATAAAGTGCTCAATATCAGAGATAGAGTGTGTGTAAATATAAAAGTGAACATAGAAGTCAACACTTAGAGGTGACAGTCTGTTCCATGCTAGATGCAATCGTCAGGCCACGAGTGCTGTTATTTTTCTATAAATATATAGAAACTACTGTTGCCACAAAGTGAGGGATCAGTTTATATATTTTTTTAAATACATAATTGATCCTCCACTTTATATCCACATTATAATTTCTTATTCATTATAAATTCTGATTATATGTTATATACCGTACCTATGAACACTAATGGGTATGTCCCAATCCTCATAAATACGTTGAACACTATTGTAAGTGGGATTATATGCTGTCTAAGTAGTCCACCACCAGCAGTGGTTTACCTACTTCACGCCGCTGGCGAGTATTGTATTTTGTTGATGTTATAAAGATTACCAATTCCTTTCCAACCTTCGTTTTGGTTATTCCTCATTCAGTAACCCTGTCTAGGTTACAACATTATATGTCAGTCCACCCGACTATGGGTTAATTAGTAAGACATGCATTACTAAATCATTATCTCCCAAAAAAGAATTCTTACAATCTAAAAATATGTTCTGGCTTTAAATAACCAAATAAGGATGGACTAGCTGCTGAAAAAAATTGATCAATCAATCAACATATTCCCGCCATCGTTGGAATATCTTTTCTATTTCTCACTTCCTCTAACCCCATCTAGGGATGGATAAAATTTTAAAAAAAACAGGAGAAGTACCTTTGTAATCGAAAAATGAACTCGGCTGGAATTCGCAGAGTTAGCTTAATACGAATTTGGAATCACCAATCAGCTTTTATTACAGAATTATTTTAATCTCTCAACATTTAAAATTTCGGTAAAGATATGTTGATGAATTCCTATCTTTTAATAATAAAACTGTGCGTGCTAAGACACGTATTGGGGCCTTCGGACAGTTTGTTTATAAGAATTTCTCTTAGTCTGAGAATATAGCAGGAAAACTAAGACGAAATATATGTTTTAAATTAAGAACATCTCTTATCACAACTTTGCGAAACGCTTTGATTGGCGTGGGGAAAAATAAAAACACCTGAAACTATTCTCAGAGATTCTTAGAATACGAACTACCAAAATGGGTCCAGTATCGCCATCGTTGGTGATTCGGTCACAAGGGTCTGATATTAAGAATTATTTCACTGCTTATAAGTCGCTCCGATACATTAAACGCCTCCTCTAAAAACTAAAATAAAAAAATTAAAGGTAGAACTTGGGAAAAAGTTGTTTTCCTTGTACTTCATATCTATCTATCTATCTATCTATATATATATCTATGTATGTATCTATCTATTTATCTATCTATATATCTATCTATCTATCTATCTATCTCGGTCTGTTCATCATCTATCAGAGTCTCTTTATAATCTCTCTCTCTCTCTCTCTCTCTATCTATCTATATATCTGAGTCTCTTCCTAATCTATCAGTTTGTTAATTACATATCTATCTCAGTCTTTTCATTATCTATCTATCTCAGTTTCTACATAATCTATCTATCTATTTATAATATATTTATCTATCTATCTATCTGTCTATCTCGGTCTGTTCATCATCTATCAGAGTCTCTTTATAATCTATCTATCTATCTATCTATCTATCTATCTATCTATCTATCTATCTATCTATCTATCTATCTATCTATCCCAGTCTCTTCATAATCTATCTGTATCTGAGTTTCTTCATATTCTATCTATCTATCTATCTATCTATCTATCTATCTATCTCAGTCTCTACATAATCTATCTATCTATCTCAGTCTCTACATAATCTATCTATCTATCTATCTATCTATCTATCTATCTATTTCAGTCTTTTATCTATCTATCTGTCTAAGTCTCTTCATAAATTATCTCTCTGAGTTTCTTCATAATCTAACTATCTATTTATTTATCTATCTAAACCATTTTGTTCATTGTCTAGCTAGCTAGCTATATTAAATACTGATTAGCTACACAGACGTAACTTTTAAATTTTATATACATTATCAAGAACATAAATGCATAGAAACTAACTTGATTATAAAGTGAGGGATCAGTTTATATAACCTGCAAAGGGTTGATAAACCGCAGAAAATTTATCAATCAATCAACCATGGATCGATTTACCAATGTATTATGGTCTGAACCCCGTTTCTAAAATGATGAAATCACTATTTTTTTTATTCTGACACATATTGCAACGTCAGGAAGTTCTAATGAATACTAATCTACAAAAAGTATTGCTTCCTCTTCTTCTTCTCCTCCTCTTCTTCTTCTTCTTCTTCTTCTTCTTCTTCTTCTTCTTCTTCTTCTTCTTCTTTGTGCCGTGTCCCTTCAGGGTGTTACGATCTAAAATATTTCCTGGTTTTAAATAACATGCAATGTGTTGATAAGCCGTCGAAAGCGAATGAATCAGTCAATCAAATACTGATTAGCTAGACAGGCATGTCATTTAAATATATATGCAGTATCTGGAAAATAAACGTATAGAAACTACCTCGACTACAAAGTCAGGGATCAGTTTATATATTGATTGTGATATAAAATGTATTTCCCTCTTTATATCCCATTATCATTTCTTGTTTGTTTATCAAATTCTGATTCGGTATGAATCCAACTCTTCTCCCCCAGCTATGGGTTAATTAGTAAGACTAGAATCAATAAACCAACAAAAAATTCTTACAATCTAAAAATATTTTCTGGCTTTAAATGACCCGCAAAGCCGTAAATAACAGATTAATCAATATCTTTTTTTTGGCTAATCTGCCAATGAATACAATATAAAAGTTCCCTCCTGCATAAAATTTCTTCTAACCTCACCTCTCTATCTATCTCTATCTCTCTCTCTCTCTATCTATCTATCTATCTATATATATATATATATATATATATATATATATATATATATATAACACCCTTTATTAGCAGCTGACGTAGCAATGGATTCAATATAATCTTTAACCTTCATGTCAGCCGAGAATGTAAGCCTGAGAAGGCGCAGCGAGCCACTCCCATGAAGGTTAGCATCAGCCATGCTGATGGTAGGCAGGGAGGGGGTCTTTCAGGTGATTAATAGAGAGAAGTTTCGTTTTGAAGGCGTGAAGAAAAAAGCCATCGCTTGCCCCAGTTAACAACAGATTGTAGGTCACTTTTGACATTAGCTGCCAATTTGAGCTTATTAAACTGATCAGACTTATCGAGACAGGAATAAATGATTGTGGTGTCAGCATAGATACCAAGTTGAGAGCTGATGTCATCAGGAAGGTCATTGATGAAAATTAAGAACAGAGTAGGACCAAGGGTAGAGCCCTGGGGAGACACCTGCATTACTGAAGAAAGATCTAGAAGATTGACTATTCAGGACAACTTTCATTTTTTGATTTGATATGAAAAACTGAATCAATTCAAAAATGCGTCTGTAGATGCCATAACCTTTCAAAATGTGAAGAAGACCGGTATGCCAAAACCTGTTAAGTGCTTTCAAGATGTCCAAAGTAACAGCCTGAGCTTCACTATTCTTATCTTGATAGACACTTTCAGCAATAATAGTTACTATATGAGCAGTTGACCTAGAGAAACAAAAGCCATATTGCTTGCTTGAAAAAAAAAGTCCCTGCAATGTGAGATGCTTAACTAATTCAGCATTGATCAGGGCCTCAAGAAGTTTCCCAAAAAGAGGGAGAAGGCTGATAGTTGGACGGGTCGGACATTTCAGCTGAGTTCCTAAAGCCTGGAACAGCAGATGATTTCCAACAAGCAGGAAAGCAAGAAGCTGCGAGGCATTTTTTACACACCCTTTTGAAAGTTATCATCAGCCATGCTAATGACAGGCAGAAAGGGGTCTCTCAAATGATTAATGGAGAGCTGTTTTGTTTTGAAGGCATTAAAATTAAGCCATTCCTTGCCCAAGGCATTTTTGAAATCAGCTGCCAATTTGAGCTTATTGAACTGATCAGATTTATTATCGAGACAGGAATAAATGATTGTGGTGTCAGCATAGATACCAAGTTGAGAGCTGATGCCATCAGGAAGGTCATTGATGAAAATTAAGAACAAAGTAGGACAAAGGGTAGAGCCCTGGTGGGGGGACACCTGCATTACTGCAGAAAGATCTAGAAGATTGACCATGACACAGAGATCATCTGAGCAATTACCATGAAAGTATTTATAGAAAAGGCACAAGGAAACAACATTATGGCGATGGGAAAAATGACTGAAGCCGAGATGCCAGGTCAGGACCAATAATATTGCAGATTATTCTTTGGATTTTATCTAGAATCTATAAATATATAACAGGAGCACCTTTCCCTTACAATCTCACTCAGTGACCATCATATAGAAGAGGCACAGAGAAGTTACGTTGCGGCAGTAGGAAAGTGACTGAAGCCGAGATGCCAGATCAGGACCAATAATATTGCTGATTCTTCTTTGGATTTTATCAAGGATCTATAAATATATAATAGAAGCAACAGACCATATGTGGCAGTAATATTCTAAGCATGGACGTATGGTAAATATACAAGATAGATTCTGCAGAGAAAAATTGTCTAGCATGACACATTGATTTTTCTTCGTAGCTTACCTAGCAAAGAATTCAATAAAGTCATTCCACTTTATGTCAGCTGAGAATGTTAGCCCTAGAAGACACAATGTGTCATTTTCCTGGAGGTTAGCATCAGCCATGCTGATGGAAGGCAGATGACTATTAAAGATCAGTTTTATTATAGGAAGTCATTCTATGCCCCGATTAACAACAGACTGTAGGTCACCTTTGACATCAGCTGCCAATTTGACTTTATAGAACTGATCAGACTTAGTATCCAGACAGGAGTAAAACATAGATACCACGTTGAAAACTGATCTGTTGCGTTCACTCTCGCACTTTTACCGTAGAGAAAGAAAGAATGAATTCTTCTGTTCATCCTCCAGCTATGGGTTAAATAGTTGAAAGAAACTCTGAATTCAAAACCGGTTGGATGTACAAACGTAAATATCTACTTGTTACGGAAAACACGGAAGAGTCACTTACTGCAGTGAAGCTATGGTTCTACTCGCCAGAGGGAAGTTGGCAATAAGGAGGAAGCGGAAGAGGAACACTACACAATTAAAATTATTGGTAGCACGACCACTTTTGTGTCTTTGTGTCGAACTAAGTTAATCTGTTCATATGGATTAACTTAATTAATCTAATTAATTCAATCAGGTTAAGTTTACGCAGGCTAGACTGTTAGTAAAATATCAATTCCTTATCCAGTTAAGTATTCAGATTATATAGATTTCAGTCTATTTTCCTGGTGACTTGACTGCAGCCACCGTGTTCATGCCTTTCAGACAAGTTCAAATACTTACTGTCTTCGGCTGACTGCCTTCAACATGATCGCTGAGGTATTTAAAGTATTACTTTTAATAGTCATGTAGTAAAAATAATGGTTAAATAGCAGCGTACACATTGGCTCAAGCTTGAATGGCAACCAGCCCAAGAGAAGGAAAACTCTAAAATCAATAACCTTAAATGGAGACAGGTGAGACAAAGCTGAAGACTTGTGACTATCTTAGGCATGACGATAAACTACATCTGATCGGGGGGGGGGGTGAGGAGCGGGGAACCACTTCTTAATTGCTGTTGTTCCCAGGTCTACCCTGACTCGGGTGGTAACACCTGTTAGAGTCCTTGCTATAGGCAAATAGTTAACCCCAAAACTGGGGTAAAAAAAATATATATAAAAGTTTAAAATTAAACTTTTATAGTAAAAATACCAGCAATAAATTTTTGGGAAAAAAATATTACCAGCATTACATTTGACCCTCGACAAAAAATACGACAATGAAACCTGATCTACAGATTCCTTAAAAAGAATACATATTCTATTCCTACGAATAAATATATTGTCGGTATTAAACAACCCATTGAGGTTGATAGCGATTTTCTAAGCACAGCTTAGATGTGGTACAAGGCCGAAAGAAGGGGGCACCCAGTGAGGATCGAACTCATTACTCAGTCGTAATTGTTCTAGCGAGATAAGCTAGCTAACCATTACACCACGTTGAGGTGCCCACCCAGTGAGGTTGATATGCCGTAAAACAAAATAAACCAAACCAACCTAAGACTTGAGTGTATTAACTGGCATGAGTTATCTCCCCTAACAATCGAAAGAGGATTAAGAAATATCTTCGTTAATTAAATAAAGTGTTGATTCAGAATTACATGAAGGTTAGCGGGTCAACGAGTGATACTAGAAGAAGGCCTAAACTCTGTGATTATCAGTTGCCTTGCAAGAAGGTAAATACTTCATATGATCAAAAAATTCCGACATGGATTAAGCCAAATCTCGT
Organism: Acanthosepion esculentum; assembly: GCA_964036315.1. NCBI lineage: Eukaryota > Metazoa > Mollusca > Cephalopoda > Sepiida > Sepiidae > Acanthosepion > Acanthosepion esculentum. Next base: position 46,802,920 of record OZ038511.1, on the reverse strand, counting down.
CTGCAATGTTTAGCCCGCACTATTATCCAAAGCATTTTGTTTGATCACTCTGATTTAGACGCCGTTCATAAGACACCCAGTGAGGGTCAAACTCTCTTCAACTCTAATGGAATAGGTGTATACCTTGGTTATTCGTGTTCTGCCAAACGAATATCTCCATCTGTGTATATTTCTGAGATGAGGTACATTATTTGCACTGTTCGGACTCTTCTCCTCATCTTTATTTTCATATTCACTACGTTTCGGCCGTTGTACGCTACGGACTTCTTCAGGTGGAATTTCAAACTGAACCCTTTATTTAGTTCACAGGAGCAGATTTTTCTAGTTCCACATGCCATGCCTTTTCTGAATATTTCAGTTTCAGTTAATTCCCTTTAGTAACTCAACTATACAAGTTTTTTTTCACTTCTGCTTTGGGAGAGTATTGAACTGACAGCTCTTTGGATCAATTCACTTTTTTGGATTACTTCAACCAACGTTTTTATCCACTGAGCCATGTGTCCCCAAGGTCACGTGGATAAAAGAAAAAAGAACGTTTTCATATTTACAAGATGCAGACGATTTCCACTATATCGGTAATAGTCAGTGTCTTTGCTCGCCATGTTGGCAGTATTGCACCTATCTTTTTCGCTTGATCACTCAATTTTAGAAGATACGTTCTTGACCTACCCAGCGAAACATGTACAACGGGGGAAGGGATCGGATAGGATTTATACAACTCCCCATGCCAGTGTATTTGATACGAGGTCACATTGTGCAACACCTCGCAATATACTGGGGTTGTTCAAACTGGTTTATCGCCCAGACACAGTAACTAACGGCCGCTCAATATAATTGCAGTATAAAGTACCGTTGAGCTCTGTGGGTTTGAAAAAATACTAATATGCGTGAGCAGGCGTCTGAAACAGGGATTGGTTAGCGGAAACGAGGACTCGGCCATTATATATGTATGTCTCTATGTACATTTAGAGAAATTGGATGTACCGAGTGTAATGTTTAGTGGTTAGATAGCTTAAAAAGAAAAGGCTTACGTAGATAGATAGATAGATAGATAGATAGATAGATAGATAGATAGAGAGATAGAGAGATAGATAGATAAAAACACATTTATATAGATATATAGAGAGAGATAGAAACAAAATGACATTGATAGATAAAAATGAAATGTTATAGTAGATAGATAGATAGATAGATAGATAGATAGATAGATAGATAGATAAAAACAAATTGACATAGATAAAACAAATTTAGATATGTATATATATATATAGAAAAAAACAAATGTAGATAGGTATATATATAGATAAAACAAATTGACAATGATAGATAAAACTGAATTGTTGAAATAGATAGATAGATAGATAGATAATAACAAATTGACAGATAAAAACAAATTTAGATAGATAGATAGATAGATAAAATAAATTGACATAGAGAGAGATATATACTTTTTCTGCCAATCCCAACATACTTACTTTCATTTGTATCTTGCTTTTAAATGTTAAACTCCTACTTACGTATCTACACACACACACACACACATATACAAACATACACGCACACATACATACATATATACATACATACGTACGTACTTACATATATATAACGAAGGTAGGGAAGAGTTACAACACAGTAATATACAATTTTATTTATATTTTGAAATACTTTTGTGACATCTACAAACTAAACAGGATTTCTAATGCTTATTTTTTTATCGTACGTCGAGCCACTCGACGTAACACAATCTTTCAACTCACGTCTCACTCCATAATAGTCGATAACCAAACAATGTCTAAAAGAAGGCAATTCAAATATGATTTGTTGAAGTTTTGCTTTGCAAACGGTAATAAAATGACAAACATGCAGTCGAATAATAAATACGCGGGCCAAAATAGATTCGGATTTCTCACGGGTGCTAAGAGATCAGAGTTTGAGCTTGGTTTATCGTATTTTCTTCTGTATAATACGCCTTGACTATAGTACGACCCTGTGTCTCTGAGGTTAAAAACGGTGAATTAATGATATCCTTGTTAATAATACGACCCCCGAGTACAGCCGTCAAGCCGTAGGGGACTATCGTCGTAGGGGGCGGGGACATTTCCGGTTTAGGGTAGGTCATTGCCCCAGACAGAACCTCTCTTTCGGGAGAGAGATGGAGCCATTACGCTGCGCCTGAAGCATGCCTAAATGGGGGAAGTACCGAGGGGGCTTGAGCAATTTTTCCACGGAATTACCGTTAAATCCAATCTACACTGACCTTGTGTCATATTCGGTAGCGGTGTGGGCTCCCCGAAAAATCTACCAACTCGTCGTACAGCCATCAAGTCCGAGTGGGCCATCTCTCCAGGTAATACCTCTCTTTCAGGACAGGGATGGGTTCATTACCCGTCGCTTAAGGCGACCCAAATGGAGGAAGTGCCGAAAAGTCATGAGCAATTTTTCCACGGTATTGCTGAGTAACCCATTTTAAACTGACTTAGTATCACATTCTGTAGCGACGTGGTCGCACTGAAAAATCCACCATTTTTTTGTATGGCAATGACATACTGGTCAAGAGCTGCTAGTAATCAGAGCATGTTTAAGCTTGTGGCTCGGCTCCAGGAAGGTTTATAATCTTGGAAATACATGTAACAGCTAAGTACTGAGGTTACATCATATAAAAGGCTGAATTAGATAGATAGCTAACATTATAGTGTAATAATTCAACATACAAATCCACGTCCCTATCAGTCAAGCCAATTAGGCGACTGTTCAAGCTTACTTGAGCCTGGGCGTTGCCTTACATGCGTCTTGGAAGACGCACACGTATTTTTCAGGGTATTTTTTTAGGAAAAAAGTGCGTCTTGTAAGCCGAAAAATACGGTAATTTCTTTTATCTATTAATAATCTCAATGTCAAACATATACTTCAGTAAAATATTTCATTTTTCACGTTATTAAAGAAGAGAAATATATTCGAGGTACCAACGAGGACAGGCCATCAGAATAATTACCATTAATATATATATATATATATATATATATATATATATATATATATATATATATAAAACAGACAAGGAAGCTACGTAACGGCGGTGGGAAAATGACTGAAGCCGAGATGCCAGGTCAGGACCAATGACATTGCAGATTCTTCATTGGATTATATCAAGAATCTCTAAATACATAGTAGAAGCACCTGATGTGATAGCTATATTCCATCCATTAACGAATGGGAGGCTTATCAATGTGTAAGATAGATTTCTGACGAGAAAAACTGTCTACCACTACACAGTGAATCAAATTTCCTAGCAGCAGACCTAGCAATTGATTTAATATAATCTTTACACTTTATTTCAGCTGAAAACCTTAGCCCGAGAAAGCGCAATAAATAATTCTCCTTGTGGTTAGCATCAGCCATACTGATGAAAGGCAAAAAAAGTTCCTAAAGACGATTAAAACAGCTCTCTTTTTAATCGTCTTTAGAAACTTTTTTTGCCTTTCATCAGTATGGCTGATGCTAACCACGAGGAGAATTATTTATTTGTTTCGTTTGGGATCCATTAAAATTAACAAGCCATTTCTTGTCCCAGTTAATAAGTATCAAATTTTGGGTAATCAGCTTATAATGTAATAAGAATAGCAAATTGATTCCCTACTTCATGCCCAGTTGGAATATTATGATTAAAAGATATTCACATGTAAGTCTTTAAACATATTTTCTGTTTAGTTTTATTATAACAGGCTTTTTTTTCCTTTCCTGTCCGTGTGCTAATATTTTAGAACATTCCGCCATTGTCATGACAAGATGATAACTGTAATGGCCGAACAGCTAGTGCGACGCAAATTATACTTCTCTTCATTGTCTGGCCATAGGGTTTCGATGAAAGTGTAGTATCTGTTCTCATCTCTAATCATAATCGTAATATTAGCTATTTTCTTATATCGGCCTTGTGCCATATCCTGTCATCGTGGACGGACGAGTAAATACCAAGCGTAGTATCTGTTCTCCTCATCTCGAATGGTAATTGTTATCTTAGCAGTTTCCTTATAAGGAAACATTCAGCATTCGTTAACCGAGCAACCAGTGTCACTTCCGGTTGAAATTTATAAAATCTCTCTCTTAAAATAATTTTTCAGGAAATTAGGTTTCTCAGGTTCAGTGTCAATGTTCTTTCCAGTACTGACGGGGCTTTCCTTCCTAACCTTTTGTTCGAAGTCGTGTGGAATGTCAACATCTTGATTACTATTTACATTGTTCGGACTGTTGTCCTCATCTTTATTATTTGTATTCACAACATTTCGGCCTTCTTCAGGTGAATGGAATTTCGAACTGAACGGGGGGGGGTAGATTGTTCTAGTTACACGTGCCATGCCTCTTCCGGATGTCTCAGTTATCTCCCTTTAACTCAGCTCTCCAAGTTTTTGTCCACCACTGCAGTAGCCAGGGATTGAACACACAACTCTTTGGGACATGAGGACAACAGTTCGAACCATGTAAATCATTACAATACCTTATCTCAGAAATATAGACAGATATCTTGATTATGTCATTATTATTTTTTATTTGAGTTACATGTGCTATCCATTTTAGTTCTTGCTGTTGTTGAAAGTTCTCAAGTGATGTGGTTTCTGTTATTTGGTACAGTTCTTTGTGATTCTGTAGCGCTATTCCACTAGGTTCAAAGATTAATGGTCCCCGCTAAGATGTACAGGCTTCATTCACTCAAAGCTATTTTTAATCATTTATCTGAATAAAGTATAATAGCATCGGTTCTTCTCAGTATAGATATTACTGTACGAGTTTGGCGTCATTCATGTCACAGTCTCGAACAGGCGAGCCTGTTTAAGAACATGACTCAAGTTTTTAGGTTGCTGTAACCTAGCGAAGCCTTTTCAAGTGAGATAGCTGTAATAGAACAAGATGTTGCAAACAAAGCATGCAAATACGCATACACATATCATATTACATATAAAGAAACTACAATAGAACTTGTAATAACAATTCGGAGGCGTAATAATATTTAAGAAACCTTTATTGAGCTTGAATTGGGAGGTACGGCTACACCGCTTATTCATAGTATTATGAGTTCTTCTTTCAAGGGAGACAATCGCCATCAAGAGAGGTAACTCCTGTTGGTCTATACCACATTCTCCCCCGCTTTATTTCTAATCGTAGGGGATTAATTTGCTCCGCCGAACAGGCGTTCTACAGGTGCGGTTGTAGCGTCTAGGCAACTGTGTTTTGGGTAAACTCGGGCTTAGGGTCTTTCGTCCGAGTCAGGAGACGTATTATGTTGGTTTTTGCCTGCTTCGTCCACAATTGGTATACACCCGTCTTCTTCTGTGTGCTGGTTTCTCTGACTTTGAAGACAATGAGTCTGAATCGGTGTGTGGATGGGCGCGTTTCTGAACCAAAGATTGCGTGTCCTCATTTAGGTCACATTGACCTTCACGGTCTAATCTTCCGGTAGGGACTCTGTATCCGAAGTCTCCAGTGAGTCCGTATCCGAATCACACGGTTCAATCCCGACATGTTGGTCTTCGAGTGACGCAGTAGATGATGCAGGCCCCTCTTCGGGAGTTATACCTGGGTTCTGGTACATCTCCAGCATGTGCCAAGTCTCTAAAAGAGACATCGGATTCCTTTCCCTCTGGATGTCGGCCGAGCACATAATGGGGATTCAAGGTCAATAAATTGTAACTCGGAGGCGTGATAAGACTTAAGAAAGCTTTGTTGAGCTTGAATGGAGAGATACGGCTAGACCGCTTACTTGTAGTATCTCAGTGAGGGGGAAGTTCTTCTTTCAAGGGAGATAATCGTCATCAAGGGAATTAACTCCTGTTGCTCTATACCACAGTACTCGTTATATTATTTGAGATGTTTTTACATAACAAATTTGGGAGACCCAGTGAGAATCGACTTCATTACACCTTAATAGTTAACTTGACTAACTCTCAAATTACAATATGGACGATTTAGTTACGTATTTCTTTTTTATTATATTTTTCTTTTAATCATATGTCAAGAAAATATTAAAACTTCTATAGCAGTATCTTTATTAGAAAAGTCGATCAGCTATTGTGCATTCAAACAGTCTCCACCTCATCACCATCGTTGTCAATTTATTGTTGAAACTTTCCACAGGTAATTCAGAAAATATTAACACTTTTATAGGAATAAAAACTGTTAACATTGTTATGAATCACACTGAATTTTTTTATTTTATTCTTAGCGTTAATGAATCGAGTCAACATGAAGTTCATCTTCTATGTTCTCTATTTCGTTATTTCATTCGTTTCTTCTTCTCTTTGCTTCTCCCGTTTCTTCTTGCTCCTGCCTTATCATCCACTTCTTCTTCTCCTTCTTCTGGGCCTTATCGTATCATGTTATTTTTCTTTTAGTTTAGATGTCCTTCTTTTTACTTATAACGTCTTCTTCTTCTTCCTCTTCTTCTTCTTCTTCTTCTTCTTCTTCTTCTTCTTCTTCTTCTTTTCTGTTATTTCTTCTTTTGTGCTTTTATTTTTACTCTCACCTTTTCTTCTTCTTTTCGACCTTTCTGTTTACTCTTAC
>OZ038511.1:46788865-46791365 GCA_964036315.1 Acanthosepion esculentum | reverse complement strand
ATAGAACCAATCAACATATATCATTCAACTTAATTTCTAATTCAAGCTATTTATTTAACAATCATAGAATGAAAACATGTTACAAAAATAAGATGACAGAAAAAATAGTTAAAAATTATAATCAATACATTTAGTTCCTTTTTTTTACACTTTGGATAAGATATAAACTTGCCAAAATGTTGAATATATATATATATATATATATATATATATATATATATATATATATATATATATATATATCGGATATATTTTTAAATTTCAAAATAATTATAACAGGGTACGTTCGCGCATGTTTTTATAATCAGTATCACAACGCAATACAGGTTTGATCGCAGTTACAGTAGGTTTGTCATTGTGATTTACCCATGAAGATGATATTAGAAAAGGTCGAAAGTACTTGAGTTAAAAAAAAACTACAGCGCCTTCCTTGATGGATTTCAACTTAACACTAAGAAACTGATTACCCAACTCGAAAAGATCAGTATAAAAATAAGTAGACACATGTCTATATTATTAGATGACACATGTTTGAAAGAATATATGCTACCAGAATATATATATATATATATATATATATATATATATATAATATAATATAAGTTTGATAGATAGATAGATAGATAGATAGATAGATAGATAGATAGATAGATAGATAGATAGATAGATAGATAGATAGAGTGAGCAGTGAGAGAAACAGATAAAAGGTATACATTTCATATAGTAAAGATTGTGTGTGAATAGCACAGAATAACACAGCCCACCGGGCCTGTACACATAGTTATTTGCGCTTGTAACGTTAAACCCGACAGGAATAAAAACCGGTGTTGTAATCAATGTATTTACAACATTTTTATACCCTCGAGTGACAATCGACGTGAAAGATTTTGACACCGAATTACCCAGTTTCTAATTATCAGAGCGTTTCTGCGAAACAGCGTCTTTAGTAAAAGAGCCATGACACCTATCTCTTACTAGTGAACACACTCGTACACATGTTCATGGTGAATCACTAAATGAGTAAATAACTTTACACTATCTCAGATTGTATTATATTGCTAAAGTTGCCACAATATAGTAGTTCGTTACCTGTCACTTCGCTGACGATCTAATTTCAAAGTGAATTAGAAAATGTATTCACTTGTTCAATACAGTCGTGATAAAAATGACTTCGGTCGTAGTTCCACGATGGTTTCCTTGGCTGCTTCGCCAGAACTACATACGGTTTTGAATTCAGAATTCTCCTTCTCCTAGACTGGTTGCCACCCAAGGCTATAGAGCCCAGACTGTCCAACTATTTACCAATAGTCGGAGGTTTCTTAATGCCGTGTTGAGTTTCACCTAGACTGATTTCCACCCAATGTTATAGGACCCAGTCTTGTCCTATGTCACCCCTCACCCCTAATAGGGAGAGAATTGGCGGATTCATACCTTTCCTCAGTGAATGTAACAAACTCGACCGGAATTAGAACTCGGCTCTCCGACGTTTCAATCCGAGCCGTTATCCATTACTACATCTAGCTTCCAATGGCGCCATATTTCGACTTATACACTTTTCATGTTAGCTACGGGGTTGTCGCTAGGCAGAATAGAAAAGTATCTCTTCCGACACTTCAGTTTCATCCGAATTGTGTGTGTGTGTGTGTGTGTGTGTGTGTGTGTGTGTGTGTGTGTGTGTGTGTGTGTGTGTGTGTGTGTGTGTGTGTGTGTGCATATAAATTTACGTGTGCCCATGTGTATTTTGATTCGATGACTTTAAATATGTATTTCTACAAAATGTAAAAAAACGACTTTAGAATATAATTCTTTTCTTACAGAATAATTTCTGAAAGGTTCAATAATATCTTATAATTATGTTGCCTTTAAAGTTTTTTCTTTATTATTATCGACGACCTATTTTATGAATTTATTGCCTAGCTTTGGAAGGGTTATTCGGTTCGTTTACATCTTTAAAAATTTGTAATAATTACTAAAAAAGTGATAGTTTGGTTGGGTTTTTGGTTTGTTTTGTTTTACGGCATATCAACCTCAATGGGTTATTTAATGCCGACAAAAGTTTTATTCCTAGTAATATTTTTTTGTCAAAAATCAATATCTGGTAATATTTTTTTTCAAAAAGAATACTTTTTTTCAAAAATGTATTGCTAGTAATATTTATTTTTTAAAAAACATTGTTGGTAATTTTTTTTTTTTTCAACAATGTATTGCTGATAATAGTTTTTTTTTCATCAAAAATTTATAATAATTTTTAAAAAGTATTTCTGGCATTAAAACCTATTTTTTACACTTTCATAATGTTTTGACCCCAGCTTGGGGGTGTTAACTATTTGCCCATAGCTGGGGCCCTAACAGGTGCTACCACCCCAGGTCAGGGTGAACCTGGGAACACCAGTAATTAAGAGGTGGTTCCACGCTCCTCAAAGCATCCTGATCAGAGGCCTTGCTGCTGGACGCAGTTTATCGTCTTACCCAGGACGCGGATGTAGTTTATCCAATTCAC
>OZ038511.1:46751365-46786365 GCA_964036315.1 Acanthosepion esculentum | reverse complement strand
GTGGGAGGTTGGCTTTTGCAATCTCATCAATAGATATAAATCTATCTCTATGATAAATAAAAAATATGGCTAGCTTAGATATGAAATCTTTATATACAAATATACCAGACACTTAATTCCTAATTTCATTCAAAAATTCATTCATCAACCAACCCCACTTATATATATATATATTAACAATTATAACAAAAACATGTTATAAAATGCGACATAAATACAATAATGCTTCAGCGCTTTAGGTGCTTCTTCAGGCTGTTTTTGTTATTATTGTTAATGTATATTATTAAGCTCTATTCTGTATTGAGCACTTTTTAAAAAAATAATGATTGGACATTGGAATCAACCTACCTTACACTTGAATATGAATATATATATATATATATATATATATATATATATATATATATATATATATATATATATATATATATATGGTGACCCCAAAAAATGGGAATTTTTTAAGTGCGTATTGCCAGACATGAGCAAGTGGCAACACTGCGAGACAATGACCTTGAGCAAGTAAACATTTTGCCATTTTAGTAACGAGAATGAAATTCACAGTATCCCAGCTGAGATGTTGCAGCAGTCAATGAGGAATCTCAACAGAAGATTTCAAGAATGCATTCGTACAGGAGGACGCCATCTACAGGACGTAATTTTTAAAAAATGAAAATTCCATCATTGTTTCTTAAATGGCATGTTTTAAGGTTTAAATTACTATGAATTAAATATTTTTTCTTCCATCACCCTTGGTTTTATTGGATTGTTAAAAAGTTCCCGTTTTTTGGGGTCACCCTATATATATGTTGTGGATTCCGGGAATGGAATCCTGCACAAATAAATAAACAACGCCAGTAATTGAGATAGAAAAATAATTGTATTAAACGTAAGAATGCAGACTTGAAGTGAAGATTAGTAGTCCAGGAATGCGGGTTAGTAGAAAGTATATGTACAAGTCTCTGTAAGTGAAGCCGTAATTATCTCTCTCGCTGGACTCTCGTATAATTCTCTGTGAACACCCTGTGTAGTGTCACCGTATCTCTCACCCTGACTCAACGTATCTCAACCTGCAGGTATTCTCTCGGTCAGTATAAGTATACTTTGGACTAGTCCATATTGTATAAAAGGGGTCTGCTCCACAACAATATATATATACATACACACACACACACACACACACACACACATACATATATATATATATATATATATATATATATATATATATATATATATATTATGAAAATACACTAAGTCCGACAATTATTTTAATGTATATTTGTTTATACGTCATGTTTATAGAAAGAAATATTTAAGTAAATGCTCTGTTGATAATAAACAGTATTAACTACATTTACTGGCCTCCGACAGAAATCGAACCTGTATCCTACACGGAACAGTCATATAGCCTGACGTGCTATACTATTTAGCTACGGAGGAAGCGTCTGGTTAGCAAGGTTTTTTCTTTGAGATTTCCTCGGACATTCAGGCCGGTAGATGTTTTTAATACTGTTTATTATAAACAGAGCATTTACTGAAATATTTATATCCATAGAAATAACATATAAACACACACACACACGCACACACATATCATTAATATTAAAAAAGGGCTCAATACAAAAGTATTTTAACAACGCCTGATAAGATGCTAAGTTGCAATGAAACATTAATACATTTTTGTAGCGGCAATATGCATGTTCGAATGTAATGACTTATAATAAAGAAATATATATGTAGGTCTCCTTCTACAAATTGATACCGTAAACGGTTTGAAAAATCCTTAAATTTAAAATTCGCAGATGAAAATGGAGGTCTTCTTCTTCTACAAACTGACATCATAAACAGTTTGAAAAATCTTGCGAATTTTAAATTTTAAATTCGTAGGTGAAACTGGTCATTATCTAATGGTATCTTAATTCCAATTGTAAGATGAACGACATTTGAGTTGTATAATAACATCTCACAATAACAAATAAAATATTGCAAATATTATTTTCGAACTGGGTCAGTTTCTGTAAATTTTGCTGATGAATCACTATTTGCACAATAACATAGGAAATATAGTATTTGCTTGCTGAATACGGTAGGCTCTCATTTAAGAATGTAGATATTGAGAAAGAAAAGGCAAATGGGGAATCGAAAGTACAAATGGGAAAAGGCAGATGAAGAAAAAAAGAAGAAACAAGAATACAAAGGTGTGAGAAAAGAAAGAAAGCCAGAAAGAAAGAAAAAATTAAAAAAAAGAAAATGTGAAATGCTTAAATAAAGCATAAAAGCAAGAAAACATTGAGTTGCGAAATAAAACTGTGAATGAAAAGATAGATAGATAGATAGATAGATAGGAATGAAAAGATAGATAGATAGATAGATAGATAGATAGGAATGAAAAGATAGATAGATAGATAGATAGATAGATAGATAGATAGATAGATAGATAGATAGATAGGAATGAAAAGATAGATAGATAGATAGATAGATAGATAGATAGGAATGAAAAGATAGATAGATAGATAGATAGATAGATAGATAGATAGATAGATAGATGGATAGATAGATAGATAGATAGATAGATAGATAGATAGATAGATAGGAATGAAAAGATAGATAGATAAATAGATAGATAGATAGATAGGAATGAAAAGATAGATAGATAGATAGGAATGAAAAGATAGATAGAATTAAAATGATAACGAAAGAAAAAGCCTGAAAGAAAGAAAAAACTTTCAAGCCAGCAAGCAAGCAAGCAAGCAAGAAAGAAAGAAAGAAAGAAAGAAAGAAAGAAAGAAAGAAAGAAAGAAAGAAAAAAAGAAAGAACAAAGAAACAAGCAAAACGTGAAAGAAGGAAAGGAAGAAAAAACAAAGTATGCAAGAAAGAATAGAAACGATAACGAAAGAAAGAAAGAAAGAAAGAAAGAAAGAAAGAAAGAAAGAAAGAAAGAAAGAAAGAAAGAAAGAATGTAAGAAAATGAGTAAGGAAAAGAATCAAAGAAACACACAAAGGAAGAAACAAATGAAAAGTGAAAGAAAGGAAGAAAAAAAGGATGAAAATGATAACGAAAGAAAAAAGTCAGAAAGCAAGACAAAACGCTGACAAGCAAGAAAGAAAGAAAGAAAGAAAGAAAGAAAGAAAGAAAGAAAGAAAGAAAGAAAGAGAAAATCAGAAATATTTAATGAAAAGAAAGAAAATAAGAAACCTGTGGGTAATGACTCCATTTCTCTGTGTGGGAGTATCGTGGGGCTGTGGTAGAAAACCTTGTGAAGAGTTCATGTGCAGGTGTCTAATTGTAACAGTAGTTTGTTTTTTTTTATCTCACGAACAACGAGAAGAAACTGGAAGTTGAAGATGTCGGCTTATTTAAATAAAACTCGGACTGTCTTTCTCACTTGGATTCTGTTGCAATCCGTTTTAGACGGTTTATTTAAACCATTGAACTCTCCATCGATCCATCTCGCTATTTTCCATCTTATATTTACCTCCGTTTCTTTCTCCTGTTCATCTCTATTCACGTTGATTCCTTCGTCTGTCATTGCTCGTCAGATATTTATTTGTCCATTGCAATCTTTCTTCTTTTTTTTCTCTCTCTCTCTCTCTCCTTTACTTTTCAACATTCTTACTTTCTTTTTATCAGATATCTTCGCCAGTTTTTTCACATCCTTTCTTTCTTTCTTTCTTTCGTTTTTAGTTTTTTCATGTCCCTCTATCTATCTAGCTAGCTAGTTAGCAATCACATTCTGTTCATCTATCTATCTATCTATCTTATTCTATTCATATCTGTCTATATAAATATCTTAATCCTTTAATATCTACCTTTTTCTATCTATATATTTTCTCTGATCTATTCTTTCTTATCTATCTCCTTTGATCTATTCACCTAGATCTATCTATCTATCTATCTATCTTATTCTATTCATATCTATATAACTATCTAAATCCTTCAATTATCTACCTTTTTCATATCTATATATTTTCTCTGATCTATTCACTTGACCTATTTTTCTGTCTAGCTAGCTAGCTAGCTTATTCTATTCATATTTATCTATATAACTATCTAAATAATTCAATATTTACCTTTTTCATATCTATTTCATCTGATCTATTCGTTTGATCTATTTTTCTATCTATATATTTTCTCTGGTCTATTCTTTTTTATCTATCTATTCATCTATCTATCTATCTATTCATCTATCTATCTATCTCCTTTTATCTATCTGTCTATCTATCTATCTTATTCTATTCATATCTATCTATATAACTATCTAAATCCTTCAATATCTACTTTTTTTCGAACTAATACTGGGAGTATAACAGCCAGCATGCGAATAGACAACGAATTCCGTAAATACACAAAAATAGGAAGGAACGTAAGACAAAGATGTGTCTTCTCGCCGGACTTATTCACCCTCGACAGCGAGGCGATCCTGGCAGAATTAGGATTTATTATTGGCAGACACAATCTTGGCAATATAACATATGCAGATCACACAGTGCTGATGGCGGATACAGAAAGGAAGTTGCAAGAAGTTTTACAAAAGGCAGTAAAGCAAAGAATTAAATATCAAGACAGAATGTATGGTTGTCAGTTAAGGGAACAGCTCAAAATGCGAATTACAATCTGGAGATACCAAAATCAAGCAAATACGAACATCTAAATAGATGGTTAAATGTTTTAACAGTGAATGGAAAATGTGACACCGAAATCAGAAGGAGCACTGGGATAGCGAAAGAAGCTTTCCAAAAGCTAAGCAAAGTATTAAGAAACAGGAAACTTTCGTTAGAAACGAAAAAGAATATGCAAAATCAGTCCTCCTCTATGGCAGTGATTGTTGTACAATCTCCACACAGATGAAGAAGAGATTTGAGGCAACAGAAGCGTGGATCTACACAAGGATGCTGAGAATATCATCGGCAGAACATGTGAGTAACGACGAAATTTTAAAAAAAAAACGAAAACAAAAAGCAGAAAGAGACAGCTGCTATTTTTAGTGCGAATAATGAGAAAAGAAAGCTTGGAGAATTTGATACTCACAAGACTTAGTGAAAGTAGGAAGTTCAGAGGTAAGCAGAGAGGAACATATCTAACGAATTTGTATAAGTGGATGGTGTAACGTTGATTCAAAATTTCAAAGCAGAAATGAAGGCTTTGACGAAACATCCAGCATCGTGGGCTAAAAATAGTTAAATATGACGTATGAGAATGAGGACCAAAGGTACTCTATACTGCAGTGACATAGGTAGAGTGTCTGCTGCACAGGACAGCCCTAGAGTTGGCTGACCCACCACCTACCAAACAGAATCCCCTAAAAGGCAAACTTTATTAAGAGCTACAAAGGATAGGATGTTGTGGAGAGTCATGATCACCAACGGCATCAATAGAATGGGCGCATAGATAAGTTGATTTCGATATCTGTCTATATTTCAGAGATGTGGTATTGTAATTATTTACATTATTTACATTGTTCGGACTGTTGTCCCCAAGGACACGTGACCCATAGGCTAAAAGCGTTGTTTGGATCCAGTGAATTGACCAAAAGAGTTTTGAGTTCAATACCTGGAACAAAAACATGGAGAGTTGAGTTAAAGGGAGATAACTGAAACATTCGAATGAGGCATGACATGTGGAACTAGAACTAGAACAATCTACCCCCGGTGGACGAAATGAACGGTTCAATTCGAAATTCCAGTCACTTGAAGAACACCGGAATTTCGAACCGCACCCTTTATTTAGCCCACCGGGGTAGATTGATCTAGTGCCGCGTATTCAACTGACTCTTTTGTCCTTGAGGACACATGGCACAATGGATAAAAATGTTGGTTGGAATCCTGTGACTTGTCCCAACGAGTTGTGAGTTCAATACCTGGCTACAGCTGAGGTGAACAAATTAAAGGGCGATAACTTATACTAGGACATCCAGAAGAGGCATGGAATTAGAACAATCTACCCCGGTGAACACAATAAAGGCTACAATTTTAATCACCTGAAGAAAGTCGGGGCGCACAACGGCCAAAGCGTCGTGAATATGGAAACGAAGATGAGGACAATAGTACGAACAATGTAAATAAGAGACATGCCATTTAATCAAATTTTCTCGTTCCCAGATCAATACTGGAGGAAATCTTGTATCAATTAATCATTCCTAATTAATTAATTTGTTGTGACATCATTTGCCATTCTCAATGGATAAGGGTATAGATGAGATTTTGCACTGTCCGACTCAGAAAGCGATAGTCCTGGGTATGTTGAAGCAACAGAGCCTTTGAAACGGGAGATTGGAGGTTTTGAGGAGCGTGGAATCGCCTCTTAATTACTGCTGCTCCCAGATCTACATTGTCGCGAGGCAATAGCAACTATCAGGGTCTCAGTTATGAGAAAATAGTAAACAGTTCCAAAACAAACAAAAAATAATTTCGAAAGAATAAAAATACATTTTTATCGTAAAAATACTAATAATACATTTTTGTAGTGAAATTACCAGCAATACATTTTTATAGTAAAAATGACCAACAATACATATTTATAGTAAAAAATGACCAACAATATATTTTTATAGTAAAAAATGACCAACAATACATTTTTACAGGAAAATAGCCAACAATACTTTTTATAGGAAAATGACCAGCAATACCTTCTTATAGAAAAATGACCAACAATAATTTTTTAGAGGAAATTGAGCAGCAATACCTTTTTATAGGAAAATGACCAACAATACATTTTTATAGGAAAGTGACCAGCAATACCTTTTTATAGGAAAATGACCAACAATACATTTTTATAGGAAAGAGACCAGCAATACCTTTTTATAGGAAAATGACCAACAATACATTTTATAGGAAAGAGACCAGCAATACCTTTTTATAGGAAAATGACCAACAATACATTTTTATAGGAAAATGACCAGCAATACCTTTTTATAGGAAAATGACCAACATTACATTTTTATCGTAAGGTTGAAGACATGGCATCTTCTTCTTTATGCGCCATGTCCCTTCAGGATGTAGGCGGTCATGGCTCTCCACAATTTCCTGTCCTTCGTAGCTCTTAATACATGTTGTTTTTTTGCTATTTCACCTAAGCCTTGTTCCACCATCCATTTACTCAAGCTCACTAAGCATGTTATGCGTTGTTTTCCTCTGTCCTTCTTGCCTTCACTCTGTCCTGTGAGTATCAGATTTTCCAAGCCCTCTTTCCTTATTATATGCACTTGAAATTTCAACTGTCTCTTCCTAATATTAAGTTTCCTTTTTCTTTCCATTTTCTCTAAAAAAAAAATTTGTTATGATTAATCTCATTTCTTGTAAGGAAAAACGAGCTTTCACTCCTCGTTTGATTTTCTAAGATTATTTGGTTAAAAAAAATGCAGATAAGTAATTTTCATTTAATGATGAAATAATGTCATTTTTTTGAAGCAATTAAAAAAACTTGAATTTTCATATTTAGATTTTGGTATTAAATAACCCATAGAGGTGTTGATGTGCTGCTAAACATAAACAACCAAACCAAATAAATAGGCTTGTACCAAAATATATAACACTTACAACGGATAATCGACAAACTATAAATTTAGAAAGCAAACGGTATGAAGGTATAAAATTATGTGCAAAACATCTGTAGATATAAAACTGCGTTAGAATATTAAATAAATAACCCATAAAGGTGTTGATATGCCGCTAAATAAAATAAAAAGACCAAACCAGAAATCGAACTCACGACTAACAGGTAACTTGATTCACTTAAGAACCTATATGACAATTCGTGGTTGTAACCGTAATCCGAACAATAATAACCTGATTCTTTAACTTCCCGTCTGGTAAAGTTCATGTATATCTCTAGCTTTTCATTACCATTCTGTTTTATTCTGAAAAAACAATTTCTAGAACAGTCCCGAGGCTGTGCATATAACATTAGTCTGCATGAACAAAGACATGTCTTTTGCACAGATCCCAGTGGATCACCGTTCCTACTCAGTCATGTCTGTTTTTCTTTTGCTGCTTGTTTTTCTTCCTCTACGCCGCTCTCTTTGATTGGAGAGAATTTTTTGCAGTCCCAGCATTTTCTCAGCATTCACCATGAAACATTAATGTAATTTATATCAATCATTTAATCTTGTATTCTTTTTTTTTTAATTCTTCTCGTCTCTTTTCAATGAATTTTGTAATTGTACCCGGTCCTCAGTTAATTATAAGGACTACTGTCACCACGATTTACTGCCTGGTTTTAATTTCCTGGGCAGTTTTATTTTTTAATACTAAAGTTATCTATCTATCTATCTATCTATCTATCTATCTATCTATCTATCTATCTATCTATCTATCTATCTCAGTCTGTTAATTATCTAGCTAGCTAGCTAGATATCTGAGTCTCTTCATAATCTATCTATCTGAGTTTTTTCATAATCTAAGTCTGTTCATTTCCTTTATTTATTTATTTATTTCTATCTATCTATCTCAGGATGTTAATTACCTATCTACCTAGCTAGCAAGGTATATAAGTCTTAATCTATCTGTCTATCTAAGTTTCTTCATAATCTATCTCTGTTCATTTTCTTTCTTTCTTTCTATCCCAATCTGCTCAATTTCTATCTATCTATCTATCTATCTATCTGCTATGTCTCTCCAGGATGTAGACGATCATGACTCTCCACATCTTCTTGTCTTTTGTTTGCTCTAAATAATTCTTGTTCCTCTACCCCCTCCCTTAGTCTTCTTAACCTTTGTTCTGCTAATCGTTTACGCAAAATTCTTACATCAAATGTACATTTCTCTTGCCCTAAATGTTGGTGAAAATTCTATGCAATTTCTCAAGTTATCTCTGACTTCTTCAAATTAAACCTGCTATGTCCTCCTTATTATTATTGATATACTTGTGAATAAAAAGCTCCCAACAGGTGTGTGTGATTGCTGCGGTATGTCAAGTTAGGAACAAGTTTACAATCTTAGAGACGTTGTAGGTTAAGGAGACGATACAATAAACATTTTACGAAAATCGAAACCCTTAAGATTATTTTAAACTGATAGCAATGATAAGCAACAAGAAAGAAAGAAAGAAGGAAAGAAAGAAAGAAAGAAAGAATGAAAGAAAGAAAGAAAGTACGGAAAGAAAGAAACAAAGAGTGAGTGAATGAATGAATGAAATGGACAGTAGGAAAACGAAGATAGATTAATAGAGAAAAAGAAAGAAGCTGAAAAGAAAGAAAGAAAGAAAGAAAGAAAGGGACTAGAAAAAACAAAGAAAGATTAATAGAGAAAAAGAAAGAAGCTGGAAAGAAAGAAAGAAGCTGAAAAGAAAGAAAGAAAGAAAGAAAGAAAGAAAGAAAGAAAGAGTGAGTGAGTGAGTGAGTGAGTGAGTAAGTGAATGAAATGGACAGTAGAACAACGAAGAAAGATTAATAGAGAAAAAGAAAGAAGCTGAAAAGAAAGAAAGAAAGAAAGAAAGGGACTAGAAAAAACAAAGAAAGATTAATAGAGAAAAAGAAAGAAGCTGGAAAGAAAGAAAGAAGCTGAAAAGAAAGAAAGAAAGAAAGAAAGAAAGAAAGAAAGAAAGAAAGAAAGAAAGAAAGAGTGAGTGAGTGAGTGAGTGAGTGAATGAAATGGACAGTAGAACAACGAAGAAAGATTAATAGAGAAAAAGAAAGAAGCTGGAAAGAAAGAAAGAAAGAAAGAAGAGGATAAGAAAGAAAGAAAGAAAGAAAGAAAGAAAGAAAGAAAGAAAGAAAGAAAGAAAGAAAGAAAGAAAGAAGAGGATAAGAAAGAAAGAAAGAATGAAAAATGGACAGTCGAAAAAAAAACAAAGCAAGATTAATAGAGAATAAGGAAGGAAGGAAGGAAGGAAGGCCGACCATCGTGAGGAATGAGTTAACTGAAAAGAAGAGTGATGGACGTGAGCGCTACTATCTTATGCAATCCCGCGGGTATCAACTCCACCCTGGGCAAGCGAGCCAGCAAGTTAGCATTAATACAACTAAAAAGAATACTTTTATGCCACAAGTCTTTTCTTTCTTTTTCCCCCACCCCCTATTACTCTTTACACTTGAGGCAGTTGCCTCTCCCTCACCTACTCCAGTTGCCATTATTATCTATTGACATTATATAAGTACTGCACCCACTACTACCACTACTACTACTGCTAGTATATCATCATCTCTACAACCACGGTGACTTGCCTACTAGATCAGATATGAACTCCACAACTAAAGCGAATAAGAAGAATAATGCAAATGCCTTGAGAAAGCAATCGTCTATCGCCCCCAACAAAATCATTGTCTTTAATAGACTTATTGCTACGAGAATGCAATAGTGAAAGTGAATTATAAATAGTAGTAGTAGTAGTAGTGGTAACTTTAACTGCGATTGCAATGGTGGTAGTAGTATTAGTAGTCGTAGCAAACATCAAGCTTCGCCCAGACTAAATCAGTATTTGTAGTGCCCGCATCTCGAAACGCAGTCGTTGTGTTGAGTGGCTATAGTCGTCGTCGTCGAAGTTACTATCGTTGTCGGGACAACAGACGACAATCATTATTATTATTATTATTATTATTATTATTATTATTATTATTATTATTATTATTATTATTATTATTGTTACAATAGAATGGTGGTGGTGATGATGATGATGATGATGATGATTGTGCTTATTGATTCTTCTGGGTGAAGCTGCTGCCCTTGCTGTTGCTTCTGTACTGCCTGAAAAAAAAAAAAAAAAACGCAAGCTCTCCACATCTTCGCCTATCCCCACTTCTCTCATTCCTTTCCCCATGTTTTTATTTATCTATTTAAATTTTTTATTTATAAATACTTAATGCCCTTTCTTATCTAATACACTCATATAGCAACAGGACACTGACCCGTTTGTCCAAAGAATACACACATGCCACATAAATGCGCGCGCTCACACACACACACACATGTAAACAAAACTCTTTATACATCTACTAAATCCATCTCCGCATTAAAATACAAACTTACATACATACATACATACATTCTATCTATCTATCTATCTAATTATATATATATATTATATAAAAAGTTATCTTCTTCGTAGTTGTTACCCTAGGTAAGGTAAGTATTGTGTTTTACTTACTAAAACGTTTGTAATATTGTCATTATAGTTCATATAATCGTTTTCGGTTATAACTGAATTCATCAACCAAAAGTAGAATTAGTTATTTTTAAAATTTAATTAAACAGAGTTTATAGTTCATAATGAAACAAATCCGTACTTTTAATTTGTTTAATTAATTAATTTATTTTTTTAAGCGCGCGTTTCTATCACTTCCTTTTGGTAAAGTTGTTCGTTAAAACGCAGAAAACTATTTTTTTAACAATTTTGAATAACTCAATTGCAGATAAATATATATAAAATATAAAGATATACTAACAGATATTTTATACCTATACTTACCTGCAAACTTCAGTTGATAAAAACTGACGAAAAAAAAAATAAAAATAAAAATAATTTTTTTACTGTTTAATGTTATTCATAAACAGCCAATTTAATTTTATCTCATATCGTCCGCAACTTACAAGGTGTTTCTTTTTCTCGGCTTGCTTGCTTGCTCCGGGTATATTGGTTGGGGTACTCTATTGAATGTGACACAACCTCCTACTTACATATACCTACCTACTTACCTACGTCAACTCATCTTTCTCCTCTTCCTACTCCTCCTCGTCCTCGTCCTCGTCCTCTACATCTCAGCTCTCACTTACCCCCTCTTACCTGGACCCTAGCACCAACTAAAAGTCCATCGTCCGGGTGGGGGCCGTGGTGTGTCTGATTTTACAACGACGTCGACGACGACGACGACGACGACGACAGCGTTAAGAAGAAGAAGAAAAAGAAAAAGGAAAGGAAAAAACATAATCTTGTTCCTGTTTGGCTACCGTTCTTCTTCATAGTTGTTATCCGTGTTTGTGGCAATGGAGACGAGTACCACGGAGTCCTTACTGCCACGGACGAATTGTACGTCCGAGGAACGAAAATCTGGACGTAAATCCGTACGAATTGACGAAACTGTGGATATTATAACTGCTAATTCGCCCTGTGTTCTGGAGAGCACCCCATTAAATGTCCGGGAAACAGTACCCCTGGCTGAACCACAATCCGAAAAACGAAGGTAGGGTCGGTTTTGTTTTTTTCAGTTATTTCGCAAATCGTCAATGATCCTACACATTCAATACTGGCAGTGTTAGTAGTTTTTGTTTACATTTTGCACCCGACACAGCTGGGCCTAGAATGTAGAAAAGACTTGCTCAAGGAGGTTATTAATAAGCTCAAATTTGAATCAACTATGTTTATTTTGCTATCATCATTGCTTGATGATAATCTGTAGGCCATTTAATTAATTAATTATTTTTCTTTTTTAATTCTTACCTGCAAAACGACATATTTTTATAAACTACGTTGTTTATACTGTAAGTGTTATTTTATACGACAACTGTGAGACTACATCTCTGATACATCGTCCATTCTTGGGGTAAAAAAATAAACAAACTCCAAAACAATATATTCTTATACTTGTAAACCCATTTATTTTGGGAAAAATGTTTCATTTTCCGACGATTTTTTAAAAATTTGTTTTTAATTTAATAACTAAGAAGCTGATCCACCTTGAAGTGCTCGAACGGTGGCTAACACCTCCACCAGACGTATTAGTTGACAATTGGACTCGTTTCAAGCTCAGAAGGGCATTAAAAAATCATGATCGACGTATAAATAAGTCTGTAGCTGGGTTTTTGAAGGTTATGTTTTGGACGTGTTTATTCGTCTGTGTCTGAAAAAGACGCATTCGGTAAAAACGTATATACACGTCTACGCCGGGGAAAGCGTTAAATACGCAATATAGAAAAGGAGTTAAATATTTTAATTCTTAATCTTCTACAAAACGTCCTGTAAATGTCCTTCACCTTTGCACCAGGAAAAAACGTATTGCGTAGGTTAAGGATGACTTGAAAAGGCTAAGCTGTTTCTGTGTTTATAATAATTAGAATTTTTTTAAACACGTTGACGCGTGTAGAAATCCTCGTAGTATTTAGTATCGTTGAAGTTATCGCTAACATTTTTATCGGGATTTACAAACTCTCCGTGTCGTTTAATTTCGCAAACCACTCGATGCAATTTGAATAAGCTAATTTGTTTGGAAACACACTTTGATAAAATCCCTACTTTGCAGTTTAATAATTCCTTTAATTTAATTTAATAGGACTTCATGGTAAACAACATTATTTAAGAAACTTTTTTTTCCTTTTTAACAACGAAGAATAAATTCTTAGGAATTCTTACTCTTGAGCATGCAACACACAACTGGCCATTCGTAAATATTTCTTTTTGATGCCAAATTCCAACTTTTCCAAGCGTTTGTCCTTGTAATTTGTTTATGGTATAGAGCAAACTGGAAACTGGATTCTTGTATATATAAAAACTTAAAGAAAAATATGCAAAAAACAATATTGCATTTTTATTAAATAAGTATTTGTTCTTTTAATCATTAAATTGTTTTTAAAATAGTGGGAGTATTTTGTGTGTTAAATAATAAAACTTATAATTTCTCCCTAAAAATTAATTAAAATTTATTGTACTAAGCTAGTAAAATTAACAGTATTTTGTGTCTGCTGACCTATTTGCACTTCTCCACAAAATTTGCTTTCGATCGGTTATTTTAGAGGGTGCGACGGACAAACGGACAGACTAACGTAAGATATAGATTATAATAATAGCAATAATAATAATAATGTGTTGTCTTTGTAAATTAAGATGGGCTACAGTAAATATCCTATTCAGTATTACAGATTTGCTTGACCTATGGAATTAATAAAAACATCTTCATGTGTCCTGTACCTTCAGGATCTAGGCGATCATTGCTCTCCACAACTTCTTGTCCTTTGTAACTTTTAATATTTTTTCTTTTTGTTATTTCTCCTAAACCTTGTTCCGACATCCATTTACTCAAGCTCGCTAAGTAGGTTATGTGTTGTTTTCCTCTGTCCCTCTTGCCTTCAATCTGTCCTGTGAGTATCAGATTTTCCAAGCCCTCCTTCCTCATTATGTGCCCTAGAAATTTCAACTGTCACTTCCTTCTGTTAAGTATAAGTTTACTTTTTGTTTCCATAGTCTCTAAAACTTCGTCGTTGTTCACATGTGCGGTCCATGTTATCCTCAGCATCCTTCTGTAGAAGCATATTTCTGTTTCTGTTGCTTCAACTCTCTTCTTCATCTTTGAGGAGATCGCCCAGCAAACACTGTCATGTAGGAGGGCTGACATCCCGTAACAGTTCAGTACTCTTTTCTTTGTTTCTAACGAATTTTTTTCTCTTTCTTAATACACTGCTTAACTTTTTGAAGGCATCTTCCGCTATTCCAATACGCTTTCGAGGTTTCAGTGTCGCACTTTTCGTCCTCTGTTAAAACACTTCCCAGATATTTAAATTTTTGTACTGGCCTGATTTTGATATCTCCATTTTGTAATTTGCATTAAATACTTCAAATATCTCGGTGTATGGATCAGTTACAACAAATTTAGTATAGGTGATAAGAAAATTGCACATCAAATTGGCTGCACTAGGGGTAGTTTCGCCCAATACCACAAGTTGCTACTAAACCAAAGCATTAAAGAAAATAGGAAAGCGAGAAGAACTGTTAACTGTAGGAAAGTAGATAGCCCAAGATGTTAATTATGTTTTGGAGACTTTGAAATAAAGCAAGTCCTAAAATGTAACTGGGCTAGAGATAGTATCACCCAGCACCAAAAATTGCTACAAAACTAAAACGTTAACCTAAATAAATTGAGTCATGTTCTTAAAAAGACTCGTCAGATCAAGGCTTTCATATGAATGTCATCCATGACGCGAAACCCGTTTAGAAATATATAAACTGTCAGTTGTATACTATTTACATTATTCAGACTATTGTCCTCATCTTTTCGCCATGTTTATCACAATGTTTCGGCCGTTGTATGCTCCGGCCTTCTTCAGGTGGTTGGAATGTCGAACTGAACCCTTTATTTCGCTCACTGGGGTAGACTGTTCTAGTTCCATGTGCCATGTGTAATGGATGTC
The DNA here is from genome assembly GCA_964036315.1 of Acanthosepion esculentum. Classification (NCBI taxonomy): domain Eukaryota; kingdom Metazoa; phylum Mollusca; class Cephalopoda; order Sepiida; family Sepiidae; genus Acanthosepion; species Acanthosepion esculentum. The sequence continues at coordinate 46,771,313 of OZ038511.1, read as the reverse complement.
TGTTAATTCCCCTCTGAAAGTTCTCCACTGCCTTAACCAGGTATTGAACTCACACTCTTTGGGTCCTATCACTGAATCTAACTAAAGCCATTATCCACTGTGCCATGTGTCCTTGACATCTGTGTATGAATGTCTCGGTATTATATACCTAATGTCTTCTCATCTTTTTACCAGTGCTCATATTGCAATTTTTGCTGTTATAATTGTATGTTTTTTATCAGAGCTCATATTGCAAATTTTTTTTGTTATTATCGCTTTTCTCTGGCACTCCTTATTACTGGTTCCTATATTGTATTCATTTCTATACTTGGTCGGCTCAGGAGATTTTTGTGGCCTAGCATATGTGCTGATTCCTTAAGTTTACGAATTTTCCAATGATGTCCTTTGTCTATGATCTCAACTTGATTGGTTAAGGCAGTGGAGAAGTTTCAGGGGGAATTATCAGGAGATAACTGATATCCATTAGACATGGCACGTGGAACTAGAACAGTCTACCCCAGTGAGTGAAATAAAGGGTTCAGTTCGACTTTCCAACCACCTGAAGAAGGCCGTAGCGTACAACCCCCGAAACGTTGTTATAAATATGGCAACAAAGATGAGGACAATAGTCCGAATAATGTAAATAGTGTGCATAATACCTCATCTCAGAAATATAGACAGATACTATCAGTCGTATACTGCAATTTTTTCTTAAAAGTGGCTTCGAATGAATGAAGCTCGTAGATCTTAGAGAGGACCATTTTTCTTCAAAGCTTGTGGTTTGGCGCCACAGTATCAGAATGAAAGAACTGTACCAGATAACAGAAACCATATCACTTGAGGACTTTCAGCAAACGCAACAACTAAACTGGATATCACATATAACTCGAAGAAAAATTAATAAAATAATCAAGATGTTCCACACTACTTGAAACAAAAAGCAAGGAAGGAAACCGCCACCAATACTGGACTTGAGAAACCTATTTTCATGAAAATTGTTTTAATAGAAATTTTTTATAAATTTCACCCGACAGCGGCACTAGCTGCTCGATCAATAAATGCCGAATGTTTCCCGATAAGTAAACGACTAATATCACCATCATCTTTAAAAGTTTGGGCATGTTCTCTAGCGTCAGATGCATCACTGTTAACAATCAGGTGTTGCTAGGAGCATCATGTTCCAGTGTCGTGAGTTTTGTTTGTTTTCTTTTAAATTTGATGGATGAGGCAACCAAGGCAACTTCGGAGTCACTTATACGTACTATGGAACACCTTCAATCGGAGACTATCTGAGCAGAATGGAATAACCAAACTGAAGTTAATTCTAACTAAAGTCTCGTCTGCAAGGTTAGGTGCTAAAAAACCTGTCACTATATCTTGAATAATTGGATGTGATACATGTGCCTGGTATATCCTTATTAAATTGGATAGCATGATAAGTGTATTGGTTTTCGTATATTCATACCTCAGCGTCACATTGTTAGTGTGCTGTTCTCTCTCTCAATAATGATAAATGCAGTAGTGGAAAATGAAAGTGTAAAGCTGCTCTGGGGATTCTCTGTACAATGTGATAATGTAATTTAAGCTAGAAAGCCATATCATTAATATTTAGAAGGAAAACAGACAGTATTTGATATTCGATAGAGTGATACCAGAGGACATAAGGGTATTTTTGTTATTTATCAGTTCACCTCCAAGCAAGGCGATAATGCCACTAAAACGCAAAGAGTGAAAGAGAATGATAGAAAGTTGATAACGGGACAAATGTATCAAGATTTGAAACATAAAAAAGGTTGCTTATTGGGTGGGGAGGAGCTTCAGAAAGTATAAGTCGTTCCTGCAGTTGGAACAATGATTGACAAAATTCAAAAATAACTTGATACTATTTGGGATTGTGATTTGAAGTGGTATGTGCTTGGTACAGCCAGAATTCTGAGAAAGGCTTTGTTGATGTAAAGAGGGGAAGAAAGGACAAGACCAGTGGTCATTCGTTATGACCCACTTCTGGTCATTAAGTCACAGCATAAGATCTACTTGGGATAATGAATAATAATAAAACTAAAATCCTAAGGAGTATGAGGGGGACTTGGTGTCACTTGAACGCTATTGTAAACAAACATTTACTACTGGCATTAGCACACAACAGAGAATAATAATGATAATAATGGCATTTGTTTAATGTCATAACCCTTCATGAAGTAAGCAGACATTGCGCTCCACAGCTTCTTTTTCTTTATTTTCTGTGAATTGCCACGATTTCTTGGGGAGTGGTTTCCCGTTACCTTCTCCGTGATTTCTAATTCAGATTTGTGCTTCTACTAGATTGCCTACAACCCAAGGTTTGAGAGCCCAGTCTACCCTCTCATTTAATCCACATCTGGGAGAAGACAAACCAGTTCCCAAGGTCACTTTTGCAAAAATGAACGCAACGGACGAGGCTGGAATTTGAACTCGGCTAATAGATTCCACTTTCAAAGTTGATAGCCGTGAAATTACCCGCACACCCTAATAATAATAATAATAATAACAATAATAATAATAATAATAATAATAATAATAATGATAATAATACACATGAGTACATCAATGATTCCAGTTGTAGCTGGAGCCCTCGGATTAATTGCAAAAGATTCCGATAGACTCACTGAAAGGATTCCTGATAGCGTATGCCTTTAAGAAAGACAAAAAATTGTCGTCACAAGTACAGCTCGCACATTACGAAGAGCTTTATCTATGTAAAATGTGTCTGACCTTAAGTTATTTTTGTATATATATATATATATATATATATATATATATATATATATATATATATATATATATATATATATATATATACTCAGTGGGAAATGTCATGATGACATTTCTGACCTTAGGTCACTGTTTGGGACTCTTAAGAAAATTAATAATAATAATAATAATAATAATAATAATAATAATAATAATAATAATGAAATCGAAATCTCAAAATTGTGGCACATGGGAACATCAGCAATCCCTTTTATAGTTGGAGCCCTCGAATTGTTTGGAAAAGATTCCTGTAGACTCATTGAAGGGATTCCTGGAAGCCCATGCCTTTAAGAATTACAAAAAAATTGTTCCCACGCGTACAGCCCACATCTTACGAAGGGCTTTATCTATATAAAATATATGTGTGTGTGTTTTTAACTGGTCAGTCGAAAATGTCATGATGCCATTTCTAACCTTAGGTCTCGGGGGGGGGGACCGGAAAGAAATGTGTACAAACCAGAAATCAAAGGAAATAAAATAATAATAATAATCCTGTTCTCATTGAGCTTTCATATCATTAGCAATTGATAGTTTACACTGGGTATCTAGTGAGAGCTAGTGTCTTTACTACTCCAGCACCTTCCACGGTATTCTAGCTTTTTTTTTTTTCTCTTTTAGTATTGTCTATATGGCCTCGATTGTTCTTCGGATTTCCCGTTCTTCCTTTTCGTGCGGTTTTTCAGGATCGTTTCATGTTCTCCAACAATTACGGGTACAACTGCCATCTTCGTGTTTCATAATGTCTTCAGTTCTCTAGTGAAGTCCAGATACTTGCCTATTTTCACACTTCTTTCAGTTTTGCTCTGTGATGCGCGGAGACAGAGGAATCTACTACCTGTATACAGTATTAGTAATGGTGAGATTAACCATTTCCATTCAGGAACCATTCGGCAGTCATTGACCGAACTGTTAGCAATATTGTCGGTTTAAATGTAATATCTTTTTCTGAAAACAGTTTTCTCAAGTCCAGTTATCGATAATGCCATTTTTATATAATCTCAAACCTCTCTCGGATTCCTAGCCTTATCATCATTATTATTATTATTACTAGTAGTAGAAGTAGTAGAATTACTAATGCTACTACTACTACTAATACTACTATCCATGGAATTTTCAAAACATCTAGTCCTACAGAAGGATGCTGAGAATACCATGGACTGAATATGTGAGTAGCAAGGATTTTATTTTGGAAAATGTAACCAAAAAGGACTCTGATATTTAGAAACAGAAAGAGACAATTGAAATTTCTTGAGCATATAATGAGGAAAGAAGGCATGGAGAATTTGACACTCCTAGGACCTTGTGAGGGTAAGCTGGGTAGAGAACAAAAATGAGTGACTTACCTCATGAGCTTGGGTTAATTAATGAAAGAACGCAGATTAGAAGAGATAGCAAACAGAGTTACAAAGGAAAGAAATTGTGGAGAACCATGGCCAACAACGTTATGAAGGGACACGGCACATTTTTTGCAAATTTCTTTTCTATATTATTAAAGATTTTTAAACACACCAGATGTAAGAATATGAAAAAAATTATAACATTTTCTAAAAGATAATAGTGGGGTCCAGTTTGCTATGTTATTTCATTGCAAATTGATAGCCCTATAATTAATAGGGGTTCAGTTTGCTATTTCAATTTATTGTAAATTGCCCCCCACTATGGAAGCCAATGCAAATATGTTCATATTCCCCGTTTTCAAAAAATAGCATTTAATCATTTATTTTTAAAAACTTTTTCCGTATATTGCTATCGATGACGAATTCCCAAAATATATATATATATATAATTCTAAGAAATCCCGCGGTATGAATCCATTTTTTTTTTAATCGTGTCTTTTTTTTCTGTGCCGTGTTCCTTCACGAAGTAGGCGATCATGGCTCTCCGCAACTTCCTTGTAACTGTTAATAACTTTTCTCTTTTTATTATTTCTGCTAAACCCCGTTCCGCCATCCATTTACTGAAGCTCACTAATTATGTTATGCATTGTTTTCTCCTGTCCCTCTTGCTTTCAATCTGCCCTGTGAGTATCAGATTTTCCAAGCTCTCTTTCCTCATTATGCACCCTAGAAATTTCAACTGTCCCTTCCTTGTGTTAGATGTAAGTTTTCTTTTTGTTTCCATTGTCTCTAAAACTTCGTTGTTGCTCACATGTTTGGTCCATAGAAGTTATTCATTTACAACGAATGTATATTGTAATTAATATAAACAGGGCTACGTATGAACTTTTAGAAACTTTGATAATTATGTATATATATATATATATATATATATATATATATATATATATATAGATAGATAGATATATATATATATATATATATATATATATATATATATATATATATATATAAAGACATTTATGATATGTTTAACGTTCTTTTTATAGATACAAGTATTTAAGCAAATGGTCTGTTTTATAATAAACAGTATTAAATAACCTTTACCGGCCTGAATGTCCGAGAAATTTTCATAGAAAATTTTCGTTCTCCGAAATTTTCGTTCTATGAAAATTTCTCGGACATTCAGGCCGGTAAATGTTATTTAATACTGTTTATTATAAAACAGACCATTTGCTTAAATACTTTTATCTATAAAAATAACGTTAAACATATCATAAATGTCTTTAAATAAATTGTCGGACTTTGTCCAATTCAAAAAAAAAATATATATATATATATGGGGGGTGTATGTGTGTATGTGTGTAGTGTTCGTAATTTCGAGTGCTTAATATATAGCAATGTGAAAATAAAAATTGGGAAAAAGAAAAGATTTTCCTGGTTGCACTGCCAATCCTAAAACTCCGCTGATGTTTCTATTCTTTGTTTGCATTCCAACCATTCAACCAATTTAGCAAAGCTTTTTGTGCGTGAGCCAAGTACTCCAGTAACTATAGGTACAACTGATATCTCTATGTTTTACTTTATTCTAATTTTTTTTTTTTTTTTTTTGTTCTGGCAAAGTCCAGGTATTTATTCAGACTTTAACTTTGTTTCGATAATAATCCAACATTTAGAGAAGAGCGCGATTTAAGGAAAGAAAAAGAAAAGAAAAAACACAGTGCTTGACAATATTCAACACTATTTCGACTATATTTCTGGCTTCTTCAGGTTATCTTTAAACTAGAATAAAAATAAAAACAATATATTATTCGATCGGGGACGCGAATAATAATAATAATAATAATAATAATAATAATAATAATAATAATAATAATAATAATAATAATAATAATAGTAACAATAATAATAATAATAATCTAAAAAAAAATGTGGCTCATGGGAACATCAACAATCCCTGTTGTAGTTAGAGCCTTAGGATTGGTTGGAAAAGATTCCAGTAGACTAATTGAAGGGATCCCTGGAAGTCCATGCCTCAAAGAGATACAAAAAATTATTCTGACAAGTACAGCCCACACTTTACGAAGGGCTTTATTTATGCAATTTTTTTTTTTTTTTTTTGTAGTGGAAAGAGTCATGATACAATTTCTAACCTTAAGTCCCTGGGCGGGACCCGGAAAGAAATGTGTAAACGGCAGATATCAAAGAAAATAAAAATAATAATAATAATTATTATTATTATTATTATTATTATTATTATTATTATTATTGTTATTATTATTATTGTTGTTGTTATTATTATTATAAGGAAATCGAAATCTCAAAAATGTGGCACAAAAATCCCTGTTGTAGTTGGAGCCCTCGGATTGGTTGGAAAAGATTCCAGTAGACTAATTGAAGGGATTCCTGGAAGCCCATGCCTCAAATAAATACAAAAAAATGTTCTCACAAGTACAGCCACACTTTATCTATATAAAATATTTTTTTTTATCCGTGGAAAGTGTCATGATGTCATTTCTAACCTTAGGTCCCTGGTTGGGACCCGGAAAGAAATGTGTACACACCAGAAATCAAAGGAAATAAAAACAATAATAATAAAAATAATAATAATAATAATAAAAATAATAATAATAATAATAATAATAATAATAATAATAATAATAATTTAATAATAAATGATAGAATCATTGACGGGATTCCTGCTAACCCATGCCTTAGTACTGCTCACACATTACAAAGAGATTTATATTTGTAAAATGCGTGTGACCTTAGGTTTCATTTTATAAAAAAATGACATATTCAGGAGAAAATCTCATAAAGCCATTTCTGACTTTAGGTCTCTGGGCGGGACCCGCAAGGAAATGTGTATACAACAGAAATCGAAATAAATAATAATAATAATAATAATAATAATAATAATAATAATAATAATAATAATAATAATAATAATAATAATAATGATGATGATGATAATAAGAAAATTATATTTTTAAATAATGTTCACATTTTACAAGGCCTAAAAGCCACTCAAGGTAGAGCGTTATAGAGTAAGAGGTAAGTTATGAGGATATCTGGGGAAGATATCAACCCATTTATATTAAAACGAATATTTATATTAAAATATAATAATATATTTTATATAAAGTATATATATATACATATATATATATATATGTATATATTATATATATAATAATATATTTTATATATAATATGTATGTAAATAATATCTATAAATAAAAATATTTTTATATATAATATATATGCAATTTTATATATAATATATATGTAAATAATATATGTATGTAAATAATATGTACATATATATGAATAATATATTTTATATATAATATATATATAATACATTTTATATATAATACATATGTAAATAATATATATATAAATAAAAAATATTTTATATATAATATATATGTAATTTTATATATAATATATATGTAAATAATACATATATAAATAATAATATATAATATATATATATGTAAATAATATATACATATATAAATAATAATATATTTTATATATGTATATATTTTATTAAAATATTTATTAATAACATTTATATTAAAACCTATTTATATTAAAATTTATATCAATCCCTTTTAAAATCAGCCCATTTAAATAGTATAGAGGCAACGTTTATTTTCTTAATTGTTATATAATGTCTTGAGGGTTCTTTCTCTCTGTTTTAAAAATAAACGGGTAAAAACAAAAGATTTTTTATGAAAAATCGAATCGAGGAGTCAGTCTTAAAATAATGAACTTGTAAGTATCAACAATTTAAATATCCAAAAATAGGATGCATTTTATTTTCAGTGTGATCGTTCAAAACCATTTATGATCAGCATGACTCCCCTTCATCTGTTTCTTTCCAAATTCCAATCAATAAACCATAAGAATTCTTTGCATACGTTTCTATGACAATTATTTAAATCTTGCGGCCATGTGGTTCCAAATGTTATTATGACTAAAACCCGAAACGCCTTATAGTTACTTGACACAGATTTTCAGAAGGTTTCTTGACTAATGATGAAAATTTGATTTGCTATTTTTTTTATATTAAGGAAAACATTCTGTGCGATGTTCCATCACCCCAAGGTACTAGCTAATGATAATAGCAAAAACAGTATCATTTTGAGAACGAATCGAAGCCATTTCGACGACAAATTAAGAAAACCTCTATGAATACTGCTGGAATATTGAGGAGACTTACTGTCACTTGATCTTCAGTGCTAGCCACCAGTCACGAATGGGGTAAAAACGCCCTTCTTTAGGTGTCCTGCGTGATACCCGCTTGGACGGTCTTGTCTCTTTTCGATTCGTGATTGACTTGGCAGAGGAATTTCCCCAGTAGGCTGCCGTTACGTTCTGCGACAGGCAGGTTGCCAACAAAGGTTCTAGGGTCCAGTCTTGTCTTTCTATTTAACCCGTACTTGGGGGGGAAGAAGAGATAAATTCATACAATTCGCAAGGGTACTTGCGAGTAACGAACTCGGCTGGAATTCGAAATCGGCATTTCGATTTCTCATTCCGAGCCGTTTTCACCCTCCGCACATCTGTGATGTGGCTTCCCTTTGTCTTTTCTACAAATATTTTCATGGCAACTGCTCTGGTGGTCTCTTTTCCCCTGGTGCTCCGACTACATGAATTTAAATGTGCTACTAGATTGGCATCTAGGTCCCACCCTTTTACTTGTGAAATAGTTAAATGTAACCGCCAATTCTACTCCAACAGTATTTTCTAACACTTCCCGCCTGTGAAACTCCCTTCTGCTTACTTGCTTCTCTGATAATTGCAATCTTGAAAAATTTAAATGCAATGTCAACCGCGATCCCCGTTCATCTTTTATCTTTCCTCAATCCCCCCCCACCATATTCAGTTTTTTCTCTCACTTTCAATCTCTGTAACCCCTTGCGTACTAGTAGCACACCCGCCTTGCTTGGGGTGAAATGATTAAAAAGAAAATCCAAGCTTACAGCAGCATCCAGTATTCCGAAGCAGTCATATCACATTGAAACACCGGTTCTCGTCTGAGCACCGGAGTTAAGCAACGTCGAGGCTGGCCAGTACCTCGATGGAAATTCACTAAGTACAGGAAATGGCGAGCAGAAGATCGAATAAAATATATTTCCTAGTTATTGATGATGACAGTGAGAGTTGTGATTATGGTGGTGGTGATGATGATCATGATGATGATGATGGTGGCGGCGATGGTGGTTAGGATAATAATGATGATGGCGGTGGTAATGATGTTAGTGATGATGGTGGTAGTGATGATGATGATGGTGGTGGTAATGATGATGATGACGATGGTGGTGGTGGTGGTGGTGGTGGTAGTGATGATGATGATGATGGTGATGATGACTACGATGATGCTGTTGATGATAGTGGTGGTGATGAGGATGATGAGGATGATCACAGTGGTGGTGGTGGTGTTTTATGATGATGATGATGATGATGATGATGATGGTGGTGGTGGTTGTGATGATGATGGTGGTGGTGGTGATGATGAAACGACAAAATAAAATCAGTATGACAGCAGTATTAATACTTAGAAAAGGCTGGAGCATTAAGACTTGCTGTCATTGATTCTCCATTGAAAACATCCGGCCAGCGAAGACTGAACTTACTAACAATAATTATGTAGGAAGTATAAACTTGAAGTTAACGAGAAATGATATCGCAGAAAGGTCATCGAAAACGTCAAGATATTATGGGATTTCAACAACGAAACAGACCACATCCTTGAAACCACCAAACCAAACATCACCGTCGTTAAGGGGGGGGGAACAGGAAAATCCCTCCTCATCGATGTGGTTATTTGTACCTGGGCTGACCATAATATCAAGGCCAAAGTAATTGGAAAGTCTATAATACTGAACTTCGTAGAGCTTAAAATGTACGCTGCCCTCCGGACTGAGGTTGCCAGATGGCGGAACTTTCAGGCCATTATTGTCATCACCGGAGTGTTTATAGTTTCTATTATTAAACCAAGGAGTTTCTGGTTTTAGTCATAATAAAATTTAGAAGCAAATGGCCGCCAATTAAAGACTGCAACAATTGTTTAGTTTGGTTTGTTTTACGGCATATCAACCTCAATGGGTTATTTAATGCCAACAATTTTTATTGCTGGTAATATGTTTTTCTTCAAAAATCTATTTCTGGGAATATTTTTCTTGAAGAAATCTATAGCTGGTCATATTTTTTCCCAAGAATGTATAGCTGTTTGTATTGCTGGTACTTTTTTTTTTTAAGTATTGCTGATCATAATTTTTCCTTCAAAAATTATTGCTGGTAATAATTTTTTTATTACAAAGTATTTCTGGTATTAAAAACCTATTTTTACACAAGTTTGGGTGTTAACTATTTGCCCATAGCTGGGTCACTAACAGGTGCTACCACCCCGGGTCAGGGTGGACCTGGGAACACCAGCAATTAAGAGGTGGTTCCACGCTCCTCAAAACCTCCTGATCAGTGGCCTTGCTGTTGGACGTAGTTTATCGTCTTAACCAGGACGCGGACGTAGTTTATCGTCTTACCCAGGACGCGGACGTAGTTTATCGTATTACCCAGGACGCGGATGTAGTTTATCGTCATAGCCAGGACGAGCAACAATTGTCATAGAAACGTATGCAAAGATCACAGTAATTTTTCTGGTTTATTCCTTGGAATTTGGGATAAAAACAGTTGAAGAGGAGTGAATGCAGGACAATTTCCTCGTAGATGAAGAGAAAACTGGCAGCAACAGAGATGTGGTTGCACAGAAAGACGCACGAGAATATCATGGGCGTGGCACGTAAGCAACGAGGAAGTTTTAAGGAAAATGAAAAGAAAAAGAGCACTTAGACTCAAAACCAGATAGAGCTGAAAATTCTTGGATGCATAACGAGAAAAGAGGGCTTGGAAAATTTAACACTCATGTCGAAGGTAAAAGGGTCGCGAGAAAGCAGCGGGCCATCTACCTGGCCATCTTTTGTGAATCGATGGCGGAGCGGGGATTCAGGAAAAATGGTAAAAAGACGAACGTTACAAAGAGCTAAAAAAGATAGGAAGTTGTGGAGAACTATCATTGGACACGTCCTGAAGGGAGGCGGCACGTAGAAGAGGTAGTAGTAGCAATAATAACAACTCATTATAAATCATTTAGTCGTAACACGAAACTGATAAGCCGCTTATCGCTTGTGAAGAAAAGTAAGCACAAAAAAAAAAAATTAAAATGATACCGGTTTTCTTATCTCATGAAAATCACTAAAGCCCGATGAATAGAATTTAAATACTGGACGATTTTTTAAGAAGGTTGATGCTTAAAATGTTTGTCAAAGATAACAGAAAATAACCAATGAGGACAGACTTATGCAAGTTCCGTCAAATTATTCAATTAGCAACATGACTCACAGCGTTAATGTACAAATCATTAACTTAACTTTGACCCAAGGAGATTAATTTGCGTTTAATAACTTATACAAAAAAATAAAATTTATTTTTAGTATAAAATGCTTTTTTTTTTCTTCTTTAGGGAGTTGCTAGAAATGTCCTCAGCCTGACCAAAAAGCTCTTTCCCCACCAAACATTCTAATGTTTCATCATTCGGTCAGCTTTGGGAAAGTGAGTCAGACCGAAAACTTTTCAGCACACACGTAGTTAGCTTGGTAAATAGGGTTAGTAAGATGGGCGTTGTGCGGTAATGCTGCGCATCGTCCACAAATGCCCTTGGGGGAAGGTATGAATCCATCTCTTGGACTGAATATGGGTTGAATAGCAGGACGGACTGGGTCCTTTATTGTCAACTAGTTCTACCGCAAAAAAAAATGACAACCTGTTGCTGGAAAATCTTCTGTCTAGTCAGTCATGAATCGAAAGAGACATAATCGGCCAAGAGCGTCTATCATGTATTGCACTTAACCGACTAACTGACTGATAATGATGATGAATTGACAGACAGAATGTGAAGAAGGAAGAGAGAGAAAATTACAGAGAAAGAAAGCAATGAGATTAATCGAGAAGGTGGCATTAGATAGGAAATAGAATTAATATATATATATATAATTATATATATATATATATATATATATATATATATATATATATATATATATATATATATTTTCGTTTCAACCATTGGAAATAAAATCTGATGATCCGCTGATGATAGTATTATTTGTTTACATGGATGATTTCCAAGCAACGATAAACACGTGCATATAAAACGCTGAAAGCGAAAATCGCACGACAGCTCATGACGTCACACATGACCACGCGAGAGTGAATCCGATGAGTATTGAGTATGGAAAGCCGTTGGTATGAACCAATGACTTCTGTTACTAATTATAGGCATTTAAGGATATTTTTGGAGATTTCATAGTTTATTTTGTTCAGGTTAGGTTTCAACTGTTTTATGTATATAAATTTCTTGTTCGTGTATTGCATAAATATATTGTGTAATTGTCATCTTTGATAATGGCTTATGTAAGCCGAAAGCTCAGATTGGATTAAATAAAAAAAAGTATGTATCAATATTGTGATTTTCTTTCATTATTTAATGATAATGTTATTAAGATTATCAGACTATATGAAAAAAACTTACATAAAATATATAGACAACGCTTATCTATATTATTTAATGAGACATGTATTAATGAAAAAATGCTGCCTAAATACACACAATATATATATATATATATATATATATATATTTGCACAAGAAATTATCATATGCTATTAGATATAGGTGTTTGCACCTAAGACGTGTTTATAATACATTCATACCCGCATATATGAGCGCATACAGACTTGTGCATAGGAAAGTCAATGTCTGGAGATGATTGGTAAAAAGCGCCACAGTTAATCCAACGCTTTTCCGATAATCACATAGATTCAGAAGATTTACGGCGGGGAAATTCAATAGGAGTATTCAGTTAATAACTACGTGTCAATGGGCGAATTTCTTGATCCACCCTCATCTTTGAAAAAATGTATATTTAAAAGGCAGAATTTTTGCATAGTCACGTTCACACCGCTAGTTGTGCGCAGATTTAGATAGATAGATAGATAGATAGATAGATAGATAGATAGATAGATAGATAGATAGATAGATAGATAGATAGATAGATAAGACGAGACTGAGATAGATAGATAGATAGATAGATAGAGAGATAGATAAGACGATACTGAGATAGATAGATAGATAGATAGATAGATAGATAGATAGATAGATAGATAAGACGATACTGAGATAGATAGATAGATAGATAGATAGATAGATAGATAAGACGAGACTGTGACAGATAGATAGATAGATAGATAGATAAGATGAGACTGTGAAATAGATAGATAGATAGATAGATAGATAGATAGATAAGATGAGACTGTGAAATAGATAGATAGATAGATAGATAAGATGAGACTGTGAAATAGATAGATAGATAGATAGATAGATAGATAGATAGATAGATAAGATGAGACTGTGAAATAGATAGATAGATAGATAGATAGATAGATAGATAGATAAGATGAGACTGTGAAATAGATAGATAGATAGATAAGATGAGACTGTGAAATAGATAGATAGATAGATAGATAGATAGATAGATAGATAAGATGAGACTGTGAAATAGATAGATAGATAGATAGATAGATAGATAGATAGATAAGATGAGACTGTGACATAGATAGATAGATAGATAGATAGATAAGATGAGACTGTTACATAGATAGATAGATAAGATGAGACTGTGACATAGATAGATAAATAGATAGATAGATAGATAGATAAGACGAGACTGTGACAGATAGATAGATAGATCAGACAAGACTGTGATAGATAGATAGATAGATAGATAGATAGATCGATAGATAGATAGATGAAGACGAGACTGAGATAAATAGTATCACTTTTAATGTTATTTCAGTGGATATTCATATTTGAATAGGCTCTCCGTTTATTTATTAAACATTATATTTATTTTTGTCTACCGTCCTGAACATTCGGCAGAATTCGAACCTGCGTCCACCTTGGCAGGCGAAACCGTCTTTAGGTCTGAGGCGCTCTAGACCGACTCAACCACGTAGTGCGTCGCCGGTCAAGCAAAGTCGAATAATGCATTATAAATGCAAATCCTTCTCGGATTCTCGAAAGTTCATATCTACTCTGTTCCGTATCCGAACGTAATGAGAGCGTATCTTATTGATTGGCGACGCACTCCCTGCCTGTTCGAACAATGGTATTGATTTCCTTGATCCATGGTATAAACACTAATAGACTAGATAGAATCATAAAGGATTTCAAAAAGAAAACCTACCAACTAATACGACTTGCTCACATGACCCTAATGTTTCTGTGGTAGGATCCACCTAATTTGCATAGTGGAGTACCGACGATATAAATATGGTTGGTACCGGAAGACAGGGAGGCAAATCAAGAGATCCAACTAGAGACTCTGCCCGACTGCAACTTAGTCAACACATTCTCCAGGAACGGTCTTCCCAGGAATATACAAAAGACTATATGTAAATATTGTGTACACTTTCTTGTTTCAATACATTTTATTCTAACTACATTTTGTGTTTGCATTATTATTCCATGCATTAGTCAAGTTTCAACAGTTTCTAAATGAGAATGTTCAATTATAAGGCCCTTCAAATGGAAGTAACAATAAACGTGGAAACTTAAAACTACGGTTACCCCTGTTGTGATAGCGACGTTGGGTTTGACAAAGAAGGGTACCGAAAATCGTGTAAGGTACCTGGAACCATCAGCATTTCATAGCTACAAGAGATTAATTAATGCGGTACTTCACATATCATCCGCAGAATCCTCTTCATCTAAATGAAACGTCTTAAATATGCATAAATAAATCACCTATAATGATCTTTTCACTCATAGACCACGGGAGTGGAGTTGATAATTAGACATTTGAAATTACTCTCTGGCAAGATGATGCTTACACCCATAAATAACTCGACGTTGCTTAACTTCGGTGATCGTACGGGAACTGGTATTTCAACGTGATGCGGCCGCAAGCACGACTAGATCATTTAAGAGACACTATTATTAAAAACATATTTTTAAACATAACTTGAAGAAAACAAACATACTGTTGAAATATTGATAAGAATATACATAGAGAAGAAATCAACCGAAGAAGGCCGTAGCGTACAACGGACGAAACGTTGTGAATATGGCAATAAAGATGAGTGATTTTCTGAGGCCGAAAGTAGGTGGCACCCAGTGAGGATCGAACTCACGACTAAGTCGTAATTGTTCTAGTGAGAGAAACTTGCTACCCATTACACCGCTTCGAGGTGCCGCTGTTTTGCTATATAAATCATTAGCTTTACTCTGGTTTGGTTTGGTTTAGTTTATTTTACGGCAGATCAACCTTAATGTCGACAAAATTTTTATTGCTGTTAATTTTTTTTTTTTTTTTTCAAAAAATGTTTTGCTGGTAAAAGTTTTTTTAAAAAAGTATTGCTGGTATTAAAACCTATTTTTATACTTTATAATGTTTTGACCTCTTTCTGGGGGGTAACTATCTGGTCATAGCTGGGACCCTGACAAGTGCTACCACCCCGGGTCAAGCTGGACCTGGAAACACTAGCAATTAAGAACTGGTTCCATGCTGCTCAAAACCTCCTGAACAGAGGACTTGCTGTCGGATGTAGTTTATCATCTTACCCAGGACGCGGATGTAGTTTATCGTCTTACCCAGGACACAGATGTAGTTTATCGTCTTACCCAGGACGCGGATGTAGTTTATCGTCTTACCCAGGACACGGATGTAGTTTATCGTCTTACCCAGGACGCGGATGTAGTTTATCGTCTTACCCAGGACACGGATGTAGTTTATCGTCTTACCCAGGACACGGATGTAGTTTATCGTCTTACCCAGGACGCGGATGTAGTTTATCGTCTTACCCAGGACGCGGGTGTAGTTTATCGTCTTACCCAGGACGCGCATGTAGTTTATCGTCTTACCCAGGACACGGATGTAGTTTATCGTCTTACCCAGGACGCGGATGTAGTTTATCGTCTTACCCAGGACACGGATGTAGTTTATCGTCTTACCCAGGACGCGGGTAGTAGTTTATCGTCTTATCCAGGACACGGATCTAGTTTATCGTCTTACCCAGGACACGGATGTAGTTTATCATCTTACCCAGGACGCGCATGTAGTTTATCGTCTTACCCAGGACGCGGGTGTAGTTTATCGTCTTACCCAGGACGCGGGTGTAGTTTATCGTCTTACCCAGGACGCTGGTGTAGTTTATCGTCTTACCCAGGACGGCCCAAATAGATTAATTTGTGATTTTATAAATTACACACAAAAAGTAAAAAAGAAGATTTATTTTTAATATAAAAATATTTTTATTAAAAAGTTTTCTACTTGATCAAGAAGCATTTACCAACCAAAAGTCTAATGTCCCGTCATTTGGTATGATTCTGGGGGAATAGTTATCTAGGTGGATAGAATTAAAAAGAAAGCAAACTTGGACCGTCGTGTTCGCAAAACAAAAATCAGTGTCAAAAGACGTTTCTTTCCCTTGACACCGCTATTATTTTAACTAAATTTTTTATTTATTAGATTGTTTATTTACAAGAATAATTTTGTATTTACAAGATTCTAAAAAATAATAACATTAAAAGTAATGCAATGCAATATTTATCATTTACCAATTTATAAAGAAATAAATTTATAAATATTTATGTTATATAGGAATAAAGTATCACTGCCGACACTGGAGTTTGAACACAGATCACCGGAGAGCAAACACAGGCGATCCCATTTTGAATAAGTAGATTATATGATAGTAAAGAAATATATATATATATGGGAATTAGCGTGGCGTCTAATTGATCACATTTTCTACTCTATCCTCTATTACTATACGGATCGCTATTCTCTATACTATTTACTATACTATTTCTCTATACTGATCACTATACGGATCACTATTCGGTGGTTACTATTCAAGCGAGTATTATCGAGCAAAAACTATTAGTGCGAGTGTTATTCGAAGGCGTCTGACACCAGCATTGTTCAACGGCGTTACTATAGTTGTATCTGCGATTACAAAGTCTCTACTACAACGAGCATTACGAAAGTGACAACGAGTATTCGTTGACATCACAAAAAATTACCAAATTACTAAAATATGTGAACCAACTGTGAGGAAATCATTTACCATTTTATAAAATGTAAATCAGTTAAGCCGATGTTTTACTACGATTCCAATAATTAATATCATAAATAAATACTGTAAATAAATAATCTAATAAACAGTATTTATCAATCAGCGCTTTTTAAAACAATAAACATTGCCGAAAAGTGAAGATAGTTAAAATAATAGCGGTGTCCAGGGAAAATCCGTCCTTTTGAGACTCAGTGTTTGTTTGGTTTTTTTTTTTTTTTTTTCGACAAGAAGATCCATGTTATCGAAAAAGAGATATAGATAGAATCGAAATTGGGACGCAGTGTCGAGATTTAAGGAGACGTAAAGATTGTTAGGAAGAGAAAGAGATAGATAGAGAGAAAGATATGTGTGTGTGTGTGTCTGTGTGTGTGTGTGTGTGTGTGTGTGTGTGTGTGTGTGTGTGTGTGTGTGGTATAGTAGATAAAAGATAATCTTACGACTCGTGACTTGATGTCATGAAAACGTTGCATTGACATTAAAGTAAGAATTCGAATCGGCAGAATTGTAGTCTATTTTTTTCATTCATTATCTTTATTTTCATTCAAACCACACACACACACACACACACACATATATATATATATATATATATATATATATATATATATATATATATATATATATATATATATATATATAAATTATTTTAAGATAGAATGTATCAGAACAAAATGAATAAAAAGACAAGAGGAAAACTATTCTTAGTCCTTTGAGGGTCTTTATCAAGGAAAGTCCCTCAAGAGACGAAACGCGACGGCTAATAATAGTTTTTCTCTTGTCTTTTTATTAATATATATACATAATGGGAACACATATATATATAATATATATATATATATATATATATATATATATATATATATATATATATATATATATATATATATACCGCTACTCTTCCTTATCTTCTCCCTTTCCTTTACAGTATTCGTCCATCGCCCTCTCTTCCCTCTCTCTCTAAACAAGTAAGGAAGGAAGGAAGAAAGGAACGAACGAATGAAACAAGCAAGGAAGGAATGAAGCAAGGCAGGAAGGAAGAAACGAAGGAAACAGGAAAGGAATGAACAAGGAAGGAAACAAGGAAACAAGGAAGGAAGCAAGGAAGGAAAGAAGGAAGGAACGAAGGAAGGGACGAAGAAACGAAGGAAACAAGCAAGGAATGAAGCAAGGAAGGAAGGAAGGAAGGAAGAAACGAAGAAACGAAGGAAACAAGCAAGGAATGAAGCAAGGAAGGAAGGAAGGAAGGAAGAAACGAAGAAACGAAGGAAACAAGAAAGGAATGAAGCAAGGAATGAAGCAAGGAAGGAAGGAACGAACGAACGAACGAACGAAGAAACGAAGGAAACAAGCAAGGAAGGAAGGAAGGAAGGAAGGAACGAACGAACGAACGAACGAACGAAGGAAGCAACGAAGAAACGAGTGAAACAAGCAAGGAAGTAAGCAAGGAAGGAAGGAAGGAAATGAAAAGAAAGGTCAATATCGGTTATAGGATTTATTTACCAACCCAAATTGGCAAAATTACTACCCGCACATCCACTGTGACGTAATCCGTATGCCCGTCCGATACGAATAACCACCCAAGTTCGCAATTTGTAGAGGAGGAACCTGAATTTCCCTAATTTCATCGTCTAGTGCCGCAGACATCAGGTCACGCTTATTTCGCTGCTACACTTAATCCAATAGAGAATTAATGTCCAAGAGAGAAATACACAGATGCCCAGCTATAGTTTTTCTATCGACCAGAAAACAGAAAGTGAAAACGTTGCCAATTCCTAAACTTTACTCACTTGATGATGGTCAACCAAACTAGCTCATTAACCATTACCCACCCCGAGGTGCTCAAAAATCTAAGACGTCCAGTGTATAATATTCAATTGTTCAAGATACTATGTAATTATTGTATATTAAGCTAAGTGTTATAAGAAACTTTGCCAGGGGTTCACGGTTCGTGGGAAGATGCTGTTCGTTTGGAAATTCATCTTCATTTCACCCCAAGCAAGGTAATAAAGCCACTAAGACGTAAGGAGTTACTGACTATTAGAAAAAAACACTATTAAGGAAAGAGAACAATAAAAGAGTAAGAATTAAGAAGACAGAAGATAATGATTGACATTGCATTGACATTTTTGAAAATCAAAGTACACTGGAAAGCAAGAAGCCGGAAGAGACTTCCACAAGCGAGAAGTGCGAGAGAAGAATCTGTTATTATAGAACTTACGGTTACATCTGGCCATTTCAAATTTTTCTCTATTGAAGTACCGCGCTTAAATTCATAAAGTCTGGCCACCATAGACAAAAGAGCATCAGAACACTTACCATGAAAGTATTTATAAATTAAAGTACAGGGAAACTATATTACGGTGATGGAAAAGTGACTGAACCCGAGTTGACGTTTCAGGACGAGTAGCATTGTAGATTTTTCTTTGGATTTTAACAAGACTCTCTAAATATATAACAGGAGCACCAGACCAGATGTGGCAGCAATATTCAAAGCAAGAATGAATGGCAGACTTACAAGTGATAGAAATTGGGCACCTCTTGGCGGTGTAATGGTTAGCAAGCTTGTCTCGCTAGAACAGTTACGTCTGAGTACTGAGTTAGATCCTCACTGGGTACACCCCTACTTTCGGCTT
>OZ038511.1:46746365-46748865 GCA_964036315.1 Acanthosepion esculentum | reverse complement strand
GTGCGCATGTGGCTATTTATTTTGTGCTAGGGACTTACATTCTCAAGTTATCGTCAGTATTCACATGATCTGATCTGATCAGCTAAGGCCTAAAATTGATGCCCAATATGCAGTGTTTATTTTTTTTTTGTCAGTCTAATACTGCTTATACAGGGTGCGCTGGGTGAATTCTCGACATTTTATATTTTTAATTTCGCGCATGCGCATTGTTTGTTTCTTTTTATTTTGTCGATTGCACAGTATAGTAGGGTCAGTTGGACACTGCGAGAAAAAAAAGCACCATGACGCAATTCGTTCTGAGAGAAATTTGCAAACGACTGAATGTCCGAGAAATTTCATAGAAAATATTTGTCCTCCGACAGAAATCGAACTTAAATCCTACACGTAACTGTCATAGAGTCTGATGTGCTATTATATTTAGCTACAAAGGAAGTGTCTGGTTAAACAGTAATTTGGACTTTGCTAACCAGACGCTTCCTCTGTAGCTAAATTGCAGAGCACGTCAGGCTATATGACGGTTCCGTGTAGGATACAGGTTCGGTTTACTGTCGGGGGCCAGTAAATGTAGTTAATACTGTTTATTATAAACAGATCATTTACTTAAATATTTGTATCTATAAAAACGTATAAACAGAATACACACACACATACACACACACACACACACACACATATATATATATATATATATATATATATATATATATATATATATATATATGGTGGACTCTTCCATCGTATTCAACATATGAGGGTCAATCAAATCAATTCCTTGGAAGCGACAGCCCAGACACCAACACGTATGATTTGATTATAGTGGTGAAGGCTTTCTGCAGAACAAACCACCTATTTGAAGGGCCGAAAAAAAAAGACCTGGTGCAGCACATGCCACAAGGTCCCCAAATAACCCTCCGCAGTTTTCTGTTCAGAGTTGTCCTTCTCCTAGACCAGTTGCCACCCAAAGCTATAGAATCCAGTCTGTTCTGCTATTTACCCATAGCTGGAAATCGAAAGAAGAGAATTAATAGCTTTCCCAAGGGTATTAGCACGTAAGTGAATGTAATGGATTCGACTGGAATTCGAAATCTGCTATGCGATTTCTCAATCCGAGCCGCTATCCAATATATATATATATATATATATATATATATATATATATATATATATATATATATATATATATATATAAAGACTTAAGCACTAATATTCCATTGTCATAATCTATTCCATTGGAATCGTAAGAACGATCCAATCTGTAGGTCTGATGAATTGGATCGTTCTTACGATTCCAATGGAATAAATTATGACCATGGAATATTAGTGTTTAAGTCTTTTTATTATATGCTTACTCTGTCCTGGACTTTGAGTTCTACCTGGATCATATCCTCTTCGAATTATTTTTATACATATATGTATGTGTATATATAATTGCATATGTATGTGTATATGTACCACTAATATTGTCAATATATATATATACACACACACACACACACACAGAGTCACAGATATTTTCTAAAGAATTACTGTATTTTATTAATTAATCCGACATACTTCTATTACTTCAGACTTTACTTTTAGTGGACACCCATGTTTGAGTAAACGCTAAGTTTTTTTTTCAACAGTATTCTATTTCGTCTACTGGCCTGAAAATTCGAGAAATCTCATAAAAGAAAATGCGCCCTCCGGCATGATTCGAACCTGCATCTTCCTTTGCAGGAGAAACCGTCGTTATACCCGACGTATTTTCACCACTCGGCCTACGAAAAGCTTCATAATTAAGCAAAGATCTAAACGGTTATTTATACCTCGCACTCCACCTAACTGTTCCTCACCGCAAAACAGTACACGTGTCTCCTGCAATTACTTACGAAATCATCGTTCGAGAAGTCAAGCCATGTTGATATCTATAAAAATATGTATGTATGTATGTATGTATGTATGTATGTATGTATGTATGTGTGTGTGTGTGTGTGTGTGTGTGTGTGTGTGCTTATATGAATGCAAAAGTTTACACTATACGTCCAAAGCATGCGTGTTCTCATTCTGGATTACTTGCCTCGTTTTCAATATGGGAATCTATAAGTGGAGGTATTTAAAGAAAGATATTGACATATCGACAAATAGTGGATTTTAAAGAGAGAAAATATCGGTCGATCTAGAAGTGGGACAAGCTTCGATTTTATCTGGTGCGCTGAAATAACAGTGCGCTGAAAAGTTCTCGACCTCACCAATATCCCAAAAGTTATCCAGATGACCAAACTATCGTTTATCCGAGAGGGCTAAAGCAAGTTTGAGTCTAACGACGGTTTCATCTCCCCAGGGGGATGCAGGTTTGAATCCAACCGGAGAGCGCATATTTTTCTTTAATAAGATCTCTCGAATATTCTAGCCGGTAGACGAAAATAAATAAATATACTGTTGAATAGATAAACAGTGCGTATACCCAAGTGTGGGTACCCACTAAAATAACGTTTAAGTAATAAAATCCGTCGGATTA
>OZ038511.1:46686365-46743865 GCA_964036315.1 Acanthosepion esculentum | reverse complement strand
AGATACAATCTCGAACAAAGACGGCAATTCTGAAAAAAAGAAAGAGAAGTAAAAGCCTAAAAGCAAACTTACCAATTCAGAAAAGTGCTCGAAGCCTAGATTGCCTCGACCGAGCAAAAAACGATTACCAACTTTATATCCTATGAAAGGACGGACTTCGAACGCACACACACACACACACACACACACACACACACACACATATACATATATATATATATATATATATATATATATATATATATATACGTATTAAACTAGACGCCCATTTTCAGTTTTAATTTAAGCAGTGTGTATTCCGTATATCGGCCTGGACATTCGGGAAATCTTAATTAAGAAAATGTGCTCTCGGGCAAGGTTCAGACCCACGTCCCACTTTTTGGGTGAAACCAACGTTTACAGAGAGCGTCGCGGTTCTGCAAGGCTCTATTTTCCTTTTAAGGAAAGCACTCTATCTCATTCAGATACTTTTTCTCGAAAGCCCATATCTGATCAGTTTCGTATTCGAAACGCAAAGAAAGCAATTACTAAATAATTCATGGATTTATATTTAATCCCCCATTTTGATTACTTCAACCTCTCTTATTAGTGGATACTCGTATTTGAAATAGACGACCTAGTTTGATTTTATTTCAATCTGTACTACGTCTATCGGCCTGCGCATTCGATAAATGTTAAATCTTAAAATGTGCAGCGGATATAGATACATATATATATATATATATATATATATATATATATATATATATATAAGTGAACATAGAAGTCAACACTTAGAGGCGACAGTCTGTTTCATGCTAGATGCAATCGTCGTGGCCTAACGATTGTATCTAGCATGAAACAGACTGTCGCCTCTAAGTGTTGACTTCTATGTTCACTTTTATATTTACACACGCTCTATCTCTGATATTGAGCACTTTATCCCATAAATATAGCACACTTTAAGACTATATTTCTTTATATATATATATATATATATATATATATATATATATATATATATATATATATATATATATATATATATATATATATATATATATATAAAAGGAGGCACGGTGGAGTAGTGGGTAGCAGCTCGGATTGAGCTAAGTACGAATTTCAGTCGAATCCATTATATTCACTTACCTGTTAATACCCTTGGGAATTGAATTACTCCTCTTTTTCTCCCTCCAGTTATGGATAACTATATATATATATATATATATATATATATATATATATATATATATATATATATATATATATATATCCTTGCTGACAACACAACTATACTTAAACATGAAAATAATAAACAAAAATTAAAAATCCTTGAAGCTATATACATAAAACAGTTGAAACCTAACCTGAACAAAATAAACTATGAAATCTCCACAAATATTCTTAGATGCCTATAATTAGTAACAGAAGCCATTGGTTTATACCAAAGGCTTCCCATACTTAATTCTTCTCGTTTTTCACTCTCGCGTGGTCATGTGTGACGTCACAAGCTGCGACGTGATTTTTGTTTGCGCGTCTCGTATATACGAGTCTGTCGTTGCTTTGAAATTTTTTATGCAGCAAGGGCGGACTATCATTGTTGTTTCGTCCGTGTATTGTTTCATATATTGAATTTGTCATCTTTGATAATGGTTTATGCAAGCCGAAAGCTTAGATTGGATTTAAACATGTATCAATATGGTGTTATCGTTCAACGATAATGTGATTAAGCTTATCAGACAATACTGAAAGGAACTTACTTAAAATAAATACACAAAACTTGTCTATATTATTTAATGAAACATGCATTAATAAAAAATTGCTGCCTAAATATACACAATACATACATACATATATATATATATACATATATATATATATATATATATATATATATATATATATATATGTGTGTGTGTGTGTGTGTGTGTGTGTGTGTGTGTGTTTGTGTTAAGATTTCGCTAGCTTATGTTAATGTGTGTATACATGACCTATAAAACACCTTGACTTAACACGTGATCCATGAAACTGTAATGTATATTGATAAGTATGAATATAGACTAACATTACTCTCTGAGACACGTACGTACCTCTCTTCGTATTTATAATTTCACACCCTTGTATCGGAAGACAAACATTCCCGCATAATGAGGTCCACAATATGAGTTTCGTTTAAAATAGGTAAGACACACACACAGACACACACACGCCTACATGCACACACACACACACGCACACACACACACACATCACCCCAATCAAGGCAGTACAGCCACTAACACACAAAGGAATTTCAGGGTGATAAGGAATTAGTTAATACATTAGTAATGAGTGGAAAGAGAAATCAGAGTAGTCAGGAGGACAGTCGGTACTAACCCCATGCAAGGGAGTAAAGCCACAAAGACACAAGGTGTTACAGAGTGTGAAAGAATTAGAAACAGAAACATTAATATTGAACGGGAGGAGAAAATCAGGAGGACAATAGATAGCGATTGACATTGCATTTAAATTCTTTCAGATTGAAGTTGGCTGGAAAGCATAGAGCCAGAATGCAGTTCCACAACACGAGAAGTGCGAGAAAAGAAACTGTTAGCATAGAACTTACGGCTACATCTAGCTAGCTCAACTGTAAATTAATGAGGTCTCGACGCCAGTCTAGTACTGCGCTTAAATTAATGAAGTCTAGGTACCATAGCGAAGAACTCACCCGAAAAGTTAACATGATAGTATTTTCTTTTTTAAAAGGCACAGAGAGGCAACCCTACAGCGGTGGGCAAGTGACTGAACCCGAGCCACAAGATCATGTCCAATAATATTTCTGATTCTTTGGATCTTATCAAGGAGCTCCAGATAAATAGCAGTGATACCGGGCCATATATGGCACCAATATTCTAAGCAGGGACGAATCGTAGACTTATAGATATGCAAGATAGATTCCGGGGAGAAAAATTATATCATTGTTGAGTCTTGACTCATTGTTGAATCTCGCTTATTGCATGGAATAATAATGCAACACAAAATGTACTTAGAACAAGAATGTATTATAACAAGAAAGTGTACACAATAAGTACATATAGTATTTCTGTATATTTCTGGGAAGACGTTCCTGGAGAATGTGTTGACTAGTCGCAGTCGATCAGAGTCTCTAGTTGGATCTCGTGATTCCACCTCCTCGTCTTCCGGTAACAACCACATTTATATAGTTGGTAGTCACCTATGCAGATTAGGTGGATCCTACACAACAATCATGAACCGACTTTCTTAGCAGTTGATCTAGCAATGGATTCAATGTAGTCGTTTCACTTCATGTCCGCTGAGAACGTGAGCCCGAGAAGTTGCAATGAGTCACTTTCCTGGAGGATAGCATCAGCCATGTTGATAGAAGGAAAAGAGGGGTCTCCAGATGATTAATGGAGGGAATTTTAGTTTTGAAGGCGCTAAAATTAACAAGCCATCGATTGCGACGGTCTTGAGGTCGTTTTGTACATCACCTCTCTCGTATTATATAGAAACAATACTGGACATAATTTGGATTTAACTAATGCGACCTAGTTGAAAAGTAACAAATGAAAGCTTAGTAATATATACATCTACGAGGGTCATTCAATAAATAAGGTGTATTTTTCGGTATAAGGACTTCTAATACAGATAGAAGCTTACTTTTTCTTTTTTCTTTTTTCAACGTAGTCTCCCAGCACTGTCACACACTTTTCCCATCTGTGCACAAGCTTCCGTATTCCCTCAGCGTAAAAATCTTTGGACTGTTGTCTCAGCCAGTCGCTCACAACACTTTTGACTTCATCGTTACTTTTAAACTTCGTGCCTCTCGTGAACGCTTTCAAGGGACCAAACAGGTGAAAGTCTGAAGGGGGCAAGGTCTGGGCTGTAAGGGGGATGAGGGAGCAGTTCCCAGCGCAGCTCGTTGATGGTCTGCACCGTTTGGGCTCCTGTGTGAGGCCTTGCGTTGTCATGATGCAAGATGACTCCTTCTGACTGATGACCCCTGCGTTTGTCCCAACAGATAAGCTCAAAGTCCTTGCAATGTCATCCACTGTCACCCTTCTGTCTGACTGAATGAGGTCATTGACTGATTCGATCACCTCAGGAGATCTGACTTCTGTAGGCCTCCCGGGCCTGTCTTCATCCTCAACACTGCTCCGTCCTTCTTTAAACAATTTAGCCCATTTGTAGACATTTTTTGGCTGGAACATGTGGCACCGTACACAGTTGACATTCTCCTATGAATTTTAACTGGTTTGCACCCTTCAGCAACCAAAAACTTGGTAACTGACCGCTGTTCAATCCTGGAGCATGCTTCTTGGTCGGCCATCTTTGTTAATCGCCAAAACTCTCAAAGATTTTTTTTTAATCTGCAAAAGAAATTAAATCCATGTGAAAAAGAAGTAAAACAAAAATAAAATAAAAAAGACTAAGCTTCTATCTGTATTAGAAGTCCTTATACCAAAAAATTAAACTTATTTATTGAATGACCCTCGTATATATATATATATATATATCGTTTTACACGTAAGGGATTTCCCGTCGATGGTAGTTTCATTCCCGTCGATGGTAGTTTCAGCAAAGGATTAATTGAAACCAAAAAGGTGTGCCAGGAACTGTTTCCCGGTTATATAAGCAATTAAAACAGGCTGTGATTGATGGCGCTTCTCTCAATATGAATAAAGGATAATTGGCTGAATGGGAAACGGTGCAATGAACTCGTGCTAACCCGTCTTGATCGATAAACCCTAAAAAATTATTGATAAAGGGGAGAGGCGGGTAATTCTAACGAGTAACTTTGTTTGGCAAAAGGTAAATTCCATACAAAAGGCTTGCAAAGCTTCATCGCTAACCGACGGACGATAACGGAACGCGTAACGTAACGAATTCGCCAGATAGATAGATAGATAGATAGATAGATAGATAGATAGATAGATAGATAGATAGATCATGAACAGACTAGAATAGATAGATAGATAGATAGATAGATAGATAGATAGATAGATAGATAGATAGATAGATCATGAACAGACTAGAATAGATAGATAGATAGATCATGAACAGACTAGAATAGATAGATAGATAGCTAGATAGATAGATAGATAGATAGATAGATAGATCATGAACAGACTAGAATAGATAGATAGATAGATAGATAGATCATGAACAGACTAGAATAGATAGATAGATAGATAGATAGATAGATAGATAGATAGATTTGAACAGACTGAGATAGATAGATTTGAACAGACTGACATAGATAGATTTGAACAGATTGAGATAGATAGATAGATAGATAGATAGATAGATAGATAGATAGATAGATAGATAGATAGATAGATAGATAGATAGATCAAAGAAAGAAAGAAAGAAAGAAAGAAAGAAAGAAAGAAAGAGAGACGTTTACAAAACCGTGACTGTCACTCCCCAGTAGTTGGTGGGATATCTCTAAAAATCAAAAATGTCTAGCAGTATGACAGTCGAAAACAATTCTCTTGTAATCTAGAGACTGTACATCAAATTTTGTTTCCCGTTTCCAGTGTCCTCTGCGCTTTTATATCTATTTCATCTCAACGTTCTTTTGCTTGTCTCAAATTCTTCAAGATGTCGTTTTCCTCCGGCATTTTTCCCCTATTCTATTTTGATTTACTCTATTTGTCAGTTTCGTAGCCGTTTCTCGCCGACATGACTATGCTTCCGTTATTTTGCGGTATTAATCTTCGGCGTGTCCATTTGGTTCAATCATCAATGCTGAAAAATCCCGACTGGGCCATTTCCAGTTCACATCAGATCGAATACTATCATCACTTGATTATTAGTCGTTATACAGCTTCATTTATATCAGACTCTAACGCAAAATGCTTATAGGCGGCGCATCCGAATTAGAGTGTCCATATCGCAAAATCTAACTTTCTTAAGGGTATTTGCATGTAAAGCGAATTTAAGGAACTCGACTAGAATTCTAACACTATCCATTACTCCATCGTGTCGCCTCTGAGCTCAGATCATGACTTAAAATTTCAATTGAGAAACAGTTTCGGATTCAAAACACTCACATATTTCTCTAGGTTTATTCGACCTCTTGTAAAAACTTAGATATAGAAATATTTCCGGAAATATTGAAACGCTCAACTATTTCTCAGGGTTGTTTGAGCCAGGGTGAAAATCCAGAAATTCAAATACTGATTTTCTAGGCAAGCGTGGCCTTACCATTCGTAAAAGCTGGTGAATCATAATCTTGCTTTATTGTTTTACCGTTCTGCACGAGAAAAGCGCTGTCTTTCTCACACACACACACACACACACACACACACACACACATATATATATATATATATATATATATAGGAAGAAATATAGTCTTAAGGTGTGCTATATTTATGGGATAAAGTACGCAATATCAGAGATAGAGCGTGTGTAAATATAAAAGTGAAGATTTAAGTCACCTCTCAGTGTTGACTTGAATGTTCATTTATATATATATATATATATATATATATATATATATATATATATATATATATATATATATATATATATATATATATATATATAAAGAGAAAGAGAGAAAGGGAGCGACAGACAAATAGAGACAGAGAGAGACAGATACAGAGAAAGCTATAAATCTCTGAACATTGGCAAACAGAGAGGGGCTTGTCTGGATTCATCTTGATGCTAAACACTAAAGAAATTTTCACACAAAACAAAATGGTTTTAATTCATCACGGCTTGAGGTTAACACTAAGTCAACCTGCCATTTTCGGCCAGAAAAAAATGTGGTCAATAGCCACAAACCGAACGCAAGTGGATTACGCTAAAGATTGCGAAAATACATGATGCTCATTATAAACGTCGTTATTCTGACAATAAAGGATCCACCCTGTTGGGGTAGATGTCGGGCAGTCCTTCTAATGGGGTTGGACGACGGTGAGGGTTAAGAATTTGAACAACGTTTTTATCTCTACTTTACAGACACTGAGTCATTTTACTTTTTCTTTTATCTTTTCCTTTTTATGCTTCGTGTTGTTGACCTTTCCACGTGATTCCTTATCTTATCGTACCTACTCACTACCTAACCATTTAACAACTCTTGTTTGCTTCTGTTGTCTATTCCCTTCCCTCTTTGTTTCTTTTGTGTCTTCTTCCCATCCCTTTCTTTCTCTCTTTCTTGTTTCTTTCATTCTTTCTTTCTTTCTTTCTTTCTTTCTTTCTTTCTTTCTTTCTTCTTTCTTTCTTTCTTTCTTTCTTTCTTTCTTTCTTTCTTTCTTTTTCTTTCTTTCTTTCTTCTTTTCTTTCTTTCTTTCTTTCTTTCTTTCTTCTTTCTTTCTTTCTTTCTTTTCTTTCTTTCTTTCTTTCTTTCTTTCTTCTTTTTTCTTTCTTTCTTTTTCTTTCTTTCTTTCTTCTTTCTTTCTTTCTTTCTTCTTTCTTTCTTTCTTTCTTTCTTCTTTTTTCTTTCTTCTTTCTTTCTTTCTTTCTTTCTTTCTTTCTTTCTTTCTTTCTTCTTTCTTTCTTTCTTTCTTTCTTTCTTTCTTTTCTTTCTTTCTTCTTTCTTTCTTTCTTTCTTTCTTTCTTCTTTTTTCTTTCTTCTTTCTTTCTTTCTTTCTTCTTTTTTCTTTCTTTCTTTCTTTCTTCTTTTTTCTTTCTTTCTTTCTTTCTTCTTTTTTCTTTCTTCTTTCTTTCTTTCTTTCTTCTTTTTTCTTTCTTTCTTTCTTTCTTCTTTTTCTTTCTTCTTTCTTTCTTTCTTTCTTCTTTCTTTCTTTCTTTCTTTCTTTCTTTCTTTTTTCTTTCTTCTTTCTTTCTTTCTTTCTTCTTTCTTTCTTTCTTTTTTTTCTTTCTTCTTTCTTTCTTTCTTTCTTCTTTCTTTCTTTCTTTCTTCTTTTTCTTTCTTCTTTCTTTCTTTCTTTCTTCTTTCTTTCTTTCTTTCTTTCTTTCTTGTTTCTTTCATTCTTTCTTTCTTTCTTCTTTCTTTCTTTCTTTCTTCTTTCTTTCTTTCTTTCTTTCTTCTTTTTTCTTTCTTTCTTTCTTCTTTCTTTCTTTCTTTCTTTCTTATCTTCTTCACATTCAACTCGTTCTTCCGTTCTTTCTTTTCTTTTTTCTTTTCTTTTTCACATCCATTTTTCTTTCATACTTTCTTTCATACCTTTTTCAAATAAATTTCTTTCTCCCTTCAACTCATTTTTTCTTTCCTTTTTCCAGTCATTACTTTCTTTCTTTTTCTTATCGTATTACATCCATTTCTTTATTTCTTTCGTTTTTCCTTTTTTCTTCCATTCTTTTCTTTCATGCTTTTTTTGCTTTTTTATCTTCTTTCAAAACATTTATTTCTGTCTTTCTTTCTTTCCTTCTTCCTATTATTTCCTTTTTCTTGTCTTTTTCCAATCCAGTTCTTTTTTCTTCCTTTCTGTCTTTCATTCTTTCTTTCTTTCTTTCTTCCCATCTATTTCTTTCTTTTTTCTAATATTCTTCACAACTCTTTCTTTGTTCTTTCTTTCTTTCTTTCTTTCTTTTTCTTTGTCTTTCTTTCTTTCTTTCTTTCTTTCTTTTTTCTTCACATTTATTTCTTTCTTTCATTCTTTCATTCTTTTTCCCATTCACCCATTTCTTTCTTTCTTTCTCTTTGTCTTTCTTTCACATTCATTTCTTTCTTTCATTCTTTATTTCTTTTTATCTTTTTCCCATCCACCCATTTCTTTCTTTCTTTCTTTCTTTCTTTCTTTCTTTCTTTCTTTCTTTCTTCGGGTACATTTCTTTTCTTTCCCTTTTTTCCTTTCCTTTTTCTCCCGGCCTTTTCATTTACTATTCTTTATTCTTCCTTTCTTTTGTCCTCGCCTTCTTATTGATTTGTAAACATTTTCCTTCATTTTTTATTTTCGTCTTTCTTTTCATATCGTTTTCTAGATATCTAACTAACTTAATCTAGCACAGTGACACTATAGTGGGCCACAGACTTCAGAATCTAACCCACTACCACTTACTAAGTCCAACCTCTATTAGCTTTCTAACGATCACTCTGCGACAAGCGCCTGTTGTTCAATTGCTCCTTCTACCCTCCTCATTCTTTTCTTTTCTTTTTTTTCTCATTCTCCTTCATTCTTTCCGTCTTTGTCTTCTCTCATTTGTTCATCTTTACTTTCTTTATGTGAAATACGAACGCGACAGTTCGAAGTTGTGATAAATTGTCAATCTACGCCTGTGCTCGTCAGGAGATTTCTATATGAAAGCGAGAAGACAATATTAAGACCAAATGTAAAACCGTTAGAAAGTGAAGCAATCCCAGACGGCAGAATCAAGCAAGCGCAAAAATTCAACTATCTGGGAAGTCTTATAACAGACGACGAAAAATGCGACACCGAAATCTGAAGGCGTATTTGGAATAGCGAAAGATGCTTTCAAACCTTTTCGTTAGAAACAAAGAAAAGTGTTGCATTGCTATGCGAGATCAGTCCTTCTATATGGCAGTGAATGCTTGGCAATTTTCTCACAAGAGAAGAGAAGAGACAACATAATTGTAGCTCTACAGAAGGATGCTGAGAATACTATGTGCGTAACATGTGAGCAACGAGGTAGTTTAAAGGAAACTGGAAACAAAATCTACACTTGTACACAGAATCAGAAAAAGACCATTTCTGAGTTACATAATGAGAAAAGGAGTCTTGGAGAATTTAACGCTCACAGGATATATTGAAGGCAAAAGAGACAGAGAAAATCATCGAGTAACCTGCTTAAAGAACTTGTGTAAAGGGATAGCATAATGTGGGCTGGGATGGATAATACGCCCATACACTTTACTTAAAGCTACCAACGATAGGTAGTTTTGGGGAGACCTGAATTTACAGGTGTGCGTGTGTGTGTGTGCGTGTGGGGGGGGGGTTGTATATCTGCGTAAATCCGTAATTTAGGCTACCAATATGCATTTCCCGCCATATAATACGCATCAGCGGTAAACTGGTTGCCAGTCAAGGCTATAGGACATAGTATGCCCTGCTATTTGACCCATAGTTTGTGGGGAGAGAAGAGATAGATTCATGTTTCCCAAGGGTATTTGCGCGTAAGTAAATGTAATGAACCCGACTGGAATGCGCACCTATAATTTGGTGAGGAATTCATACAAAGGAGAATGCTGTATTTCTTCCGGTGGAGGACAAGGGTCAATACATACATCGTTGGATACGCCCCAGACGTTGAGGGCTGATTGATTGGGTTTTTTTCCGGCTTATTAAATATTTGCAGGTTATTTAAAGCCGGAAAATATTTTTAGATTGTAAGATTTTTTTGGAGATAATAATGATTTACTGATACAAGTCTTACTAATTAACCCGTAGCTGGAGGGAAGTGGCGGATTCATACAGTTCCCGAAGTTATTTACGCGTAAGTGAATATATCGAACCCGGCTGGAATTGGAACTCGGCTCTATGATTTCCAATTCCGAGCCATTATCCATTACACCACCTGCACATCCAAGCTTGCAGCACTTGGTGTTCCCAAGCGGTCACCCATCTAAGTACAGACATTGCTTAATTTCGGTGATCGGACTATAACCGATGTTTCAACCTGATATAGCCGTAAGCCACGTGTTGTCAGAGTGGACTTCAGTCAGTTAAGTTCCATACATGATAAACGCTTGTGTAACCATGTCTCTTTCGATAGGTGACTCCCTAAGCAGAAGATTTTCCCGCGGTAGATTGTCGTTTCTTTCTGCGGTAAACTGGTTGCCAGTCAAGGCTACATGACATAGTCTGCCCTGCTATTTGACCCATAGTTTGTGGGGAGAGAAGAGATAGATTCATGTTTCCCAAGGGTATTTGCGCGTAAGTAAATGTAACGAACCCGACTGGAATTTGAACTCGGATCACCGATTTCTTATTCCGATCCGATATCCATTTCCCCACAACGCACATAAAGGTGGTCCTCCAACACGACTCAACTCCCTCCCACTTGATCGACGTGAGCCAAGAGAATTTTCGCGATCACTTTACCCCCAACACGTGATCTCCTTGCTCTCCTTGTTTGAATCACATGGAGTAATATGTCTTGGGCGTCGTCGAGAGGCAAAGGAACCAGAAGTTCAACAATACGAAGTTCTTGTTGAATGTGCTATTTTAGCTTGCCTTGCCGTTTCCAGACTGAAGACGATTTTATGCAATAAGTTTTCAGCTTTCTTAAGTTGCTTGCATATGTAGACATCTTTTTTGTAGCTATACTAATTTTTCTATTGTATTTTTAAACTTTCTCTTTGTATCTTAACTTTTTTTTTATTATTACCCATTTTTATCGTAATTTAACCAGTCATGGACATATTTATTTCATTTTTTAACTATACTGATTTTTCAATTGAATATCTTTGCTTTTCTTTATATTATAATTTGCTCTCGATTAGCTGGCGAACCCTGTACATATATGTAATTGTATATATTAACAAAATAGACTGATTATTTTACATTCGCCTATCGTCTCGTTCACACACCTCCCCAGTCTTTTGAACAGGAGTAAAGGTTTATCCCTTGTTTCGCTGTTTAGGATTGGGTTTCCAGTTCCTTCTAAAGTCTTTTAATTCTTTTTCATTCCCTGTAGCCCTTGCGTTTTAGTGGCATTATCGCCTTGAATTGATTAAAAAAAATATTATAATTTCTTCTGAAACATATCTTGTATATATAATATATAGTAGTATATATTAACAAAATCGACTGGTTTTTCTATTGAATACCTGTTTTCTTTATATTATCATTTGTTCTCAATTACCTGGTGCTCATGTATATGAAATAGATAATCTATAGCTATAAAGCAAGGAATGTGTGTGTGTGTGCGTGTGTGTGATACTTTTTCACTCGAGACCCATCCAACCAATTTTGACCAAACTTGACACATACATTGTGCAATGTAAGATATAGGTTCCTAGCGTAAAACATCGATAATTTTTTTAAAAATCAATAATCGATAAAGCCGATCAAATATCGATGAATTCAACTTTTTTCCTCCGATTTTGTTCAAAATCGGTATGTAGGTTACTTACATCATGATGAGCTCAACGATACCTCATTTTGATTTATACGCCACTGCGTTTAGCGAAAAATCGCGAAAAACTTAAAATCGATTTCAACACAAATCGATTTCAACACAAATCGATTTAAACAAAAATCGATTTCAACACAAATTTTAAACTAAAAATTCCCTCAATTTTCAAGTAATCGAATACAAAATGCACTCAATTGTCGCCAACAATAAGTTGATTGTTTAGCAGTCATTTAACTTGATAACTGAGTCCATCCATATCGTGAAAACCCGCGTAAATAGCGAAAAATGGCGATTTTTACTGGTTTCTTTCTTATTTTTCGTTGATCTTTCAACCAATTTTCATCAAACTTAACAATTGCTTTATAAATGTATCTTCTTTTACATCCCTGATAGCAGCACACTGACAAATTGAATTTCAAAAGCTCCAAAATAATTGTGGTCTGAAGTGGGTCTTCATGTTGCCTATTTTACCCCTTCATGTCCTCAGCTAACTTTGATTGAATAAATACAAACTACTTCCGTTATATCAGTAACTGTATTAATTCATAATGTTTTTTTTATTGAAAGTACTTTAAAGTAATTGAAGAAGATAGACTCTGTTACATCTAAACATGATGCTGTTTTTGCTCCATTCTAATTGAACGCTTTTTCTGATCGACCAGCTGGATATGGCTTCTAGTATTATATATTAACAAAATCGACTGATTTTTTCTGTTGACTATCTTTGTTTCTCTTTACATTATAATTTTTCTAAATTATCCATTTTTTATTTATGATAGCATTTATGATATCATCAGAAAACAAACGTATGCAGCGGCCATGTTTAGGTATTGTTCTAGTAACACAGAATTATATTTCGGGAAGGTTTTAAAAAAGTGCGCCTCATATAAGAGAAAAGACGCCATGTAGCTTAGTGTATATATATACGGGGGAGTTCAAATGAAAATATTAATCGATTAAAAATAGTGGGCAGTTTATCGATCTAAAGAGAACTGTGGATATTTTATTAATCCTGCCTTTCAATGAACTCTTTTGTGAAGGGATAACAGCCGATATGCATACACAAAAAGAATCGCTAACCAAAGTAGGAGAGAGATCTTGTCTCGCAAAGTGATTGAAATGTTGATGCAGATTCCCTTTCAATATTAGTGAATTTCATTTATAAATAACTAGAGTTTAGTTGGGGTTTTTTTCGGAGTCCGAAACTAAAAGTCCGCATGGACTTTTAGTTGCGGATTCCGATCCGAAACTAAAGGGACCTATGATTAGAAACCAGCAATGATAATTTTGAAGAAATAATTTTGAATTCCTCAATTTACTCCATGGAACTTCAAAACCTCACTTTAACTCTGATTCGGGCTATAAGTCCAGTTCCAGGCGAAAGTTCGGAAACTCTGATTTGCGCCGAAATTCCAATTCTGGCCGAAAATTGAGTTCTTCAAATAACAAATTCTGCGGAATTTCAAAACATCACGTCACAAAACTTCTCTCTTTAACTCCTTAACTCCTTGGCATTTTGAGGAAAACGTAGCTTCTCTGCGCCTTTTCTGTAAATATTTTGAAGATAATTGTTCTGATGAACCTTTCTCTATGGCAGCTAGAATTTAAGTGCAGTACTAGATTGGAAGCATAGTCTCATCATTTTAGAGTTGTAATGGCGAGATGTAACCGTAAGTTCTATGCTAACAGTGTCTTCTCTCGCACTTCTCGCCTGTGGATCTCTCTTCCGGTTTCTTGCTTCTCATTCAACTTTTATCATCAAAAATTTAAATGCAATGTCAATCGTTATCTTCTTTCTTCTTAATTCTTGTTATTTTATCGTTCTCTCTCCTTAATTGTATTTTTCTCATATTCTCTAATACACAGTAACCCCCTTTGCGTCTTAGTGGCTTTATTGCCATGTTTGGGGTGAAATGATTAAAAACAAAATGTACTGTAGACATAGCTGCAGTGGGTGTGTCAGTGTAAGATAGCTTGACGGGGTTCATCCTTTTTCAGACTGGTTTTGAATTCTTCTTTGTTCGATGGTCAAATCATGGTTAAAATATGAACAGGAACTGCTGTTGAACTTCATTAGGGGAGAAAGAGAATGTTGCATTTGTTTCATTGCAGTGTGAGAAATAAAGAGAACACCCAACAAGAATATTTCGCGTTTGTGCATATGTCAATATATATATATATATATATATATATATATATATATATATATATATACTCTCCAATGCACATGCCGTTAGACATAAATTTGCATTGTTTAAAAAACAGGGATTTCTACTCAAATACTTGTATGCACTGGATATAACGTTTAGAGTAATAAAAAATAATTTCAGTTTATAACTATTTTTTTCCTAATGTTCGCCCAATACAAGGCCGAAGAGTCACCCAAGGTAGAGGGTTACTGTGTGGAGTTGTATTTTCGTAAGAAAGGGCAAGAAGTTAAGTTCTTAGGGCTGTGCAGGAAAGATAACAGATAACTCTAGATTTGAAGAGGTCAAGATTGAATTAGTGAATAACATTTCAGAGTTCAGTTTAAGACGTCATAAGTATAGAGTTGAAGTAGACTTCGGAAGAAACCGGAAACCCAATCGTAAACAAGAAACAAGGGATAAACCTTTACTCCCGTTCGAAAGGCCATGAACCGAGCGATAGGCAACCCTATTTACTCGTGAAATCCACTAATTCCGCAGAAATGACCTTGTTTACGTTTCATGGGCCTCGAGGACTCTGAACAAGAGATGTATTTCTTCAATAGGATAACTGAATTCAGCTTGCCTGTAAACTTTCCGTGCCTGACTGGTCTCAAGTACACCGGTCTCAAACAAGCGGAACACAGGTTTGAACCCTGCTGGAAGGTGTATTTTCTTTACTAAGATTCTCGAATGCACAAACCGATATATGTAAATATAAATTAATTTTTAAAAAATAGGGTTTTCTATTCAACTTCACTCACTTTCCCGCCAGCATAAGGTTGCCTCTCTGTGCCTTTTCTATAAATACTTTCATGGTAATTGTTCGAATGAGCTTTACAAATAAATAATGTTCTTCGCTATGGTACCTAGACTTTTTTAATTTAAACGCAGTACTATACCATAAATTCTACGCTAACAGTTTTTTTTCTCGCACTACTCGCTTGTGTAACTCCCTTCCGGCTCCATGATTTCCAACCAACTATAATCTGCAAAAATTTAAATACAATGTCAATCGCTATCTACTGTCCTCCTGATTACTCTTTTCTGTTTCCACTCATTATTAATATTTTTGTTCCTAATTCCTCCCCAACCTCTAACCCCTTGATTCTTAGTAGATGTACTGACTTGTTTGAGGTGATACCTGTTAAAAAGAAAAGGTGTATCCGCTAAATACAACGCTTAAATTAGTAAGGAATAATGGCGGCTTATCAATAAATTCTATTAACTCCTTAGAAATGACTTTGTTTCCATTTCTGATACGAAAATGGAGATGGCAGATATGGATGAGATGACAAAAGGTACGCAGGTGTAGGCTTTAAGGAAGCTTTATTCAACTGAGAATACAAGGTTTGCGTATAGTGTCCTTTTATAGTCCCAGTAAACAGAAATAGCTATCTCAAAGAGGAGATTAAGAAAACAAGGGGAGACCACTCTTGATTATTCATAAAAATGGACTCAGCGATCTTAAGCAGACCGGGCTTAACGGGGGTTTACCCTACAGGGGTCTGCACCTTTGAAACGAGCTTAGAAGGTACATTTTCTTTATTAAGAGTCTCGAAGCGCCGGTGGAGAAAAATTTACATTGTTTGGAAACATGAATGTCTACTAAAATTCATGTATCTATTAAATATAACGCTTAGGACAATAAAACAAAATACGAAAATAGAGTTAACAGTTATGGGCATCGAGGGATCTGAACAAAAGATGTATTTCTTAAATAAGGTGATTGAACTTAAGCTTGACTAAACTTTCCGTGCCTAAGTGGTTTCATGTACACCCGGCTTTACGGTGATTTTCCCTACAAGGGGATCACAGGTTTGAACCTTGCTAAAAATGCCTCTTCTTTATTAAGAGTCTCGAATGCACAGGCCGGTGGACATAAAAATACTGTGTTTAAAAAACAATCAGAGATTGTTTACTCAAAAACATGTACAAGCGCAATGTAATATTATTTGTGAATGTGTAACAATGTGTGTGTCTGTGTGGGCGTGGGTGCGTGCGCGTGTGCTACTAACTCATTTATTATAAGAACCGTTTGATATTAGCAAAGTTGACCTCCGTTATAAAACTTAAAGCGGCGATCATAAAACTTAACATTGTATTGTGTCTTTGTCTTCCGACGCAAACTCTCTAAGTCACAAAATACCAACCATAAATGTCTTCCTAAGCTCGCAGTCTTTTCATTGTTTTGTTTTTTTGCATTTTCTAAACTTGTTTTTTCTTCTTCTTCTTCTTTTTCCACCCAGTCGTTCCTTTATTGCTTCTTTCGTTATTTGTTACTTTTTCGTTATTCCTTTCCCTTTTTCCTCTCATTCATTTTTCCTTTAGTTTTTTTATAGTTTCTTCATTTCATCCTTAGACTCTTTCTTTCCTTTCTTTACCTTTTTTCGTGATTTGTTTGCGCTTACTTACTTTTCTCTTTCTTCGACAAAGACCGTAATATTTTTTATTTCTACCATCACCTTTTCAAATTTTTATTATACCATCAATTTCCTTTTTTCTTTCTTTCTTTCTTTCTTTCTTTCTTTCTTTCTTTCTTTATTTATTTATTTATTTCTTCCAACACCCTTTCAAATATTCTAATCTCGGTATTTTTCTTTCTTTCTTTTTGTTTTAATCTCGACATTTCCCTTCCTTCCTTCCTTCCTTCCTTTCTTCCTTCCTTCCTTCCTTCCTTCCTTCCTTCCTTCCTGCCTGCCTTTCAAATATTCTTACCTAGATATTTCTTTCTTTCTTTCTTTATTTATTTATTTCTTCCAACACCCTTTCAAATATTCTAATCTCGGTATTTTTCTTTCTTTCCTTCTGTTTTAACCCCGACATTTCCCTTCTTTCCTTCCTTCCTTCCTTCCTGCCTGCCTGCCTTTCAAATATTCTTACCTAGATATTTCTTTCTTTCTTTCTTTTTTCTTTCTAACTTTATTCTTTACTTTTTTATTTCTTTGGCTCGTTAAAATATTTTCTTTTCTTTATTCTTCTGTCTTTTTCCTCTTCTTCTTCTTCTTCTTCTTCTTCTTCTTCTTCTTACTCATTACAGTCTTCAACATTACATTTATTTATTACCTATAAATATATTTTCTAACTTGAGATAAGTCACGTATTTAAAAAAAAAACGCTTTAAAGTTTATCTTTTTCACTTCCACAAAGTTTGAATGAAGCCTGTCAGGGTTTACAATCAGGACAATAGCTTTTTGTCTCTTAAAACAGTTTGCCATTGTCGTAATAAATAAACTGTCACCGAGCATCTCCAGCGCAAGCGAGATAACTCTAATACATCAAAATATTGCAGACAAGTAAGTTACAAATACACTTAGTATGTTATATATACAGGTTGGGTGGAAAGAAACTTCATCTATAAAATTGTTAGTAGCTTTATTAATTATTAGTAGAGTTCTATAAAACGTATTTTATTTTGAACAGTCTAATGATAGCAGTACAGTATAGTAGTAACATTCTGAATAGTCCCCAGTTTTGTCCATAATTGTTTGTAATTATCTGTGGACATCGACGACTGACTTCATACCTTTTGTACATTTTCTTCCAATTTGGATGTTTCAAGGACGACTGCTTCTGTTGTTATCTACCACAGATTCCGTACTGGTCAGCTTGGAATGACAATTTCTGGTGGTTATGGCATCGAGGTCACATTGCGCCATCCATCTCTGCACGGACAGCCACATTTTGTAAATGGATGCTAGCTGATTACGCTCATGCAGTATCAGTCCTTGTGCCATTGTGGGCTACACTTGTCACTCTGAAATTTAAAAAAAAACACAGAAAATAGCAGTGAAATTCTACCACTTTAGAGATCACATGTATTTTCTTTCATGCGTTCTAAATAAATTTCAATAGGGAATTTCTTTCGACCGATCCTCTCTCTCTCTCTCTCTTTCTCTCTTTCTCTCTCTCTCTCTCTCTCTCTCTGTCTCTGTCTGTCTGTCTCTCTCTCTCTCTATATATATATATGATTATATATATATGATAATATATATATATAAATATATATATATTTATATATATATATATATATGATATTATATATATAAATATATATATTAATATATATATATGATAATATATATATGAAATATATATATATATATCATAATATATATATATACCATAATATATATATTATTATATATATGATAATATATACATATATGATAATATATATATAATAATATATATATATGTATGATAATATATATATATATATATATGTGTGTGTGTGTGTGTGTGTGTGTGTGTGTGTGTGTGTGTGTGTGATAATGTATATATATATATATGATAATATATATACAGGATAATATATATATATTAATATATATTTATATGTATAATATTTATATATATATATTTATATATCTATGATAATATATGTATATATATATATGTATGATAATATATATATATATATATATATATATATATATATATATATATATATATATATATATATATATATATAGTATGCTATATTTATTAGTTAAAGTGCCCAATATCAGGAATAGAGATCTTGAAGTCAATACCCAGCGGCGACAGGCTTGATGATTGCTTATAAGCATGAAACAGACTGTCGCCGATGACTGTTGACTGTTGACTTCAATGTTCACTTACATATATATATATAAGGAATCTTCATATATATATATATAATTTCTTCAAGTTTTATCTTTAGTGGAAACACGTATTTGAGAAAACGTTTCCGCTTTATATTAAACAATTTATTTATTCTACCAGCCTGAACAACCGAGAACATTAATTAAAGAAAACGTTCCCAGCAAGATTCGAACCTGCGCCCCCACACCCTTGCAGAAAAAACCGCCGTCTTATCCGGCATGATTTTACCGGTCGGCAATGTTTAGTATCACAATCAAAGTCAAATACGGGTATCCACTAAAAAATAACGAGTGTAAAGGCCGATAGATGAAATAAATGCTGTTTAAAAGGAAACGGGGCGTCTACTCAGATAGCGTTAATATAACACACATCTTTAGAAAATATAACATGTTAATATAACATCCATTCTTAGAAAATTGCTTCAGCAGTATTCGAACCGGCGTTCACCTTTGCAGGAGTGACCAGCGTCTGTACCGGCGTGATTTAACCGCTCGTCACGAAGATGTTCAGAATTAAAGAAGGTCCTATTTGCTTTTAAAGCAAGTTTCATCTTTCTCGTCTCGAGAGCCCATATATACAGTTTCGTATTCGAAGCGTAAAGAATATTTGTGGTTCATGTTTGACACTAAATGGTTGCAGATCC
The DNA here is from genome assembly GCA_964036315.1 of Acanthosepion esculentum. Classification (NCBI taxonomy): domain Eukaryota; kingdom Metazoa; phylum Mollusca; class Cephalopoda; order Sepiida; family Sepiidae; genus Acanthosepion; species Acanthosepion esculentum. The sequence continues at coordinate 46,724,419 of OZ038511.1, read as the reverse complement.
TGAAATGCTGTCCTTTTACCTTTCAATAAATGTAATTTCCATTACTCTATCATTTGGGGTCCTTGCTTTGTGCCCAATCATTTTATTTCAAAAATTGGGAAATACCCTTTAATACGAGCCTCCATGCATTGAACATCTGTTGGGTTTGGTTTGTTTGTTTAACAGTATATCAACACCTTATGGGTCATTCAATGCCGAAATTTTATTTTCTTGTGCGCATTGAGAATTTTTTCAACAAAATATATTACTAGTACATTTTCATTTTTTTTATATTATTAGTACATTTTCAATTTTTTTATATTACTAGTACATTTTCAATTTTTTTATATTACTAGTACATTTTCATTTTTTTTGTATTACTAGTACATTTTCATTTTTTTTATATTACTAGTACATTTTCATTTTTTTTGTATTACTAGTACATTTTCAATTTTTTTATATTACTAGTACATTTTCAATTTTTTATATTACTAGTACATTTTCATTTTTTTTATATTATTAGTACATTTTCAATTTTTTTATATTACTAGTACATTTTCATTTTTTTATATTATTAGTACATTTTCAATTTTTTTATATTACTAGTACATTTTCAATTTTTTTATATTACTAGTACATTTTCATTTTTTTTATATTACTAGTACATTTCCATTTTTTTACTATGAAAATGTATTGCTGATAATGTTTTGCAATGTATTTTTATATTTTCATGTTTTGACTCCAGTTTGTGGGGGTCAATATTTGCCCATAGCTGGGACCCTAACAGGAGGTACCACCCCAGGTCAAAGTGGGCCTGAGAACAACATCAATTAAGAGGTAGTTCCATGCTACTCAAAACCTCCCGATCAGAGGTCTTGCTGCCAGATGTAGTTCATCGTCATACCCAGGACGGATCTATTCAGTCCAGATCCCAATTGAAACTCATATTAGCTCACTACATATATATTCTTTGTTTTTTGTTTTTGGTAGGGGGCTATGTTCTGCGACAGATCTCGAAGAATAATTTTTCGTGTTATTTGTTTTTGCTTCTTAGCAAATCTGATCATCCTGTGGAACTATTGACTAGCGTTATTGAAATTTTATTTCAGATTAGACACTCTTTTGAGATGCAATACCAGGCATACAAGAATGAATATAGTCGACATCTTCTCTTTGCTCTCAATCAAGGTCACAAAGCTGCTTCAGACATTTGTGTTATGTACGGAGATGATTTCATTACCGACAGAATGGCGCAGAAACTTTTTTTTTTCTAGTTTTAAGGAGGGTGAGTTCGAACTCACAGTCTCTCCGCGTTCTGGCCGAGTTGTTTGAGGAGAACCAATTGCACGCGAGTAAGCTGGCGGCAATGAAGTTTGTTTCCGTCGGTCAATGCATGTGGCACCCAGTCGCCGTGTTTCTGAACGTTGCTGTTTGATCAGCGAAACGTCAAAAACTGAATTTTCGAAATTGTCTTGTGTATTTTTACCAATTATGACTACACACATTTTTATAGCGATTAGTATCACAATTTTCTTCTTGCTTCATTTGAAACTGAGAAAAGAAAAACGTGAATCTTAAATCAGCGGCTACAAACGGATAAGCAAGTGTGTCATCTCACAACATGTCTAAGCTATTGTTCATCAAGTAATTCCTGTAATCATTTATAAAAATGAAAGAAGCACTGTTTTTTGTTTGTTTGTTTGTTTTTTTTGGGGGGGGGGGGTATCAAACAGCGCCACCAGAAAAATGGATTTCATTTTAACCAAATCTACATTGGCGAGACAAACAAAGAAAAACCGCTCCAAACCGTTAGGAAATTGTCTCAGAAGATGGCAGGGTCTCCTGTTACTGTCACTCCTAATCTTCATTCAATGGCTAACGTTCAGAAACACGGCAACTAGGTGCCACATGCATTGACCGAGAGAAACAACATCAAACTCCTGTTCATAAAGTAATTTCGCGCAAACCCATCAAGCTGAGAGGGGAACTCATATATACGTACCACTCCTGAAGTCGGTGTGGAAATAACAGCATCATTCTGTCGTTTCGGAAAATACCTGGCTCCTACCATACTTTATGCCTATCAGTGTCAGATCAAAATTGAATATTATTGCCATATCTGGACTGGAGCTACACAATCCTTAATTATAAGCCTTCATAGATTTCAGAAATATTTAAGCGGTCTGGTGGAAGAAGACTGATTCTTTAACCTTCAGATTAATCGCAACGTCCCAATCCTTTCGCTGCTCAATAGGCTGACCTGTACAGCTAGGACAACATATTACCTCCACCCCCTTTTCCCCCATCTTCTGATTGCTAAGAGGAAGTTCAGAGAGATTTTCCCAAAGAACAGCTCTTTCTAGTAGAACAGACTCCCACGTGGATGCTTTCCTGAACACTACAATCTTAACCTCTTCAAATCAATCGTTATCTATCGACTTTATCTTCATGGTCTCCGCTTCCTACCACTTCCCCTTACATTAATATTAAATGAAAACTCAATTTAGTAATCCGCTACTTCGAGTGACTCTCGAGACTTGGATCTGGTGAATTTTAGCATCAATTAGTTAAAATTTTTAGCTGCTAATTAACAAAATCAACATTCATCCCTTCCTTCCTTCTTTCCATCACTAAACCCTCTCTCTCTCTCTCTCTCTCTCTCTCTCTCTCTCTCTCTCTCTCTCTCTCTCTCTCTCTCTCAAAAATCAATCAATTAATCTGTCTGTGTGTCTTACTTGTGTGTCTTTTCAACAATATACTACCTGGTGTGTGTCGACAGCTTGTCAGCATTAAATAAGTTACACAAATGAATAGCGACATCTGTGTAGAACAGCCGGCAATTTTTAAAAAAAATGTCGCATGCGTTAATAATAATAAAAAAAAAACGTTGGAAACTGGGTTAAAAGAATTTGAGAAACGATAAATCAATTCCCATTCGTTTTCTTCTTGCTTCATTTGAAACTCTGAGAAAACAAAAACGTGAATCTTAAATCAACGACTACAAACCGACAAGCAAGTATGTCGTCTCACATGTCTAAGCTGCTGTTCATAAAGTAATTTCTGTAATCATTTATAAAATGGAAGAAGCACTGTTTTTTTTTTAATTCTATTCGATAAATAGGTTAATAATCGTTTGTACATGTTTATTTTATTTTAAACGTGTTTGCTTATCCACCGTGTCTGGGTTGGAGTGACACCTAATTTATCAGAGCTTTTGATTGGTTAATTTAGAGTTGTCTGATCCAATCATAACTTTATTTAAAGAGGAAAAATGTTTTTACTAGGAGTGAGCATAAGGTGTTCCTTTTAAAAACGCAGTCATCGCCTTTTTGAATTTTAAGAAATTTAATTAGCTATTGCTATTTAAAATTCGCCTTTAGTTTTCAAATCTGTTCTTTTTTTGGCAACAAAAATGTGTGTAGTCATAATTGGTAAAAATACATAAGACAATTTCGAAAATTCTGTTTTCGACGTTTCGCTAATCAAACAGCGCCACCAGAAAAATGGATTTCATCATAACCAAATCTGCATTGGCGAGACAAAAACCTGATTTATTTTAATCATATGAACGCTGTTGTTGTTTTTTGTTGTTGTTGTTTTTTTGTTTTTTAACTGCATCGTTTTTTTGTTTTTTAATTATTGGGTTCAGTCATAAATCTTTTCCGTTTTTTTATCTGACTTGTTATTTTTGCTAAGGGCGTGTAGAAGTAAAGCTCATAGCTTACTTACTTTCCCTGCCTTCGGTCGGTATTTGGCAGATTGTAGTGTGTTTAATATCTTTGTTAATCCCCAAGTACTTTGCTCTGGATTGCCTTCCACTAATAGCAAGTGGGTGTGCATTATAGTGTAATGGGTAGCTGCTCGGAACGCGAACTCGGATAGCCGAGTTCGCATCACACTCGAGTTGTTTAGATGTTTAGATGTAATAGGAGTAGATAGGCTCACCTATCGTCAGCTTCATACTCCTCCCCGGCCTTTTGAACAGGAGTAGTGGTTTATCCCTTGGTTCCTGTTTAATATTGGGTTTCAGGTTCATTCAACTGTATACTTCTGAGCCTACTTACTCCTATGGAAGAAAGCAAATGAATAAACAGTAAATTTTAGGCGGAGACGTTAGATGAATAGAGTTGAAGTAGACTTTAGAAGGAACCGGAAATCCAGTAAATAAGCGACAAACCTCTACTTCCTGTTAAAAGAGCCAGCAGAAGTGTGAACCGGTAAAAAAATAAATGATGATAATTAAACTGATACTTATTCAGGATTTCATTTTTATGTTATGACGTGAAAAGAAGTTTATGAGTCATCTCTCGATCTATGAATGATGGAGGCTTATGGGTATATTGGGTTGAAATATCGGCTCCTTACGATCATTGAAGTTAAGCAACGTCAAGCCTGGTCAGCACCTAAATGGGTGACTGCTTGGGAATACCAGGTGCTGTAAGCTTGGACGTGCGGATGGTTTAATGGATAATGACTCGTAATTGTTAATCGGGGAGTCGAGTTCCAGGGTTGATAAGCCGTAGAAAGCGAATCAATCAAGAAATCAATCATTCAAATTATATATATATATATATATATATATATATATATATATATATATATATATGTCTGTGTGAAAAGAACAACTGAGAGGTGAAGGGCAATTATAAAATCATAACCTATCGAAACTATGATAGCCACATCATAGTTTCTTGTTTGTTTATCAAATTCCTAGCAATGGGTTAATTCGCAAGACTTGTATAATTAAATCCTTATTATCTGAAAAAAAAATTCTTATCATCTGAAAATATTTTCTGGCTTTAAAATGACCTGCAAAGGGTTGATAAACCGTAAAAAACGAATCAATCAATATCAATGATCGAACGCGTCAAAAGTGGTTTGCGAAATTTCTTACCGGAGATTTCTCGTTGAACGATGTGAGACGACATTACTTTCCGATCAGCCTACCAATGAGTAACGCATTAATAAGCAAATAGGTTTGACCCTCCTTCTCTTTTTTTTTACTTCCTTTCTTTTTTATCGCTGTATATTTTGCATTGCATTCTTTTAGAATTAGCCACAAAGTCTGAAGTGAATAACTCCCGCAATTTTTTTTTCTTTCAGCTGCTTGTAATGCTTTGATAGAGTTTAATAAGCATCTTTTCAGAGTCACTAAACGAAACATGGAAGACAAAACTTATTTACCCTCTCCCTTTATTTCTTTGTTCTTTTCTCTCTTTCTTTTTTTTTTTTTTTTTTTTCTGGCCGCCGACACAAGTAGGTCAGCAGTTTATTACCTTCATAGCGTATTCTGTATCTCCACGTCACTTACGTATTTTAACCCCGTGACGTCTCGTCCCCCGCTCAGTATTTATTCGGGCGTGTCAGAATTATTTTCCTTTCTAATCACCTCTCTTCATTTTTCTTTCCCCTCCGTGTTTTTTAAGCTTATGTAATATTCTGCGCGGATAGATTCTCGAGGCGACGAAGATGTGGCTCTACTGAAGGATGCTGAGGATATCATGGACCGAACGTGTGAGGTCTTGGAGACGATGCAAACAAGGAAGATTATACTTAACATCAGGAAGAGGCAGCTGAAGTCTTTAGGACACGTAATGAGAAAAGGAGCGCCCGGAGAATCTGATACTCACAGGTCGAATAAAGGTCAAAAGAGACAAGGGAAAGCAACGCATCACATACCTAGCGGCCTTAAGCAAGTGGATGACAGAACGTGGTCTGGGGGAGGTGGCAGAGAAAAGGAACTTGTTGAGAGCTGCAAGGGATAGAGGGAGGTGGAGAGCCATGATTGCCTACGTCCTGAAAGGACACGGCACATAGAAATAAATATTCTGCACGGACAGATTATAACTGTATTGAAAGTTGTAGTAGGCAGCTTCAATTCTATCTTGAACCATACCAATAACTGGTGGCTGTCCATTTCATGGTCTTATTTCAAGGGACAAGTCAACACATCACGTTGAAACTCCGTTTTCCGTACGATCAGCGAAGTTAAGCAACGTCGAGACTGGTCACTACTGAGATGAGTGTCCATTTGGGAATACCTGAAAGAGTTGGAAATCCTACTGGGATTCAGCATCGGCGGCCACAATTTTAACCACATAAGATACGCAGATGACACAGTGCTGATAGCAGACACGAAAAAGAAATTACAAAATCTCCTACAGAAGTTAGCGACGGAGAGTGAGAAGAAGGAACTAAACATAAACAAGAAAACAGAATACATGGTCGTCAGTAAGAGGATGAACCCGAAATGCGATTTGAAGGTCGGGAACACTAGAATCAAGCAGGGGCGGAAGTTTAAATATTTGGGAAGATTTTTTACAGAGGACGGTGAGACACTGAGATCCGTAGACGTATTGGGATGGACAAGACCGAATTCCAAAAGCTGGGCAGAGTATTGCGAGACAGGAGGATTTCTTTGGTAACGAAGACAAGAGTACTGAGGTGTAACGTGACATCTGTCCTCCGTTACGACAGCGAATATTGGACGTTCTCCTCAAAGATGAAGAAGAGACTCGAGGCGACGGAGATATGGTTCTGAGGATATCATGGACCGTGCGTGTGAGCAACGAAGATTTCTTGTAGAGGATGCAAACAAGGAGGAAGCTTATACTTAACATCAGGAAGAGGCAGCTGAAGTTTCTGGGACACGTAATGAGAAAAGAGGGCCTGGAGAATCTGATACTCACGGGTCGAATAAAGGGAAAAAGAAACAATGAAAAGCAACGCATGACATACCTGGCGGGCTTAAGCAGGTGGATGACAAAACGTGGTCTGGGGGAGATGACAGAGGGACAAAACTTACTGAGAGCTACAATGGATGGGGAAGTGGAGAGCCATGATCGTCTACGTTCTGAAAGGACACGGCACATAAAAAGAAAGGTGTTTTAAGTTTCGATATGCGGATTATGTAACGGATAATGGCTCGGAATTGTTAATCAGAAAAGCCGAGTTCTAATTCCAGTTGGGTTTGTTTTATATACTTACGCGCTTGTGCTCCTCGAGGCAGTGTAATGGTTAGCAAGCCTGTCTCGCTAGAACAATTACGACAGAGTAGTCAGTTCGATCCTCACGGGGTGCCCCCTAATTTCGGCCTTGTGTCAAATCTAAGCTACGCTTGGAAAATCACTTTGGGCACCTCGAGGCGGTGTAATGGTTAGCAAGCTTGTTTCGGTAGAACAATTACCACTGAGTAGTGAGTTCGATCCTTACTGGGTGCCCCAAACATTTGGCCTTGTGTCACATCTAACCTACGCTTGGAAAATCACTTTTGGGCACCTCGGTGTGGTGTAATGTTTAGCAAGCTTGTCTCGTTAGATCAGTTACGACTGAAAAGTGAGTTCGATTCTCACTGGGTGCTCCCATACTTTCGGCCTTGTGCCACATCTAAGCTATGCTTAGAAAATAGTCAATGGTCACCTCATGGCGGAGTAATGGTTAGCAAGCTTGTCTCGCTAGAACAATTACGACTGTGTAGTGGGTTCGATCCTCACTGGGTGCCCTATACTTTCGGCCTTGTACCACATCTAAGCTACGCTTGGAAAATCACTATATACTTACGCGCAAATACCCTTGGGAAAGATATGAATTTACCTATTCTTCCGCCAGCTATGTCTAAGACTTGTATCGATTATCGATTATCGAGTGAATTCAAACGATCCTTTCCTTAGCTGCATAATATGTGCTTCGCCAGTTTTGAATTCCGAATTTTCTTTCTCCTAGACCGGTTGCCACCCAAGGCTACAGAACACAGTCTGTCCTACTATTTACCCTTAGTTGGGGGCAGAAGAGTTGTATTCATAACTGTCCCAAGGGTATTATCACTAAATCATTATTATCTAAAAAAATACAATTTAAAAATATTTTCTGGCTTTAAATAACCTGCAATGGGTTCATAAGCCGTAAAATAACGAATCAATCAATTGAAAAAATCTTTAAAATATTAAATCCAGTTTTGGATCAGTGTGATTAGCTATTGTTTCAATTCCTTTCAGTTTTATGATTTCTGCGAACCGTTTCGGCAGCTGTGGGGCCCATTTAAAAATAATGTTTCAAAATTGCCATCATATCTTTACCTGCTCACTATCGCTTCACAAAGTAAGATATATTCACTACTTCGCCAACTTGATGCCAACTTGTTGAAGGCCAAGGAAAAGTAGGCGCAGGGAACGATTTTCGCTGAGCTCAGATTCAGGATTGCCAGATTATGCGATGTTAAAAATATATATTAATATATTATACAAGCCATTATCGTTGCTTTCATGGTTCAATGGTAGTAACTTTCATTTTCTTTTGTATCTAGAATTGCAGCTAGCTTGAAATTTAAACACTTTTCTGCGCTATATAAGACGATATTCCTAAACAGAACTATTTTTGATATTCTGTTGTTTACTGATGCCTATCGCATCTACTCCTTCTTAGCTATTGTGATGATGGCCAAACCAAGAGTCCTCCACAGTAGCTAGCTTAAATTCCGACCGATATGGCGGCGTTTAAGCTATCTTAAATTTTAACTAGCTTAAAATTTTAAGCTAGCTGCAATAAGGTTACAAAGGAAAATAAGAGTTACTCCCCTTGAATCATGAAAGCCACTATAATGGCTAGTATAATATATTAATATATATTTTTAACCTCGCATAATCTGGCAACCCTGAATCTGAGCTCAACGAAAATTGATCCCTGCGCCTAACTTTTCTAGGGCTTTGAATGAACTATGAATCACTGAAATCGGACCAGTGGGAGCGGAGGATTTGACTGAACACACGCATGCACAAACACACATACATACACTGTACTTTATATATAAGATTATAAGATTCTTGTTCTCACAATTTCCATGGATGTATATATTCTGTTATTCTTTCTATCGAGAGCAATAGGAAGACTGGTGTCTATTTTACTTTGAATATTCCTATTCACTAAACCTTGTCGAGGTAGAGTAATTGTGGGCTGCGTTGATCCGGAGAGCTATGCTGGAGGGAGCTTAAACTCCAGGTAAGGTCACCCAAGCCGAACTGGTCAAAATGGAGAAGCCAGGTAAATGTAATTAACATTTTGAGGAATAAAACTTACCCAAAACTCACAGTTTGACAGAAAGAGCTGTACACAGAGTAAGCATCGAACAACAACCCATTGTGATGGTTGAATGTAGTTCCGCTTAGCATATGCTAATGTCATCTCAACATGGAGTATTGGATGGGGAATATCGTACAATCAGATTGCTCACTGCGATAGAGATACCTTCAGCAAGACCTTTGTTAGTTTTCGATCAAGTACTTAACCAATAATAATAATGATAATGGTTAACCATATTTAAAACACCTAGGTACAAAAACCCTTCTTCTTTTACTTCTTTATCTATCTATCTATCTATCTATCTATCTATCAATCTATCTATCTATCTATCTATCTGTTGAGTCTTGACTCAATGTTGAATCTCGCCTATTGCATGGAATAATAATGCAACACAAAATGTACTTGGAACAAGAATGTATTATAACAAGAAAGTGTACACAATAAGTACATATAGTATTTCTGTATATTTCTGGGAAGACGATCCTGGAGAATGTGTTGACTAGTCGCAGTCGATCAGAGTCTCTAGTTGGATCTCGTGATTCCACGTCCCTCGTCTTCCGGTATCAACCATTATTTATATAGTTGGTAGTCACCTATGCAGATTAGGTGGATCCTACACAACACTATCCCAGTCTGTTCATTTTCTATCTATCTATCTATCTATCTATCTATCTATCTATCTATCTATCTATCTATTATTAACCTGTTATCATGTTTTCTTACCCAGGTATCAATTAATTTATATAATAAATAAAATTTAATAATAATGATAGTGGTTAATCATTTTTAAAACGCCTAGGAACAAAAACTCTTCTTTTACTTCTTTATGTTCCGTGTAGCCTCTGTTCGTAGGCGATCATGGCTCTCCACAACTTCCTGTCCTTTGTAGCACTTAATAACTTCTGTCTTTTTGTTATCCCTCCTAAACCCTTTCCGCCATCCATTAAGTAGTTTAGGTATTGTTTTCCTCTGTCCCTCTTGCCTTCAATCTGTCCTGTGAGTATCAGATTTTCCAAGCTGTCTTTCCTCATCATGTACCCTAGAAATTTCAACTGTCTCTTTCCAATGTTAATTATAAGTCTCCATTTTGTTTCCAAAACGTCCATTTTTGTTAATATTTAATATATTTTTCTTGGCACTCAGTAGAAATCAAACTCACAATGGCTTGCGAGATTAAGTTTCTAAATCATACGCCGTAATGAGATTAAACTAATGATATTTAATAAGCCTGGCTTAATGAAAACAGAAAGGATACTTATATCTCACATCAGGAAGATGTAAGTGAAATTTCTAGGCACATTATGAGGAAAGAAGGCTTAGAAAATTTGATACTCACAGGACATACTGAAGGCAAGGCGAACAGAGAAAAACAATGCATGGCCTATCTATGGAGATTGAGCAAGTGGATGGCGGAATAGGATTGAGGAGAGATAACAAAAAGATAAAATTTATTAAAAGCAACAAAGGACAGGAAATTGTGGAGAGTCATGATCGCCAACCTCTTGAAGGGACATGGATAGAATAAGAAATATAGAGGCAACAAGGAGGGTCGAACTTTATCAGTAATTGTCTACTCGTGTGGCATGCTAACCATTGCGCCACAGCCATGTTTCTTTCGAGATATTTTTTTAAAAAATAACCTATGTTTAGCACAAAATCTCAATTTCATGGGACCCTGTGAGAAACAAACTCGCTTAATTTGTTTTGGTCTACTAATTTGCTAAAAATTATGGCGCCATATTTACTGATCTTCTTTTCATCTCAACGAGGGTACAGGGATCGCACACCGAATCAAGTTTACATTAGTCATGGTCTGCAAGATAAGTTTGCTAACCTCTACGCCACGGCGAGGCGGCGACTATTCATACTTATTTATATGGGTAGCCATCTTAAGTTTGAAGCCAAACTGTATTCCATAAATACAACGATATAAATTAATTGATACCTGGGAAAGAAAAATATGTTAACAGGTTAATAATAGATAGATAGATAGATAGATAGATAGATAGATAGATAGATAGATAACGAAAAGACTGGGATAGATAGATAATGAACAGACTGGGATAGATAGATAGATAGATAGATAGATAGATAGATAGATAGATAGATAGATAATGAAAAAACTGGGATAGATAGATAATGAACAGACTGGGATAGATAGATAGATAATGAACAGACTGAGAAAGAAAGAAAGAAAGAAAGAAAGAAAGAAAGAAAGAAAGAAAGAAAGAAAGAAAAATTTCAATGGATTTTTTTTATCCGACATTTTTTCTTATTGTTATAAATTTAATTTTTACTGGGTACACGTGTTTGGGTCGCTATCTGTGTTTTTTATTATTATTATTATTTTCTTAAACAGGGAAAATAATAACAACCGTCTTAGATTGAAAAGTGTTAGTAAAGAAAAAATTTGCCTCCGACAGCAATCGAACTTGCATCCTCTTTTTCATCAGGGAAATCGCTTCTGTAACCTAAAGGTGCCTTTAGCAATCTGGTCATGTAGATAGATAGATAGATAGATACGAACGTGATTGCATATAAAGATAGATAGGAATAGATAGATAGATAGATAGATAGATAGATAGATAGATAGATAATTAACAAGCCCTTGCGGATAGACAAACAGGTCATTTTCTCTACCTAAACGTCAAATAAATTGATTTATTTACTTATAATTTTTCTATAGTTGTTGTTTATGTTTTAAAAGTTCCTATAAATCTAGTGGTGGTTCAGACGTTAGCGCGAACTATTTTACAATATATATATATATATATATATATATATATATATATATATATATATATATATATATATATATATATATAGTAAGAGGGCGAGATTGAAGTACACACATTACCCTCTATAAGAATGGTTTTCAACCTTTCCTTTCCCTTTTCAGATATTTACGCTGGCTGGCGCCCTCTAACTTAAAATTGCGTTGGCAAACGGAGCAGTGTTAATGCAACAGATTTAATGTCACGTGTTTCCGTTTTATTTGCATTAAAGCAGCTCCAATCACCGGAAATAAGCTGTGGCGACAACAGCCAAGCGGCTGTCGCTGGGTCAGACCGGAGACGCCATCGGACTTTAGTAGTTTGCAGGATTTTGCTCCAAACAATCGCAGTTAAATATTTAAAATGTGTCTTAAAATGTAAATATATAGTCAAAAAAACATAAAGAAATGTTTCTATAAAATATTTAGTTTTGTTCCAGTTGGGGTTTTAAGTTCAGACTTATAGCGTGGCTGAGGTGAGGCGGATCTGCTCTGTTGAGTCACCTCAAAATATTAATTTACCCTAAAATAAAAAGAATTTACATAGCGCTCAAATTCCTCCTTGGAGGAGTTTCTAACGCATTACGTATCATCTCTCAATTGTGTCTCTGTCTTTGGGCAGAGTGCACTCAGAGGCGACTCCGTCAAAGGATAGAGTCCCAACTGAGGAAAATTAAACTGGGAGGTGCCGGCTCTGGGGAACAGCTGCCCGAGGCCGCGGCTTCTCATTGCACTAGAAAGAAGAATCGGAGAACGTACCGGGGCCAGCGCAACCGATGATTGCGGGGGCTCGGGGAATTTTTGTTCCTTGCCCGGGTGTACGCGCTCGGGCTCCCCACATTAAACCAACTTTCTAACTGTGGGGACTACGTACGCGCTCAGCCCGATAAACAAACGTTCTGAGTGTTGGAGTTGTTTACAAGGCAGACTAAAACTCTGATTTAAAATTTATAACTTCTTTGGGTGAATGAATATTTGCGATAGCTAACATTATTTGGGGTGAATTAACAGAAAATATCCGATGTGGCACAAGGCCGAATTGGCATTTACTAAGCGTAGCTTAGATGAAGCACAAGGCCAAAAGCATGGAGCACCCGGTAAGATTCGAATTATGCTTTTAGAAATCATAATCTGTTTTAGTTGTTTCTGTCGTCCCATTCTCTACTGTCAAAAGTTACTCGGCCCTTATTCTCTCGTGCGTGAATTCCGGTAGAAAAACAATACTCGAAGAGCCGTATTTAAAACTGTAAAATATGTCTAAAATATAAATATATAGACAGAAGGATAAACAAACGCGTATATAACATTTTTGACTTGTTTCAATCAAGATTCAGAGAGTTTACTCATCTTACTTCCCCGTTAAAATTTTAGTGTGCTATAGCTCACTAACTACTCTGATATTTACTGATCCTAGGAACAGATTTTCACTTGGTGAGCTCCTAAGCCTTATAAAATTCGAGGCCCTTCTGTAAAAAAAAAATTCGGTTAAAAAATTTAACTTATACAAGGTTATTCTATATTAATGGTTATATATAATTTTTTGATAATTTCGTATTAAAGGATAAAAACTAATGGCTTCCATAATGTCCAAATCTCCGGTTAACCGTTATTTACATAACCCCAGAAACTTGACTTCTTACGTCCTCATCTTCCTCCTCCGGTTATACATCATCATCATTCAGTACCGCTCTACGTTGACGGACTCTTAGGACTTGTATTCTGGACTTCATTTTGACATGAGCAGAAGTTTATGAATCATCTCACGAAAATCTACAAATAAAAAAAGATCTATGAATGATCGCGGCTTACGGCTATACAGCGTTGGAACCCCAGTCCATGTACGAACACCGAAGTTAAGCAACGTCGAGCCTGGTCTAGTACCTACATGGGTGACCGTTTGGGAATACCAGGCTCTGTAAGCTGTAAGCTCAGATGTGCGGGTGGTGTACTGGATAATAGCTCAGAATTGTTAATCGGAGAGCCGAGTTTCAATTCTAGTTGGGATCGTTATATCCACTTACATGCAAATAATCTTGGGATAGGTATGACTCCGCCTCTTCTCCCCTCCCCCACCAGCTATGGGTTAGTTAGTAAGACTTGTATCAGTAAGTCATTATTATCTAAATAAAACTAATTTTAATCTATAAATAATTGCTGGGTTTAAATAACCTGTAACGGGTTGATAAGCCGTAGAAAACGAATCACTCACAAAACGTAAGGCTAAAATAAAAAATGAGGCCCTGATTGTCTGTGGCCTTAAGGTCTTGCTTATTTAACTTATAGGTAAGTCCACTACTGACTGCCCTTCTTGTGACTTAATAGTCCCTTGTAGGGGTCGTTACCCACCATGTTGCGAATCATCGTTAATGAAGCTTTCCGGTTCTGCAGTTTTTTAAAGAGTTCTTTGTCCTTGAGCTCACAATTGTTTTACTTTTTTCTTTCATTTTTTAAACCTCGGAAGCCATTTCCAACGCCTGCTTGCATCTACTGGATCATTACTGAAAGTGTGAGAGATTGTTGCCAGAAGTGTAAAGCATCATTACCGGAAGTGTGAGTTAGCATTACGAGAAATATGAGAGATCGTTGCCGGAAACATTAGGGATCATTACCGGACTTGTGTGATTGTTACTGGAAATGTGATAGAGCGTTACCGGAAGTGTGTATAACCCAGTTAAAAATATATATATAGAAAAGAAATCAGGAGATTTAAGTTGAATCCATAAGATCTCAATTCTGTGCAAAAATAGGAAAACCCGAATCTCAAATTCAAATTTTCACATTACCATTTATTGACCAATCAGCGAAGTTGTCTCAAACGCTTTCAAAAAATTAAAGTTCAAAGCTTTGAAAAAGCAGACAACCATTTCTGTTTCGTGTGCTCAAAAAAAAAAATTAAAAGCTCACATCCAGAAAAATGATTAAAAGTTTTTTTTCTCTCCTAAAGGACAATATTAAAACTTGGGAAATATATTCATTAACCTATTTGAGCTCTGAATTTAAAAGATCTAACTTCATGTGACCCATTTTTTCATAAAAGTAGCGTAACTTCAATTAAGGAACTTGTCTTCAGTATACGTTTGCTGTGATGTAAACAATACTAATTTCTAAAATTTTCATCTACTCCAAAACACTTATTGAGTGCTAAAGTTCCAAATGAAAATTATTTCTCACTTTTAAAGTATTTTCATAAAACAGTTGGCACAGTCTATATTACGAAAATACCCAGGCGAAAAACAGACAAAATCACGATATATTTCAAGCTCTCAAAATCGTATTTACGCTGATACTCAAATGACTGACTGTTTTTATATTTACACTACGCACACATAAAATAACGTAGGTTTTGGTTCCGCTCGTGAGAATCTCGCGCATGTTTCACCCTATACTAACACAATTCTTTTGTGTTATAAAAAATATTTCAAATTATCTGTTTCTTTTGTGACGTAAAAAAGCAAAATATTTTTCGTACGAACCTTGTCTGCGAAGAACTTTATAACTTATTTCTTTCAGCTTAAAAGGAAACAAAAATCATTAATTATTTAAATTTGTTGAGCTGTGTTTGAAAATTATTTATTTTCTTCGCTTTTTACGCACTTTTCCACTCTATAAGTGTATATTTAGAAATAATGGAAAGTGATAGATAGATAGATAGATAGATAGATAGATAGATAGATAGATAGATTGATATGAAATTCAAATAAATAGATAATGAAATTCAAATAAATGCATAGATAGATAGATAGATAGATAGATAGATAGATAGATAGATAGATAGATAGAAAATGCAAATACATTCATAGATAGATAGATAGATAGATAGATAGATAGATAGATAGATAGATAGATAGGGAGAGAGATGAAATGAAGAAAGAAAGAAGCAAGCAAAGATTGAGGTGAAATATAACCAGGAGATAGTAATGTTTTAATATTAAGAGGTCAATATGGCTAGTTAGCTAGTCAATTAGAAAGAAAGAAAACTTAAACGCCCCACCTTTCTTTTCAACTGATGAGGACAATAGAACCTTAAATCATGAATAAAAATAACAAGAGAGACGGACTAATCAAAGAGTGAGTTGTTGGCATGGTCGAATCTAAAGTGAGAATTTCAACGCTTCTTCCGACATTTTTTCCCGTTTTCCTCCTCGACCTCTTGCGCTTCTCATTTCGACTCTTTTTTTTTGTTTGTTTCTGCACAGGAATCCGGTTCCAGAAAAGGCTCGTCAGTATTCTAATTAATGGCAGCTTTATTTTTTTATATTAATTATTGCCAATGATTATCCGTGGAGGCTCCCGCAACTGTTGGCGGCCGATTCACGCCCACATGTTCAGACACACACATAATCACGTCTCTCCCAATCAATCTCTCTCTCTCTCTCTCTATCTATCTATCTATCTATCTATCTATATATATATATATATATATATATATATATATATATATATATATATATATATATTACAAAATAAAGAAATCCAAGATGGCGTCATGAGAATAGCTATTTCAGGTAGCGTTAATACGCTAGTATTTTTCACCTCAAATGGTATGCAGATACAATGTTAGTTTTTAACATTGTACCTGCATACCATTTGCTAACGAAACAACTTTGTAGCTAAATAGTATAGAACGTCTGGCCAAATGACGATTCTGTGTAGGATAAACGTTCGATTCCTGTCGGAGGACACATATTTTCTATGAATTTTCTCGGACATTCAGGCCAGTAAATGTAGTTAATATTGTTTATTATAAAAACTGCATTTAATTAAATAATTGTATCTTTAAAAATAACGCATAAACAGAAAATATATTAAAATAACTGTCGGAATGAGCACAGTGCTTATTTGACAGTGATTAATTGTCTGATGATCGTGAAAGCTAGGATCCCAAACCCATATCCATACATATGAATGTGTGTTTTCTTTTTCCTTTTCACTTGTCCTTCTTTGCGCCAATCGACTCTACACTTTCATTAACTATTCTTCATCACTTTTTGGCTTGGCTTCTTACCAGACTAATCTGTATTTAATAAATAAATGTTTAATCCTCTCTTTCTGAGCGTCTCGCCGTAGGATTGCGCTTAACAAGCTACTATCATCGACCGTTATTACCGTACTGAGGTCGATCATCTGTTTGCCTAAATTGTTTGGTCTTAACTGTAGGCACGGTGGAGTAATGGATAGCCGAGTTCGAATTTCAGTCGAGTCCATTAGATTCACTTACGTGCTAATACTCTTGGGAAATGTATGAATGCTCTTCTTCTCCCCCCAGGTATGGCTAAATAGCAAGACAGACCGGGTTCGATAGCCTTGGACCGCAGAAAGAAGGGACGGTGGCGTAATGGAAAGCGGCTCGGATTGAGGAATCAATTCCAGTCGAATCCATTAGATTCACTCACGTGCTAATACCCTTGGGAAAGGTATGAATCCTCTTCTTCTTCCTCCATCTATGAGCAAATCGCAGGACAGACAATGTTCTCTAGCCTTCGATGGCATCTGGTCTACCGCAGAAAGATAGGAACCCATGGCAACCTACTGCGGGAAAAAAATCTGCCTCGTCAGTCATGTATCGAAAGATACGTGATCGCCTCAGCGTGTATCACGCATGGCACATAACTGACTGACTTTAGCCATTTTTTACTCCGCCTCTCTCTCTCTCTCTCTCTCTCTCTTTCTCTCTCTCTCTCTCTCTCTATATATATATATATTCTAACTCTCACTCTCTCTCTTTCTCTCTCTCTCTATATATATATCTTTCTCTCGTTTTTCTCTATCTCACTCTCTCTCCCTCTATTTCTCTCACTTTCCCCCATCTCTCTTTCTTTCTCTCTCTCTCTCTCTCTACGAGTGCTTTCCTTACTTAATATCAAAATAAAAGAGACTATATCAAAAGATATTGATAGCATGTTTGATCTTACGTATATATTCGTCCCACTAGATGTTAGGGTCGTAGGGGCACCATATGTAGTGCGGCCATAGCAGTAGTGGTGTGTACAGGGAAATATATCCCTCTTCTATCTTCTGGGGAAAAATAATGGGTTCCTATCTTTCCCAAGATTATTGGTGCGAAAGTGAACGCAAGAATCTCAAGTGGAATTCGAACCCTGCTTTCTGGACCGCTATCGCTTCGCTACCCGAACATCAGCGCACAATGATAAAGATAAAAAACGGCTAAAATAATGGAAGCAGTAATAATAAAAAAAGAAAAAGCCAACGCTCAATAACATGAACCATGAACACGGCCACATTGTGATGACCGTGTTCGGAAAAAAAAACATTCCTATCACTGCAGAAACATATAAAAATCTACCTATTCCGTTAAAAATGAAAAAAAAACGTCCTTGATAATGACTTATAGAATTGAGTGGAAAGCAAGAGGCTGAAAGCGAGTTCCACAAGCGAGAAGTACGAGAGAAGAAACTGTTAGCATAGAACTTACAGATACTAGTAGACATTTCAAATGACGATACCTAGCTGCCAATCTAGTACTCCACTTAAATTCATAAGTTGATTGATTTTTTACGGCTTGTCGATCTATTGTAGGTTATTTAAAGCCAGAATTCTTTATATTGTAAGGATTTTTGGGAGATAATAATCGTTCAATGATACAAGTCCTACTAATTAACCTATAGCTAGGGGGGAAAAGAAGGTATTTACGCTTAAGTGAATATAACGAACCCGATTTGAATTGGAACTCGGCTCTCCGATTTCCAGTTTGCAAACAGGAGATCTCAATTAGTATGAAAAGAAAACCATTTCAAAATAGAATCTGCTGGTAACCGGGCAAAATTTTCATGGAACTCTTTCTGGGTCTGCCATCCTTTCTTTAATTTTTTTTTTTAATTTATTAACTGCAGTCGAATTTTCGATCATTCGAAAGAACAGTGACGGAAATTCCCGTCTTTCGCAGATAACTGGCTAATCATTTCGTACTACTTTTGTCTTTTTATTTTATTTTTATTATTTTTTTACAATTTCTCTTTTCTCTGTATCCAGTTATTTTTTTCTTTCCTATCTTTTTACGTTTACGTTCGTTTTTTGCTCCTTTCAATTTCGTCTCGTCTGCCATTTTCTTGACATTTCCAGTTTTGCTTTTTCAAAGCATTTTACGTCACGTTTTTCTCTCTATTTCCATTTTTCTTTTACTGAGTATTTATCGCTTCTTTTAATCATTAATCTACATTTGGCGGAATCTCTTCTTTCTTTTTTTTCGAAATGCAAAAAAACAACACATTTTTATTTATTTTTTGTTAATTATTGTTTGCAAAGCGCTAGTTAAAGTCGTTCACTGACCTTTCAGAAAGACATTTTTAAACTAATTTTTCTTTTTATTCACTGAATATTTTATTTGCTTCCTTAGATGACTGACTTCAGAAACGGTTTTTACAAATTTCCCTTTCCGTTTTGCCTTTGTAATTAAATGAAAAACAAGAAAAAAATTATATATTTATATAAGATTGATACAACTTCAGTCACTGATGAACCGTTTCTCCCAGGCCTGCAGAGACTTCTGGCTGACCATCAGCCTGAAAAAGACAATCGTCCTGGGACAAGGTACTGAAACACCACCAGCCATCACCATTGACTAATATGAGCTCCATACGGTCCATCAGTTCACGTATCTTGGCTCCACCATCACTGACAACCTCTACTTAGACGCAGAGTTTGACAAGAGAATCGGGAAGGCAGCCACAACACTTGCGCGCCTCACAACACGTGTGTGGGCCAATCCTAAGCTAACGGTGAAGACCAAGATGACAGTGTACAACGCCTGCGTCATCAGTACACTGCTATATGGCAGCGAGGCGTGGACCACGTACGCCAGGCAAGAAAGGCGTCTGAATACCTTTCATAAGAGAAGCATCCGTCGCATCCTGGAAATAGCGTGGCAAGAAGGTGTCCAACCCTGGGGTCCTGTCTCAATTAGGTCTTCCCAGCATGTTCACACTGCTCAGACTCCGTTGGTTAGGCCACTCCATCGCATGCCAGATGGGCGCATCCCCAAAGACCTCATGTATGGAATCTGGCCGCTGGAAGGAGACCCACCGGGTGACCACAACTGCAGTACCGCGATGTAGTGAGGCGCGACATGAAAGCTGTGGATATCAACACAGAGTCCTAGGAGAACCTGGCAGCCATACGATCCGAATGGAGAGGAACTCTGACCAAACACCTCAAGTCAGTGGAAGAGAAGCTGACACAAGTCGCCACGGAAAGGCCGGCCCGCAGAAAGCAAAGTGGCAGCTCCAACAGACTAGAGACACAAAACACATGCGACCTCTGCTACAGAGATTGTCACTCTCGCATCGGCCTCTACAGTCACAGACGTCACTCTCGCATCGGCCTCTACAGTCACAGACATCGATGCTCCAGCCAAGCAGACAACTTGAATGCTACCCATGGTCAACCCTGACCGACCGAGGCCGACGATAAAATAAGGAGCTTTCAGATATTGTACTCAAGAAATATATTTTAATAATTTACTCCATCACTGCACTTTTATTTACTAATGTTCACCCTATACAAGCCCCAAGTGCCACTCAAGGTAGAAGGTTACTGAAGGAGGTTGTTGTATGAGCGGTAAGAGGCGCAGTGTATGAGGATATATGGCAAAGATAACGGTCAACCCTAGACGTAAACAGATTAAGTTTGATTTGGTTGGGAGAACATACACTTCGGAGCCGGTTCTACAAAGTAGCGGTTCACGGGAAGAAGCTATTCGTGTGGAACTTCCTCTTCATTTCACCCCAAGCAAGGCAATAAAACAACTAAGATTTAACGGGTTACTGAGTATAATAGAATCTGAGAAAATGTTATTAAGGAGAGAGAACAATAGAAGAACAGGATTTAAGGAGACAGAAGATAACGATTAACTCTCCATTTTAAATTTTGAAGATCAAATTTGACTGGGAAGCAAGAAGCCGGAAGAGATTTCCACAAACGAGAAATGCGGGAGAAGAAACTGTTATTATAGAACTTACGGTTTCATCTAGCTATTTCAACTAGAAAATGAGACCTAGCTGCCCATCTAGTAGTGCACTTAATTTCGTAAAGTTGCGGTACCAAAGCGGAAAGCTCCTCAGAACAATGACCATAAAAATGTTTATAGAAAAGGCACAGGGAAGGTAGGTGAAGACGTTGTGAAAGTGACTAAAGTCGAGATGCCAGTTTGGGACCGATAACGTCACACAATCTCCTTTGGATTATATCAAGAATCTCTAAATGCATAGCAGAAGCTTGTAATATCTAACCTCCTATATGGCAGTGAATGCGAGGCAATCTCCTTATAGAGGGCAAAGAGACTTAAAGCGAACGAAAATGGTGGGAATACCATTGGCAGAACCTGTGAGAAAGCAGCATGTTTTAAGGAAAAGAAGAACAACCAGAAAAAGACTTTCTGGAACACGTGACGAAGAAAGAAGACCAGGAAAATATAACGCTCACAGAGCCCACTAAAAGCAAAAGAAGCGGAGAAAACGTAAAATTTAAAAAAGTAGGGATATGTGTCCATATCCGGTAAAGATTAATTTTTTTTTTGTTTTTTTGTTTTTTTTTACATCAAGCTGAACGCCTACATATTACTGAAATCCTGCAAATGGCTTCTGATTTTTCGGAAACCTCTCACTCTTAACCTAAGTCTTTCATTTAAAGGGAACTAATTACAAGCACCTCGGCCGCCCGAAGCACCATTTGTCTCAAACCAGTCCGTTTCTTTCATTCTTGTCGAGACTTGCCGGTCCTCACTTTCGGACGAGATGTGCCAATAAATAATTGACGTTTGTTTATCCTGAACCCATCATTCAAATCGCACCCCCCCCCGTCGCATTCAGAACAATAGGTTTAGGGATACGGTCGACTGCAAAATCGATAAACTCCTTCCGGGAGTAAGGCCTCTGATTAGGATGTTGTGAACCGCCTCGTAATTATTGTTGTTCCAAGATTCACCCTAACCCGGCGTGGTAGCACCTGTTAGAGTCCCAGTTATGGGAAAATAGTGAACACTCAAACTGGGGTCAAAACATTATGAAGGTATAAAAATACATTTTCATAGTAAAAAAAAATTCAATTACCAGCAATACAGTATTGGAAAAGGAAGAGAAAAATTACCAAAAATACATTTTAGAAGAAAATTACCGAAGTTCCCAAGAAAATTAAATTTCGGCATTAAATGACCCATACCGTTAAACATTCCAGTCGAGTTCATTACATTCATTTACGTGAAAGATATGAATCCATCTCTTATCCCCCGGTTATAGGTAAAATAGCTGGACAGACTGGATCCTATAGCCGTGGCTGGCGACCAGTCTAGGAGAAGGAAAACTTGAATTCAATCCACCTGATGGCGTGTAGGTCCTGCCTCTTTGGCCAACGTCTACAAGAAGGTAACCTCTTACGTCCTCATACCTTCGGAAAGTTATGGATTCACCTCTTCTCCTCCTACTGCTATGGGTAAAATAGTGAAGGAAATTCTGAATTCAAAACACCTTGTAGGTCCTGCCTCTTTAAGCTAGAAGAAGGTAACATCAAAACGAAATCCCACTCTGAAAGGAGGAACGGGGTAACCGGTACAAAATGAACCGGTAAGACATTGCATTATTTTGACTTAAATGTCACCATTAACCACAATTGTGAGATGGAGGGGAGTGGTGTCAGCTGAATAGAATAAAATGAATGAATGATGAAGACATATTTCGGAAATATCCTGAACGCAGTGTGATTTAGTGTGGTCTTCTCTATCGGGCCGGTGTACAAGTTTCTTTAAATGATTGACTTTGTGTCATTCTGCAATTGTGCAAAAACAAATGAATACGTTTTCTCAACAGATTATAACACATGCGTTCATTCTTTCACTTCTCCAGTCTTCTATCCCGAATTAAAATAATAAAGAATGCAATAAACCCGAGTCCAATTGTTTTTTGCTTTTTTTTTTTTTGTTTTGTTTTGTTTTTTGTTTTGTTTTAACCTTTATGAACAGCAGTAATCTTGAATTACTTGTTCATAAAACTTTGAAAATTGTAGCGTGGGCGTAAAGGTCTACAATTATTTAGAAAAGTTGACAGAGCGACGGTCATGGTCGGGTAGATGCGAGTGGTTAATTATCGCCATTTTTTTTTTCTATCGTGTCGT
This sequence comes from Acanthosepion esculentum, assembly GCA_964036315.1. Taxonomy (NCBI): domain Eukaryota; kingdom Metazoa; phylum Mollusca; class Cephalopoda; order Sepiida; family Sepiidae; genus Acanthosepion; species Acanthosepion esculentum. Next base: position 46,701,471 of record OZ038511.1, on the reverse strand, counting down.
TCTTCTAACTTTCAAAATAATTGCTTAAGCTGTTTCAACAGTGATTCATATCTCATAATACAGTACGCCCCATCCGGGATACACAGAGAGAGAGAGAGAGAGAGATTCATATCTATTTCAAATGTGTTTATCGTGTTTATTCTGGTCGCTTTATAATATCGTCTGTTTTCTATCTATCTTCATGTATGTTTAAATTTCAATCTCATCTATCTATTAATATCTCTATCACAGTCTGTTTCTATCTATTTATCTATCTATCTATCTATGTATCTATCTTGATTTCTTCATATCTATCTATCTGTCTCAGTTTTTCATATCTACATCGGTCTCTTCACATCTATCTATCTATCTATCTATCTATCTATCTATCTATCTATCTATCTATCTATCTATGACAATCTATTCATTATCTCTCACAATCTATCTATCCCAGTCTGTTATCTATCTATCTATCTATCTATCTATCTATCTATCTATCTATCTATCTATCCCAGTCTGTTATCTATCTATCTATCTATCTATCTCATTCTGTTTATATCCATATATCTATCTAATTCTGTTCGTTATCTATCTATCTATCTATCTATCTATCTATCTTATTCTATTTACAACTACAATAAGTCCCCTGGTTGCGTCCCGGCCTACGACAATTTGTAGTTACGACACGAACTTCATTAATCTTGTTTCAGCATGCCGTTTGCCGCGTACACATGACAGTGTTCATCATTTCCTGCTTGTACGCCATATTGGATTGCTGTGGATTCGCTCTTTTTCGTTTGTGTCGTGTTTGTGGAAACTTATTGCCCTTCATTATGGCTCCCAAGCCTAGTGTAACCTCCTCTGATGGCAGTGCTTCAAAGAAAAGGAAAGCCATCACCATTGATTTGAAATTATTCACTGTTAAACGCTCTGCAAAGTGAGAAACAGCGCCAGACATTTGCCCGTTGCTTGGCCTAAGTAGTTCGACTGTTATTTAAAACATGTACATATGCATATACATATTGATGTCCCTGTAAGCGGTGAGGACTTTTTCTGGTTAAACTATAAGTTGGTGAAATCCCGATAAAAAGGAAAACAAACTCATGTTTGTTTTTTTTTCTTCTCTCGATTTTCTGCTGTTTCCGAATATTGAAAGAGAGAGACAAGATCTTACGCTTCGTCATTTCATTTACCGGCATAATAAATATACAAGCAGCTTAAACCCATTTCATCATATGTATTATATTTATGTCCCCCATGTGTTTCTTTTAGTCCTAATTATGTTAAGATATGTCATAAAATGTGTTGTTATGACTCAGATTATTACTTTACTATTGCGTTCGCATAGGTGAGTGTCGTAAGTGCATATTCACGAAAAATCGCGGGTACATTTCTTTCTGTGGTAGACCAGTTGCCATCCAAGGCTATAGAACCCGGTAAGAGGTCAGTTATGTGCCATGCGTGAAACACGCTTCGTCGATCATGTATTTTTCGATACATAACTGACGAAGCAGATGTTTTTCCCGCAGTATGTTGCCATTTCTTTCTGCGATAGACCAGTTGCCATTCAAGGCTATAGAACTCGGTCTGTCCTGCTATTTACCCATAGCTGGGTGGATAAGAAGAGGATTCATACCTATCCCAAGGTTATTAGCACGGAAGTGAATGTAATGGATTAGACTGGAATTCGAACTCGGCTCTCCGATTCCTCAATACCAGCCGCTATTCATTACTCCATCGTATCACTGGCAATAAATATACAAACAGCTTAAAACAATTTCATTTCATTATATACATTATTTTCATTTTATTATATGTATTATATTTATGTCCCCTATGCTTTTCTTTTAGTCCTAATTATGTTAAGATATGTCATAAAATGTGTTGTTATGACTCAGATTATTACTTTACTATTGCGTTCGCATAGGTGAATGACATACGTGCATATTCACGGAAAATCTCGGGTACGTTCTGACTTACACGGAAAATCGCGTTACGACGCATCGTAGGAACGGGACTCGGTCGTAAGTTGAGGATCCCCTATATTTACATCTGTCTCACCCCATGCATATCTATCTCAGAGTGAATATATATGTCCTTTCTTATCTATCTCCTTTTGTGTCGGGGTGCATGTTTACGCGTGCATGTGTGTGTGTGTGTGTGTGTGTGTGTGTCTTCTTGATGTTTACAAATCCGAGTACAGTGTAAATTCAGATGGATGAAAATGATATTAGGAAGACTGTGTTGTGTCTGTCTTTTCGTATAGAGAGACCTGTTTGAGTTTTTACTTGGGCTCTAACCGCCCCACGCATTGCAGAAGTCATAAGTACGCAACTATCTCAGCCACAAAGTAGGCTTGAAGTGCATATTATTATTATTATTATGAAAAATGGAATAACAAATACGTATGGTATAATATATTTATTTTTCTCTTTCCTTGTCTATTTTTCTCTCTTTATTGTAAACCCTTTCTCATACAATATTTCACTCTCCCTCTCGTTTTCTCTCTTTCTCTTTTTCTTCCTTCTTTCTCTTGTTCTCTCTTTATTGTACACCCTTTCTAATACACTATTTCACTTTCCCTTTAGTTATCTCTCTTTTCTCTTTTTCTTCCTTCCCTCTCTTCTACTTTATTGTACACTCTTTCTCATACACTATTTCTCCTTTTCTACTCCGTCTCTCTCTCTCTTTCTTTCTTTCTTTCTTTCTCTCTCTCTCTCTCTCTCTCTCTCTCTCTCCCTCTCTCTCTCTCTTTAGTTTTCTTTCTGTCTCCATCGATTTCTTCTCTGTTTTTATTTCATACCGTTTTCCCATATCCGATTTCCTCTTTCGAAAAATGATTTTTTTTTTTTAATTTAGAGAAAAATTTATAAAATCAAAATATGAAAGATGACTCCGATGTTAAACTAGTCTTCAACGTTAAAAAGGACCTGTCTGCCTGAAAAATCAGCATTGGAAAAGTTGGGTCTTGCTCGGGATTGAACACTGATTTTTGCCACCAATGGGAATACGTAACTATTTCTCCTTGATAAAGGATCTGGCAATTTAAATAGTAAGGCACAAAGTCAGGTGTATGGATATAGAAAAAAAGAGAAAGATCGTGTTACGCCAGTCATCCAATTGGCATGCAGATGTATACCTTGAACACCAGCATTTGATCTTCTGAGATTTTATCTAGGCTCGGATACCGACCTCTAGAACAAATGGGAACATTTGCAACTGCATGCAACCTTTTCAACCACAAAAAGCAAACTACCGCGTTAGGCGGTGTGGGGTTCAATCATTACCCCGGCTTGGTCATCGTTATTTGGGAAATGACAGTAGGCAGGTTCGTTAGTAGTAGTAGAAGCTGTAGTAGTAGTAGTAGTAGCAAGAACACTGCAATGTACGTAGGCGGTTTGCCAACGGAAGGTCGCCAAAGGAATGACGTCACTAACCACTTTGAAGTTACCTCGTATGGCAAACAAGAAACTGATAAAGAGAAAGGTTTGCAGAGTGGTGGAATATCAAAGACTGGATCATATCTCGAGATTCTCTCTCCTCTTCTCTTACCCATCTCTCCCTCTCACTTTCTCTCCCTTTTTCTCTCTATTGTAAACTATTTTTCTCGTACGATTTCTCTCACTCTCCTCACAGTTCTCTTATTCCCTCCATCTTTTTCTCCTTCTCTTTACTGTACATATCTCATACACTACTTCCCCCTTTCTCTTTCATTTTAGTTTACTCTCTCTTTCTCTCTCTCTCTCTCTCTATCTCTCTCTCTCTCTCTCTCTCTCTCCAGATTTATTTTTCTCCTCCGTCTTTTTTTCCTTTCTTTATACACTATTTTTCCTTTTCTCTTTTCTCTTTCCCTCTCTCTATATCTTTCTTTTTATTGCGCATCCTTTCTTATACACTATTTCTCATTTTTTTTCCTTTACTTTCTCCCCTCTCTCTTTATTGTACGCCCTTTCACGTACCTTATTTCTCTCTCTATCTTTAGTTTTCTTTCACCTCCTCCTCCTCTCCTTTTATCTCTCTTCTCTCTCTATTGCCCACCCTTTCTCATACCGCATTTATCCCTTTCTACTCTCTCTTTCTCTTCCTCTCTTTTACTCATATACTATCACTCTTTGGGCTTCTTTATGCCTCCTTCGCTTTCTTCCCAGTCTATATTGTATACCTTTTATTTTATCTGATCTCTCTCTCTCTTTCCCTCTTACTTTTCTCTCTCTCCTCCTCTCCTTCTCTCTCTCTTTTCTTCTCTCTTTATGATGTACTCTTCACTGTCTCCCTGCGTTTCACCTTCTTTTTCTCAGCCATATTTTACTTTATATCTCTTCTGCATTCAATTGTTTTTTGGTTTTTTTTTCTCTATTTCACTGATGTAATTTAATCCCAAAAGACCAGATGAAAGGAACGAGCAAGCCGTTCTCGGAAAAGAAAATGTCGTTTTTTTTTGTTTTTGTTTTTTTTTTGCTCATATTCTGAATACACACTTTTTAAAATAAAATCTTGAGTGACATTATCTTTAAAAGGTTACAAGAAACAAGTCCTTTAAAGACCACGAAAGGGAATTTTATAATCACGAAAGAGAAGGGGAAAAAAACACATTTAAAGAACATTTCATCCAAACTTGATATTTCTTAATACAAGGCAACAGAGTCCAATACTTTGGAGTCTTAAAGCCTATAAGGCATATTTAAAACCAAATTCTGAGTGAATGCGCGTGTGGTGTAGTGATTACCGACAGAGTAAAGATCAACATACAGAGTTCAAATTCCGACGGAAGTCGTTGGGTTCACTTTTGCGCAAATACTTTTTGGAAAAGTATGGATCAATTTTTAGGGCGTCCCACCAACGATAGCTTAAACATCAGAGCAGAATGGTTGGCAACCAGTCTATGTAAAGAAAAACTCTGTATTATAAAAACTGCGGCTGGTAAGGCGGTCCTCTAAAAAAGAACGACATAATGCCGGGTCCCCATAAGATATATATATATATATATATATATATATATATATATATATATATATATATTCACATATATATATGAAGAAATATAGTCTTAATGTGTGCTATATTTATGGGATAAAGTGCTCACTATCAGAGATAGAGTGTGTGTAAATATAAAAGTGAACATTGAAGTCAACACTTAGAGGAGACAGGCTGTTTCATGCTAGATGCAATCGTCGGCCGCATAAATAAATATATGAATATATATGAAAATATATATATATATATATATATGAATATGTATATGAATATATATATATATATATATATATATATATATAAATTGCATCTAGCATGAAACAGTCTGCCGCCTCTGAGTCTTGACTTCCATGTCCACTTTTATTCATATATATATATATATATATATATATATATATATATATATATATAGGGTGTCCCATAATGATGGGACGCATTTTAAAGGCAAGTATGTTGTATTATAAAAATGGCATACAGCACCAAATATATAAGAGTTTAACATCTTATCTAAGATATGCATATTAGATCACTGAGATGGTTACCATCACGAAGAGAACATGCACGACTTCGCCCTCTCATTTCAAACATAATGCAGCTTAGCATATCAACTGGAATGACTGCTATCTCTCTACGGATGCTTTGTTTTATTTTGTTTTACGGCATATCAACCTCAATCGGTTATTTAATGCCGACAACATTTTTAGAATAGATTCGTATGAATAGATGTATTCTTTGGCTTAGTTTGGTTTGGTTTATTTTGTTTTATGGTATATCAACCTCAATGGGTTATTTAATGCCGACAACATTTTTAGGATAGATTTGCTTGTTTAGCGGCATATCAACTCCATATTTATCAATTAATGCCGAAATTTAATTTTCTTGTTAGCATTCATAATTTCTTTTACAAAAATGTATTTTTTCTATTTTTACTATAAAATCTATTTCTATACTTTGATAGTGTGTTGACCCAAGTTTAAGCGTTAACTTTTTGCCCATAGCTGGGACCCTAACGGTTGCTATCACCTCGGATCAGGGTAGACCTGGAAACAACAGCAATTAAGAGGTGGTAGCATGCTTCGCAACCAGTGTCCTTGCTGCCGGTTGTAGTTTATCGTCATACCCAGGACGAAAAGGAAAAGGCAAATGAGTCAACGTCAATGCAAACCAGTGACTAAACCTCATAGCTCTGACCTTTTTGTCTTGTGCTCTATCTGACACGAAAATCGTGATTATTTCTGCTTATCTACTTAAAAATTTTCATTGTCCTCTTATTTTCCTACGCTGGAAAAGATACCCTTTTCATGATTACACACGCTTACATATCACGCACACAAACACACACTCACACGCACACATCTCGTTAGAGTCCATCTTGCACATTTACAAATCTACTGTTCGCCCATGAATTGAATACTGTTGCCATATCTGGTCTGGTGCACCTGATGTTCATCTTGAGGTTCTTGACAAAATCCAAAGAAGGATCTGCAATTTAATCAATCCTGACTTGGCATCTCGACTTCAGTCACTTTCTCACCGACGTGACGTGGCTTCCGTCTGTCATTTCTACAAATATTTTCATGGCAACTTCTCTGACGATTTTTTTTTTTTGCCTGTTGCCCCGACTACATGAATTTAGGTGTGCCATTAGATTGGTATCTAGGTCCCACCTGTTTACTTTTGAAATAGCTAAATCCAACCGTCACTTCTCCTCCAACAGTTTCCTTTCTCACAGTTCCCGCTTGTGGAACTCCCTTACGTTTACTAGCTTCCCTGATAACTACAATCTTCGAAGATTTAAATGCAACGTCAATCGCCATCTTCTATCTCTTTGAATTCCGTTCTCATCTTTTGTCTTTTCTTCAATCCTCCTTAGACTCAGTTTTTTCTCTACTCTCACTTCCCTCCTTGCTTAGGGTGAAATGATTAACATATATATATATATATATATATATATATATATATATATATATATATGTATATATATATATATATATATATATATATATATATATATATATATATATATATATATATATATATATATATATACGAGGGGGACCCAAAAGTAACCGGAATTGTGTCATATAATTTTATTCATTTATTATTGCATGTTTATATTCTTATCACATTCAAAGTATTCTCCATTTGAAGCAAGGCACCGGTCCAGACGTGTTTTCCACTGTTCAAAGCAGCCCTGGAACTCTTGTGATGTTATGTTTTTTAATGACTCCGTCGTTTTCTTCTTAACCTCTTCCGCATCTACAAAACTTTTACCTTTGAGGACTTTCTTCATTCCGGGCAACAAAGCAAACGCAGGTGGCGAGATCGGGTGAATAGGGAGGGTAGGGAAGTGGGGGTCATGCCATTCTTGGTCAGAAACTGTCTCACACTCAAGGCGGTGTGCACTGGCGCATTGTCGTGATGCAACCACCACCCACCACTTTGCCACAGGTCAGGGCGTTTTCGTCTCACCTTGTCTCGCAAACGCTTCAGGACTTCCAAGTAAAAAGCCTGATTAACAGTTTGACCAGGAGGATCATATTCTTTGTGAAGAATTCCTCTCACGACAAAGAAACAAATCGGCATTGTCTTGACATTGGACTTCACTTGACGCGCTTTTTGGGGTCGTGGTGACATTGGATGCTTCCACTGACTTGATTGCTGCTTCGTTTCCGGGTCGTAGCCATAGCACCAGCTTTCGTAACCAGTGATGACCTTCGAAAAAAAGGTCTGGATCAACTTCCAACTGTTCTTTCAGTTTACGACAATCATCATTTCAGCCATGGTAAAAAATAGACGAAAAGGCGTGAATCACTTCAAAACAAATGTGAACCACGGAGCTGTACGTCTTCCCACGATGACACCAGTTAGCACACTGATGCCTGGGGGGTTGTCTCAAGTGGCATCTAGCGGTGGAAGCCTGAACTACTACGGGCTTGTCACACAGAAAACAATTCCAGTTACTTTTGGGTCTCCCCTCGTATATATATATATAACTATGAACCTAAAGAGCCAGTTAAACCTAGCTAGGTTTCACATACGCGGATCATTATATATATATATAATGAAATGGATTAAGTCCGACAATTATTTAATATATTTTCTGTTTTCTGTTATATTTTTAGGGATATAATTTATGTTAAGTAAATGGTCTGTTTTTAATTAAACATTATTAATTACATTTACCTGCCTGAATGTTGCAGAAATTTCGTAGAAACTATGCATTCTCTGACAGGAATCAAACCAGATGCGTCTCTATAACTGACTGGTATAGCACGTCAGGTCAAATTAAGGTTTCCGTATAGGAATACAGGTTCGATTCCTGTCAGAGAACGCATATTTTCTACGAAATTTCTCGAATATTCAAGCCAGTAAATGTAATTAATAATGTTTAATTAAAAACAGAGCATTTACTTAAATACATTGTATCTATAAGAAAAATAACGTATAAACAGAATATATATATATATATATATATATATATATATATATATATATATATATATATATATATATATATATATATATATATATATAATTCAGTGTCAAGGCCCTTAATGGTTATGAGAGAAATATGAGAAAATTATAAAATCAACAAATAACGAGGCATTTTAAACTTATTGAATTATGGCCATATCACGTTGAAACACCGGTTCCTGTAGGATCATCTCTTCTCCTCACCTCCAGCTATGTTAATAGGTAAGTCTTGTATTATTCTCCCCAGAAAATATCCTTACAATCTAAAAATATTTTTGGGATTTAAATAACCTGAAAATGGTTGATAAATCGTAGAAAACGAATCAATCATATACTTTAAATTCTCCAGAATATAAATGTATAAAAAATACCTTTGCTACAAAGTGAGTGATCAGTTTATATATTAGTTTGAATATAGAACTGATTTATATCCAAATAATAATTTCTTGTTTGTTTATCGAATTCTGATTAGGTATGAATCCACTGCTTCTTCCCCAGCTATGGGTTAATTAGTAAGACCCCCATCACTTAATCATTATTATCTCTTCCCGCAAAAAAAAAATCAATATAATCTAAAAAAAATTCTGGCTTTAAATAACCTGCAAAGGGTTGATAACCCGTAGATACGAATCAATCAGTCATAAAAGTTTATTTAGGAATTAATTCAGTTCTTTGTTTGGTTTTGGCAAATTCGTCGATCCGTTTCTTGTCGAAAGTATCAGTAACGCGTTCTACATTTATCGACTTTTCTTTATTCATGGAAATGAAAACCAAATCGTTTTTTCATCCTTGATCTCTCATCTTTCTGTCACGTTATCTGTGCCTGTGCAAACAATTGGCACAGGACTGATAGACAGAAGCAGGGGTCTTCTCTGCTTACACTACTCTACTAATGTCCCTTGTTCACAATTTATCCGAAGAAATGAGGAATGGGAGATCATAAAAATGGTTACGAATGCAAAAACGATATTAAATAATTCATTGTTTATTACAAAATAATTATTTTTCCTAGCAAAATCTCACTACTTATATATATATATATATATATATATATATATATATATATATATATATATATATATATAGATAGATAGATAGATAGATAGATAGATATCATTTTATAAGTAAAAAGTTTGTCACTTAGCTGAGGACCCATCCGTCCACTCGTCAGTGGGTATATATATATATATATATATATATATATATATATATATATATATATATATAGAGAGAGAGAGAGAGAGAGAGAGAGAGAGAGAGGGGAGAGATAGATAGATAGATAGATAGATAGATAGATAGATAGATAGATAGATAGAATTTTATAAGTAAAAGGTTTGTCACTTAGCTGAGGACCCATCCGTCCACTCGTCAGTGGACATATATATATATATATATATATATATATATATATATATATATATATATATATATATATATATACATGCAGGCTGGCAATAAAATCACTATACAGTTACAATAACAATTAAAACAAAGCAATTAATCAGCAGTTAAATTTATTATTAAAATGGTTTTGGTTAATAACAATAAAATGCTATGGTAAATAATAGTGAATTAATTACCGATACTGTTCGAATTGCAATCCACCTGCTTCAATGCTTTGATTTTTTATTATAATTAAGTCTATAGTGACTTTATTGCCAACCTTTATATATATATATAGAGAGAGAGAGAGAGAGAAAGAAAGAAAGAAAGAAAGAAAGTGAAAGTGAACATAATATATGATATACTGTGTACAGATATAAAGATAAGACAATAATACTGAACTGCTTCTCTGATGAACGTTATTGGTTACGACAGAAGTATGAGAAAAATTATGAAATCAATAAATAATGACGTATTCAAAACTTATTTATGAATTAATTCAGTTCTTTGTTTCGTTTTGGCAAATTCGTCGAGCCGTTTCTTGTCGAAAGTATCAGTAACGCGTCTACCATTATCGACTTCAAAAGATGTTTCTTTATTCATGGAAATGAAAACCAAATTAATCTATCTTCATCTTAAGAACAAGAAGCCACAGCTAACTTCACGGCTTTTTTTTTTTTTAACGTTTATTCATTCTTAATCTCTCATCTCATCTGTCACTCGGGTCTTCCACGTTCTCTGTGCCTGTGCAAACAATTGGCACAAGTCTGATATACGGAAGCAGGGATCTTCTCTGCTTACACTGTTCTATTAAGTCCGTTGTTTAAAATTTATCCTAAGAAATAAACGAATGGGAGATCATAAAAATGATTACAAATGCAAAAACGATAGAAAAAAAATAATTAATTATTTATTCTTGGAAATGAAAACTAAATTACCCAGTCTGTGTTCACGCTGAGAACGAGGAGCCACAGCCGATTCCGGAATTTTTTTTTTTTTTTATTTTACTTTTTATTTTATTTTATTTATTTATTTATTTTTTTGTTGTTGTTTACTTGCCTCCCTCCCTCAAACTTTAACCTTCAAAGTACTTTCACTCTGTTCTTCCACGCGCTCTGTACCAGTGCATACATTTGGCGCGGTACTGGTATACGGAAGTAGGGGGTCTTCTCTGCTTACACTACTCTACTAATGTCCCTTGTTCACATTTATCTTAAGAAGTGAAAGAATGGAAGATTATAAAAATCATATATATATATATATATATATATATATATATATATATATATATATATATATATATATATATATAGTTTTATGGTATTCTATATTTATGAGCTAAAGTGCTCAAACTCCAGGGATAGAGCGTATGATACAGCCTTGGCCTGAAGATTGCGTTTAAGCATGAAACAGACTGTCGCCGCTATGTGTTTCCCTCAATGTTCACTATATATATATATATATATATATATATATATATATATATATATATATATATATATATATATATATGTGTGTGTGTGTATATATATATATATATATAAAGAAAGAACATTAAGATATAAAATCCGGTGTTCTTATAGATATTTTTATTTTTACACAATAGTGCTCAATGTAAATTTACAGAGCATTAATATTATAAATTAGTTGATTTAAAATATGTTTTTTTTCGCTACACAGTGATTACCATGTTTCAAAAAAGACTCCAAAATTCGCTCGACGAGGAAATGGAACTAATGTCTTTAATTTAATAACAAAAATAAATTCAAAGGTTTTTGAAACATGGTAATCACTGTGTAGCGAAAAAAAACATATTTTAAATCAATTAATTTATAAAATACACATATATATATATATATATATATATATATATATATATATATATATATATATATATGTTTGTGACGTACGGTGGCCCTTAATAATTAAGTATAACCGAAGACTCCAATGTTAAAATAGAACAGTATTTAATTACAACTGCAAATAAATACTTAAAAAGAACAAAGAAGTACAAGTCAACCAAAGATAATTAACCATTTCAGTGAATACCTTGTTAGTAGCGTGGTAGTTACTCATTTTCTTTCTATATGACTGTGGAGTTAACCTTCAAGATAGGAAATCTAACATAGACCTGTTTAACAGGTGTAATATTGGAGGAATCGAGACTTTAATCATACAATCTCGGTTACGGTGGACTGGTCTTGTCTTGAGAATGACTGATGACAGGATCCTAATGTACAGCCAGTTAGATCAGGGCTACGGGAATGTAGGACGCCCATGGCTAAGATACAAAGACAAGCTGAAAAGCAACTTGCCAGCTGTCAATATACCATATAACATTCTTGAGCGCTTAGCCTTGGAGCGGGTAGAATGGAGATCAATGTAATTTAGTGGATTCAGCAGTTTTCAATCTGCTTGTCTGAATCATCTTCAAGAAGCGAGAACAAGATCTAAAAGGTCAGCCAATCTAACAGTGATCTGATCTCACAATCCTCACTGTTGCTCCATATGTGGCCTCCTTTGTAAATCACTAGCGGGTCTTAAGTGCCACTTAAGATTATCGCACAAAATTTCATAACTGAATCAATTAAGCTGTCAGATGCGGGAAAGTCCATTACATATATATATATATATATATATATATATATATATATATATATATATATATATATATATATATATATATATATACGAAGTTGTCAAAAATTATCTGCACTTTCGCCATAACTTTTCTTTAGGTTTGTCACACTGCCTTCTGCTCATGAGTGCTTATAGCTGGTACGATTGTGGTTCACATGATCGAAGTTTGAGCCTGATCGCACCAGTTTTCTTGCTACTGTTACAGTATAAACATGGCCGCATATATATATATATATATATATATATATATATATATATATATATATCGACTTGGCGTATTAGCTAACAAGTTTGTCTCGCTAGATCAATTACCACTGAGTAGCGAATTAGATCCTCACTGGGTGCTCCTTAATCTCGGCCTTGTGTCACGCCTAAGCTATGCTTAATAAAGCACTATATGTGTGCATGCATATATATATATATATATATATATATATATATATATATATATATATATATATATACACACACACATATGTGTGTATGTGATTTTATATAAATACAAAATGATTTTTATTCCTTCTTTGTATTAATTTCATTTTCCTGTCTATTTATACAGCGGTCTTTCATTATATATGTGTAAATTTGTATGAGTATGTTTCAGCTGTTTTATATAGTCATGTTTGCCTGAATGCGTGTGGTACGTTCTCTGCGCATGCGTGTCACACCCTCGTCATAAAAACCACCAAGTGACTCATTAGAATTCACTCACCGACTTACATTTACTGCAGCCCTAGCAAACATTCCTCCTCGTCGGAATTGCTATATCACTGATAATAAGCCATTCCACACGATTTTTTAAAAAATTTTATTTCGAATCTTGAAAGAAAAAATGTTTGGCCCTTGTGAACCCGGTTAAATATGATCACCTTCGTCTTTGCAACCAAAAATCGACACCGATGCCTAAATGTTTTTTTCTTTTAAATCTTGGCCTTATTTTTTTTCCTAATGTTTCCTTTATACAAGTCTCAAGAGCCACTCAAGGTAGTGTGTTACTGAAGAAGGTTGTTGTGTGAGCGGTGAATGTAAGAAGTAAGAGGAGCACTTTATGAGGTTATGTTTGGAAAGATAACGGTTAATCCTAGACTTGAGCCAGTTAAGAGTGTATTGGTCGAGAAAGCATTCTCTTGGGAGTCGCTACGACAAAATCTAGCTACCTTAACTAATTTTGATTGAGTACGGCACAACAATTCGCCTAGAATGAGTCAGTCTGTGAGGAGTGACATCCTTGCAGCCATAATTTTTTTCTAAACAAATTCTAGTCGAATTCATTACATTCATTTATGTACTAATAACCTTGGAAAAGGTATGAATCCATCTCTTCTCCCTAAATAGCAGGACAGGTTGAGGCCTTGGGTGGCTACTGGTCTAGAAGAAAGGAAAACTCTGAATTCAAAACCTGAGGAGGGTTGTTTGAATGACATAGTCGGTCTCAGCCTTGAAGTGTAGGGCTGGTGGAACTAAGTAATGTATTTCATCTGAACACTTTCCTTGGAAAAAAGCGATAAAGGTGCGAGAGGCTTGCGTCTCGGAAAAGGGGATATTGGAAAATAATTCATCACCCACAGAGACGCGGAGACGATTTTTGGATTCTGGGTAGCTCCTATCCATATATGGCCATAATGATTTTTTCGGACTAATCTGGCTTTTGTAAAGGAGTCAGGTACTTGCTGGATTGCGTCTAGCATGAAACAACATGTCGCCTCTGAGTGTTGACTTCACTATTCACTTTTATACTAACTTATATATATATATATATATATATATATATATATATATATATATATATATATATATATATATATATATGAAAGCGGAGTGTTTTAGAAGAAAACCATGGGGTTTGGGGGGGGGTTGTATTTTGTTGGGTTTTTTTTGCTTGCGCCTGTAAAAAATATTTTGTTCCTATTTATGGTTGAAGCGAAACCGATTGTATATCATGTTTTTCCTACACACTTCCCCTAAAAGGGAAACGATAGCTTTGTTTACGTCTCATCACGTGATCTCTTGCGAATACTGATTCTTCTTCTACTTCCTTTTCTTTTCCTATATTTAAACAGTTACAAACACCCTGGTGAACTAATAGCCATTTACTTATACTTCTTCGACAATCACAAAATACCGCTAATAACAGTACGATAATAGCTTGCATAGATACAAGTTGACTTCATTGATATGGAATAATTCTTCGAATAGACAATTTATTATGAAGTTATGTCAGTAATATATAAGTTAGAAATGGTTTTGTTACTTTTATTATCAGTTTATTTGATAATATGAATCTTTTCATGTACGTTATTGGTTATTGAACCAAGGACGACTTTAGCCTACCGACAAACATCACTCATAATTAAAGGTTTCTTTTTTTAAAGAAACCTTATATTGTAGTATAAGACACCCCCCGGCCAAATTTTAAGGGTGATTTTTTTGGATTTAAAGGTCATCTTATACTCGTTAATATACGATATATATATATATATATATATATATATATATATATATATATATATATATGATTATTTTTTTTTAAAAAATATGATTCCATTGTTAAGAGTCGGTGAAACCATTTCAACTCACTGCCCTAAATTTGGACAAATGAAAAACATAAGACTTGTATTTGGAAGGATCTCTTGGTCTGGCTGAGAACTTTTCA
>OZ038511.1:46681365-46683865 GCA_964036315.1 Acanthosepion esculentum | reverse complement strand
ACTACAACAGGGATTGTTGATGTTCCCATGTGCCACCTTTTTGAGATTTCTATTTCAATGTCCTTGTATTTTGACAGCTTTTCGAATATCTTCAATAATACATTGCTGTCTGCAGGGACTGCCATATCAATAAGGAAGCATTTTTTTGTGATCTTTAATAACAAAATTATTAATACCATTATTATTATTAATATTATTATTAATATTATTATTATTATTATTTAAGACAGCGGTACGTCAACAAAGCAACGCTGAGGAAATATACGAAGCCCAGTATACACATCATTTTAACCAGTTTGATAAGTGCATACCAGGTACATGCATCACCGTGAAATGTGCGCGATATGGCGACAGATTTTGATAAAAGCAACGCATAACCTTGAAGATGTAGCCCGGTTAAAATTGCCTTCCTGTCGGGTAACTCGGTCTCCGAATCAGTTTGTTCCCAAGTATCTAGATGTGGCTCCCAAGTCGATTTGGCTGCTTCATTAAAAAATAAATAATCTCTATACCCGTTCATGTTGCTCCCCCCCCCCCCGCCACAACTTCTTATGCTCATTAAGAGATGCACATGGCATCAGTCCGGAGTATATTTTTATATATTCATCTCTTCAGACCGAATGTTCTTAATAAATAGCCATTTATTAAGAACTTTCGATCTGAAGAGATGAGTATATAGAAATATTCACGAAATAAATTATAACCGAAATGGATCTTTAAGATTTTCTTCTTGATTTATTATATATATATATATATATATATATATATATATATATATATATATATAAACCTGGACGATTGTTTTCGCCTCAATTACATGTTCTTTGTCCTTTCTTTTTTTATCCCTTATTTTTACTTGGGCATTGGTTTGTTCATTTACAATCCAAAACACCTAAGGTTTTTCCAGACGAGTATAACTATTTATATATATATATATATATATATATATATATATATATATATATATATATATATATATATATATATATATATATATATATAAAGGTCAAACACTAATATTCCATGGTTATAATTTATTAAATTGGAATCGTAATCACGAAGTATGACGACTTGATGACAAAGAATTCAAAGCCTTATTTAACTATACAGACACGGACAGCAGCTTTGAAGGATTTCAGTTTATACATCATGTTATGCATATTTTTCTACTTTAATAAATGTTTACGTTTTACGCTAAAATAAAAATAATAATTCAAGCAATAATTGTTTCTTTTTGGGGGCTTAATCAGCCGATCTTGAAAGCATAGACGATAGTCTTGATCAGCTGGATATCTTATAAACGTAAACAATGGAAAATATGCACATTCGATATCTTTGTATTTTATAATACGATACTAATATGTGAATATTACATGCATTATTATTGGATACAGTTAAGTAAAACATTAGTTTGATCAAAATCATGTTTATTTTAAATACAGCTGTACTTGTTGGCAACATTAAATGGATATATAGTTTGGCCAACGGAGTAAAAAGAAGCAGCAGTACGCTAATTTTATATCTCGTGTATGATGCAACCCCATCTACCGTAAACTTACATTAAACTTAATAACTCAAAAACGAAGGATTTGCGGATATATGTTTATATCGACTTTTGTCCTTGTTTATGTGTGAAAAACCCGCCCGCAAAGTTTGTAAAAGTATTTTTGAAACACACTGTGTATGTGTATATATATATATATATATATATATATATATATATATATATATATATATATAAACGAAAGCACTTGCATATTTAAGGAAGACCTAATAAACTTTTTAATATTTAAAGAAACAAGGTTCATAACATTCATCGAGTGATTGTTAGGTTACTGCATCTTTAAAATTTAGTAAGCGAAGTGAATTTTATATCATTAACTTTACTAATTTACTTTTTTGTATGAATAATTCATTTATATATATATATACTTTTTTGTATGAATAATTCATATACATATATATAAATATATATACTTTTTGTATGAATAATTCATATATATATATATATATATATATATATATACTTTTTGTATGAATAATTCACATATATATATATATATACTTTTTGGTATGAATAATTCATATATATATATATATATATATATATATATATATATATATATATATACTTTTTTGTATGAATAATTCATATATATACATATACAGTGTAACCCGGATATAAGAGAGTTGTCGGGACCGAAGAAGTCTCTTATATCCGGGTTTTTCTTATATCCGGGTTTGGTCTATTTTGTTTTATTAACACAGGCTCTTATATCCGGGTTTCTCTTATATCAGGGTATGTTATATCCGGGTTACACTGTATCTATCTATCTATCTATCTATATATATATATATATATATATATATATATATATATATATATATATATATATATATATATATATATATATATATATATATGGAGAGATAGATAGAGAGAGGTTGCTTCGGCTCTATTTTGCATATTTACACGCTTTTTCACTTCAAATCTTTTTTT
>OZ038511.1:46672831-46681165 GCA_964036315.1 Acanthosepion esculentum | reverse complement strand
GTTTGTGGATGTTTAAATGCCAGGCACTAGACACGAAACATCAGATAAGCGACTTAGGCATCAACATATGATTTCAAAATGCAATTTTGCGCTCTAAAACGTTCCCAAGAAGCGATGGTTCAAACTAAAAAAAAATTAAAAAGATTAATGAAGACAGCAACACGAAAAACAACGTAACGGTTTCATTTGCAAGCAAACATACAGGTGCAAATAAAAACAAGCATAAACCAATAGAAAAGATAGGTAACTCAAAAAGGAACACCTTCAGGGAAGCGCGGGTGACAACAGCAAAAGAAGTGACCCCGTGAAAAGAAAGAGAAAAAAATGGCAGGTGAAATTCTCGATCCATACTATTTACATTATTCGGACTATTGTCCTCATCTTTGTCGCCATATTTATTACAACGTTCCGGCCGTTGTACGCTCCGACCTTTTTCAGGTGGTTGGAATGTCGAACTGAACCCTTTATTTCGCTCACTGGGGTAGACTGTTCTAGTTCCACGTGTCATGTTTGATGGATGTCAGTTATCAGTTATCAGTTATCTCCTGTTAATACCCTCTCTCCAAGTTCTCCACCACCTTAACCAGATATTGAACTCACACTCTTTGGGTCCCGCCACTGGATCTAACTAACGCCTTTATCCACTGTGTCATGTGTCCTTGAGGACAGATCGTTAGTTAGATCCAGTGACAGGACCTAATGAGTGTGAGTTCAATACCTGGTTAAGGTGGTGGAGAACTTGGAGAGGGGAATTAACAGGAGATAACTGATAACTGACATCCATTAGACAATGGCACGTGGAACTAGAACAGTCTACTCCAGTGAGCGAAATAAAGGGTTCAGTTCGACATTCCAACCACCTGAAGAAGGCCGGAGCGTACAACGGCCGAAACGTTGTAATAAATATGGCGACAAAGATGAGCACAATAATCCGAATAATCTAAATAGTGTACATAATACCTCATCTCAGAAATATAGACAGATACCGTGGGAAATTTATGGTTAAACAAATAATAATAATAATAATAATAATAATAATAATAATAATAATAATAATAATAATAAACCGCACCCATCAGTGGCTTCGTAGTGCAGGGTTGAAAGCTGAAACTGAAGGTTTTATCCTTGCTGCACAGGAACAATGCTTGTTAACTAGGAATTATCAAGCACATATACTAAAATACGGTGTTAGCCCAAAATGCAGATTCTGTGATAAATATCCATAAACCATTGATCATCTTGTATCAGGTTGCACGATATTGGTACCCACTGAATATAAAACCCGGTATGACAGAGTGGGCCAATATCAGCACTGGAAAATTTGCAACCCCTACGGGAAGGAAACTGAAAGAAACTGGTACGAACACCACCCTGACCTGGTTACGGAGATAGGACCTGTTACAATTCTATGGGACTACACAATACACACTGACAGAACAATCAAAGCCAACTGCCCAGACATTGTTATTAAAGACCACAAACAAAATATGTGCCTCCTTATTGATATGGCAGTCCCTGCAGACTGCAATGTATCTTTGAAGATATTCGAAAAACTGTCAAAATACAAGGACCTTGAAATAGAAATCTCAAAAATGTGGCACATGGGAACATCAACGGTCCCTGTTGTAGTTGGAGCCCTTGGACTGGTTGGAAAAGATTCCAGTAGGCTAATTGAAGGGATCCCTGGAAGTCCATGCCTCAAAAAGATACAAAAAATTGTTCTGACAAGTACAGCCCACACTACGAAGGGCTTTATCTATGTAATTTCTTTTTTCAGTGAAAAGTATCATGATGCCATTTTTAACCTTAGGTCCCTGGGCGGGACCCGGAAAGAAATGTGCAAACGCCAGATATCAAAGAAAATAAAAATAATAATAATAAATAAAAGCAAAAAGTTGTGACTTAATTAAATACGTGGAGAGATTTTTTTTTAACTGCAAAAAACTAATAGAGAAAGATGTTTTCTTCTTCATGTGCCGTGTCCATTCTGAACGTAGGTGATCATGGCTCTCCACAATTTCTTGTCCTTCGTAGTTCTTAATAAATTTTGACTTTTTGTTATTTCTCTCAAACCCTGTTCCGCCATCCATTTATTCAAGTTTACTATGCATGTTATGCGTTGTTTTCCTCTGTCCCCTCTTGCCTTTGATCTGACCCGTGAGGACCAGATTTTCCAAGCCCTCTTTCCTCTTTATGTGTCCTGGGAATTTCAGCTGTCTCAATTACAACATTGCAGAACACTACTCTGGAGACGTGTTCACAGATCGAAAAACTTCAGAACATTAATAGAAAGAAATACTCCGAGATCAAAATCTGCAGAACACGAATATAGAGAAATGAGCAGAGATAAAAACTGCAGGTCTCTAGTACAGAGAAATGTGCAGAAATCAAAAACTGTAGAGCACTAATATACCTAAATGTGCAAAGATAAACAATCTGCAGAATACTCATACAGAGAAATATGCACAGATAAAAAAAAACTGTTGAACACTAACATAGACACTAATAGTGACATATGAGAATTGATCAAAAACTGTTGAACACTAACATAGACACTAATAGTGACATATGAGAATTGATCAAAAACTGTTGAGCACTAACATAGACACTAATAGTGACATATGAGAATTGATCAAAAACTGTTGAGCACTAACATAGACACTAATAGTGACATATGAGAATTGATCAAAAACTGTTGAGCACTAACATAGACACTAATAGTGACATATGAGAATTGATCAAAAACTGTTGAACACTAACATAGACACTAATAGTGACATATGAGAATTGATCAAAAACTGTTGAGCACTAACATAGACACTAATAGTGACATATGAGAATTGATCAAAAACTGTTGAACACTAACATAGACACTAATAGTGACATATGATAATTGATCAAAAACTGTTGAACACTAATATAAACAAATATGCAGAAATCCAAAACTGCAGAATACCAATGTAGATAAATATGCAAAGATGCAAAACTGTAGAACACATAACGAAAAACGCATAACACTAATACAGAGAAAATTGCAGAGATCGAAAAACTGCAGAACACTAATGGTGATATATGTGCAGTGATAAAACAACTGCATGACCCTAATATAAACAAATGTGCAGAGATCAAAACTGCAGAACACTAACATAGAGATATATACAGGATATAACTGATAACTGACATCCATTAAAAACATGGCACGTGGAACTAGAACAGTCTACCCCAGTGAGCAAAATAACGGTTCAGTTGGACATTTCAACCACCTGAAGAAGGCCGGAGCGTACAACGGCCGAAACGTTGTAATCAATATGGCGCCAAGATGAGGACAATAGTCCGAATAATGTAAATAGTGTCCATAATACCTCATCTCAGAAATATAGACAGATACAAAAGTGAAAAACTTGGTAAATAAATTTAGCGCCTTGCCGTAGGATAATAGCTAACAAGCTATTTTGTTTGCCCATTGCTACGTGCCCCGTACTTGTTGTCTTGTGCCAAACTAAACAAAACTTGAAACATAGATTTTGCGTCTCGATGTGAAGTAAAAACTAATCTGGTTGAACATTATGGCTGCGTAGTTACTTCACTCATTACTGGGTTTCCTATGTTTGTAGATTTGTGTAAAACTTAGCTACGTTTATTGAATGACAACCCAGAGACGTTTTCTTACCAGAACGTTCGTCTATAATCTTCTGTTTGAGATCGGATATCTGAGGCGTGATGATATCGGAAAGTTGATCGGTCAAATAATTTACAACAAAACCAGACAAAATTGCGAAACTGACTTCAACAAATCAATGAATCCTAGACGTTTTTTTTTTATAATAAAAAATGTCTATTGATTGAGTTGCCATAGTAACAGCATCCGTCTCTGTTGACTCAATATATTCTTTCTCGCCTCTCTTATTGATGCAACCGCTGATGCAATCATTCCATCTTTCTCGGAAACGAACCCGCTTAGGCTTGATCTGTCTCCGGCAAATGCTTGGTGTGCAATATTAACAGGACAAGAAGTAAATGCATATAGTAGTACACATTAGTACACAAGGTTTCATTTAGCGCGGTTTCAATTACCCGCAGTCAATCCCATAGACAATTGTACGCATAATAATAACGTACAAAAATAGTGATCGGGCTCGTCTGGATTTGTCGAAGAGAAAATGTAAAATGGTTCCTTTAAGTGATAACTTATACATTTTCTACTTCCTAAAGAAATGAAGTCGCTAAACTCAAAACAAACTTATTGTCCGTCGCATGACTTTTATGACGGTATATTGTCATAATTATTCTATTTTATTATTAGTCATTGTTGTTAATCTCTTATTGAGACTAATTTATCAACTACATTTATCATAACTGTTTACGTATAGGTAAATACCTAATATAGGTACATATAAAGCTCGGTACTATCGCTAACCGTATAGATTCGCTGGGGATTTTTGAACATATTCCCCGGAGATAAGATTAAGCAATTTCAATCTAACCATTGATGGTCGTCCGGGTGGCGTAAAAGTTATCACTCTGGGAAATGAAATCGAGTAGCCGGTTTCAAGTTTCGGCTAGTCTGTTGTATTCACTCCGCGCTTGGAAAATGCACGGATCTATTTCTTCTCTACTTCTCCATGTATGGATTAAATAGCAGGATTGACCGTATGGTAACCAGCCTCGAAGAATTAAACCACTGAATTCAATATCATGGAGAAGATAACGGGGGGGGGGGGATATTTCACTATCTTTTTCAAGAAATCACTGTTATTCATATTGATGTATAAAAATCTATGGCTAGCTATGGATGCCTGCGTCCTGAAGGGAGATAGTATTTACGAGAAAGACTGTTAATAGCTACATAAAATTATTGGCTACCATGCTCATTATGGGCGGGGCTCTATCACGTGTTGTCTGGTGTGTCTTGCTCTAACACGTAGGAATCAATGAATTAATTTACTGCTTATAACATGCAATGTCTGCAATACAGCTCGGCCTCGATTTATCTAGGTAGCTTTCTTTTTTTCGTTTGTTTGTTTTCGTCTAGATGGCTATGATCCTGCATTCCCGATAGCAAACGTCGATATCTAAATCTAATTAAAAGATTTCCGGGGTTGGTTTTGCAAAGTAAACCAACAATTATTTACAGCATCTACAGTCTAATTCATGCACGCCTCTTTCTTGTTGTTATCGCGACATTTCGAATATCACCAGTTCGTAGTATCCTCCCGGGGAGAGGATCTACAGTGTGCATCGACATTGGGAAGTGCTTAACAACTATACAACGGGTTGACCCAAGCCATGTGAGTGAAATTGGTGAAAGCTGTTGATTTCTGTGACTACGTAAGTGCCAGTAGGTAGTCACACCTCCTTAACTAATAGACAGATACACGCTTGAAAATGATAGTATCCCAAACCAGACAAATAGAGAGTTGAAAATGATAATGCCTCAAATTGGACAGACAAAAGGTTGAAGACGGTAATGTCTCAAACTAGACAGATAGAAGCTTGAATATGATAATGCCTCAAATTGGACAGACAAAAGGTTGAAGACGGTAATGTCTCAAACTAGACAGATAGAAGCTTGAAGATGATAATGCCTCAAATTGGACAGACAAAAGGTTGAAGACGGTAATGTCTCAAACTAGACAGATAGAAGCTTGAATATGATAATGCCTCAAATTGGACAGACAAAAGGTTGAAGACGGTAATGTCTCAAACTAGACAGATAGAAGCTTGAAGATGATAATGCCTCAAATTGGACAGACAAAAGGTTGAAGACGGTAATGTCTCAAACTAGACAGATAGAAGCTTGAATATGATAATGCCTCAAATTGGACAGACAAAAGGTTGAAGACGGTAATGTCTCAAACTAGACAGATAGAAGCTTGAAGATGATAATGCCTCAAATTGGACAGACAAAAGGTTGAAGACGGTAATGTCTCAAACTAGACAGATAGAAGCTTGAATATGATAATGCCTCAAATTGGACAGACAAAAGTTTGAAGACGGTAATGTCTCAAACTAGACAGATAGAAGCTTGAATATGATAATGCCTCAAATTGGACAGACAAAAGGTTGAAGACGGTAATGTCTCAAACTAGACAGATAGAAGCTTGAAGATGATAATGCCTCAAATTGGACAGACAAAAGGTTGAAGACGGTAATGTCTCAAACTAGACAGATAGAAGCTTGAAGATGATAATGCCTCAAATTGGACAGACAAAAGGTTGAAGACGGTAATGTCTCAAACTAGACAGATAGAAGCTTGAAGATGATAATGCCTCAAATTGGACAGACAAAAGGTTGAAGACGGTAATGTCTCAAACTAGACAGATAGAAGCTTGAAGATGATAATGCCTCAAATTGGACAGACAAAAGGTTGAAGACGGTAATGTCTCAAACTAGACAGATAGAAGCTTGAAGATGATAATGCCTCAAATTGGACAGACAAAAGGTTGAAGACGGTAATGTCTCAAACTAGACAGATAGAAGCTTGAAGATGATAATTCTTCAAACTGGTCTGATAGAAGATCGAAGATGATAATACGTCATACTGGACAGTTAGAAGATAATGCCTCGAACTGGACAGATAGAAGCTTGAATATATTAATACCTCAAACTGGTCAGAGAGAAGCTTGAAGATTATAATGCCACAAACTGGAAGGATAGAAGCTTAAAAATGGTAATACTTCATACTGGAAAGATAGAATTTTGAAACTGATAATACCTCAAACAATCAGATAGAAGCTAGGAGAGGATAATTCATCAAAGTGGTTTGATAGAAACTTGAAGATGATAATACCTGAAACCGTACAGATAGAATCTTGAAGATGACAATTCTTCAAACTGGTTAGATAGATGATTAAAAATGATAATTCCAGAAACTAGAATTAGACGCTTAAAGATATCTGAAACTACAGAAGCCTGAGGATGATAATACAGATAGAAGCTTGAAGATGATAATGCCTCAAACTGAGTGACGAGTACTATTAAGAATTACTATTGGACAAAAATTAATTATTAGAACGCTTCATCCAAATCTCAAATCTTACATCTACTACCACTAGACGCTATCAACACCCTGCAGAATATTTCTAAAAACATAGTCAAAAATAAATTTTGAAAATGCTTCATTAGAGAAATTCCGACATCTTATATCAAGTTATTTCTTTTTCGAATACTACTTCTACTGCTACTACTGCTAAAGCTGCTACTACTACAAGGAATCAACGACCTAAAAACTAATATTAAAAACTAGTTGTTATCAATAACAATGATAATAGTTAATTTAAGAAATACAGATTAATTAGGCCTGTTATACTACTAATAATAATAATAAGATATCAAAATTAACAGGAAAATTAATAATAATAAGAAAATTAATTAATAATAATAAGATATTAATAATAATAAGATATCAAAATTAACAGGAAAATTAATAATAATAAGAAAATTAATTAATAATAAGATATTAATAATAATAAGATATCAAAATTAACAGGAAAATTAATAATAAGAAGAAAATTAATTAATAATAAGATATTAATAATAATAAGATATCAAAATTAACAGGAAAATTAATAATAATAAGAAAATTAATTAATAATAATAAGATATTAATAATAATAAGATATCAAAATTAACAGGAAAATTAATAATAAGAAGAAAATTAATTAATAATAATAAGATATTAATAATAATAAGATATCAAAATTAACAGGAAAATTAATAATAAGAAGAAAATTAATTAATAATAATAAGATATTAATAATAATAAGATATCAAAATTATCAAAATTAACAGGAAAATTAGCCAAAATATTTTTTTTAAAATACAGAGTAGATCATGTAAGCAGACATTAAACCAAAAATTAGTCGCTGTTGGTTGATTTTGTTTAGCGGCATATCAACACCTCTATGGATTGTTTAATACCGAAATCGAAATATTTTGAACACAATTTTATGGCTTCAACTGTATATATATATATTGAACGCAATTGTATGCCTTCAACGACAGATAAAATGTATTGTTGGTCATTTTGCTATAAAATGTATTGTTGGTAATTCTACTATAAAATATATTTATAGTCATTTTGCTTTTAAATGGTCATTTAAACGATAAATATGTAATGTTGGTCATTTTTTAATATAAACTAAATATATTTTGAACGCAATTGTATGCCTTCAACTACAGATAAAATGTAGTCATTTTACTATAAATATGTATTGTTGGTAATTTTACTATAAAATGTGTTTTTATATTTTTCATATTGTTTTGTTTTTGTTGGTGGGGGGTCACTATTTTCCCATAACTGGGACCCTAACAAGTGCTGCCACCCCGAGTCAG